>LPNX010748725.1:272338-354493 GCA_001517045.1 Pseudotsuga menziesii | reverse complement strand
GTGGAGGACAACTTGCATAGAGTGGAATATGGAAACTAGGCAAATAAGACAAAAATGGATTAATTAATGTCTAAGGTAGCTAACTATGGGTTGATTATTTTAACATAAAGGATTTCCAAGGGAAAGTGGAAAATTTTTCGGCTTCTTTGATAGAAACCCAAGGTGGAGGTCATACAGAAGCAATTGAAATTGAGTTGAATGGACTCCAATGTGTGATTAGGAACATGAATACAACCTATGTTTGGTAACTAAGAGGCTCATTATGTGGAACAAGTAAAATTGTTTGGAATGTTAACTCTATATTGATGAATTCGGTGGATAAAGTTGGTCAAGATCTACAGTATCTACAGAAGGCTCTCAAATAACTCATAGAGATTATGGGTGAAATAGACTTGAAGGTTTGTAATCATGCATAAGCGATCCCATCAAAACCTCACATGGACCTAGCTATCCCAATTCCACCTACAACAACCCGACATGGACCTAGCTATAAAGGTTGCATTGTCTCTTGAGATATAACTAATCTGGGAGATGGAATGGTGTTGCTATATGCTGGCCTCTTAGTTCCCCTATCCACTTGGAGAGTTGGGAAGAAAGTTGAGATCCACTAAGTTGTGTCTAGTTGAGTCATAAGTGGGGTATGAAGAATGTGATATATAAGCTTAACCTAGCAATAAATTGATTTTCCATAGTACATCAGCCTACATTGATTTTCCCGCAAAATTGCAATTTAAAGCTTTCATGAAGAAAAGAGAAACCATTTTCCTACAAATGTTTCAGACATGATAATATAGAAAATAATATTAAAGGATGCTAGCCTTTCTAACTTTAACCAGAACTTACACATTTGACAAGGTTCGTTTTTCCTTGTATTTAAAATGTTGCAATGCATACACTCCAACGCTTTGCATATGGATGCATCTCAAAGTCTGGGTACTCTTTCCAAGCTTGAGACAACTGCCCCAGTAAAAATGCACCCCTAGCATGCTTGGTAATTAGTTGGATGATGCTTTTTTGAGGTCTCCAACTTCTGAAGTGATGGATGTAGATTTAACTAACAAGAAAAAATCCATATTTATGAACTTATGTTGTTACCATCCATGGGTAAAATCTAACTACTTCTCTTTATCATATTGATTAGACTAAAATTGGGATACAATACTTCAAATAAATGTTTCTAATAGATGTGTTAGAATGGATTCAAACATAGAGGAAATAGTTAAATACTCCTCAAAATATTTTATGACAGGACTAGAGAGACAGATGACCATGGGTAAGATTCTATGTCCATAATTACATAGGCATTTCCACTCCAATACACAATCATAGGTTCTTATTGTTTAGAAAATACCAATAGAATTCTAGTTAACCATAACCATGCTTCATTGATTACCACATAAAACCCACGGTTATGTATTCTAATCATGGTTAGGGGTCAACCACACAAAATCCATGATTAGGGGTTAGCCACACAAAACCCATAGTTATGGGTCAACCACACAAAATCCATGGTTAGGGGTCAACCACACAAAGCTCACGATCATGGTCACGGTTATGGGTCAACTACACAAAGCCCACGGTTATAGGTTCACCTCACAAAACCCTTCTCTTCATTGGAAATTGACACATTGTGATCATGGGTCTCTTTTTAGCATAAAATGATGGAGACCATCATTTTCTAAAGGGGGGGGGGGGGGGGGGAGAGAATGATCCAAATTTCAAGGGGGATCTCTCATTCATCCTAAAAGTGTTAAATGGAGATGCCACCCTCTCCCATCCATGGTATTTGACAACCAACGGTTTTGTTCCATGGTATGGCTTCAACGCACATTGTAACTCTTCCATTCATGGTATTTGACAACCCATGGTTTTGGCCCATGACATGACCCCGAAGCATATTGTAATAATTTTATAAAAATGATTTATGCCTTCTCAATAAAGCATTCAAGTATTTTTGGCATCCTACATTTCTCTTATTCTATTTAGTTATTGGGTTATTGGTTTTGAGTGCTTTTATTATTATATTTTAAGAGGTGAGGCTCAGAACCCTCTTTCAGCCTCACCCTTCCATGTGGCCTATATACTCTATGTTTCTTTGTCTAATCTATTCACATCCTAGATCTTGTTGGTGTCTCTTTCTCACACCTGGTCTATTATGATATCTCTTCTCCTTCTCTCTCGGCCTCCAAGCCTCCCGGGTCTTAGCCCCCAAGATCTAGATCAATAGTGGAAATTATAAACATGGAACTAAATAGACACTATTCAAATACTAGGGAACCACACACACCATACACAACAGAAATTTGAACACTCATGTATATTCCATTCATCAATCATATTTAGATTTGTATAATTAACACAAAATAATTTCATGATTTGAAATTAATCTCATAAATAAATTTCACATAGAAGGATTTACTTTTTCATAAGAAAACTCCCATAAAATATATGCACCGTAAACTGAATCCATAATTTCATATCAGACCGTGGTTTCAATAAAACTATAATATACTCATATTTATGGACACACATGAATCAAATCGAATTCAAGGAATTAACAGAATATAACCTAGTAGCATATAAGAGTTCTTATCTTAATAATATAAAGTTTGTCCACTACAACTAGTTGCATTCGATCTATTCTCCTCTCATCCAAGGGTGTCCATCATAAACACCACTTTTAGTCAAGCTATGAGTTGAAAAGGGTTAAGGAAATATCTATTGGGATTTAGTTTCTTATTCAAGCTCATTACTCGACCAAAACTCTTAATATTGCTACCCCAATGTTACCCCAAGCATATAAAACATCCTTCAAGAAGTGATGTGGATATTCCCCTTAGTGAATCATAATCTAAGAACATTATATCTCTTCTTTCTTTCATAGTCCATAAGAAAATCCATGCATGCTCATTGTAATATGGTAATACCACATACCTAATATTTTTTCTCTAATCCAACAATGTTGCATATATCAGTATACATAAATTTGAAATGACTTTGATTGTAGGTATTTTGTAAATTGTCAACACAGTAAATATGTGGCCTAAATGTTACAATATTTCTTGTGTTGGATACAACAATGGTTTTGACCATAATAAAAGTTAAAAAAAATATTAAAAACAAAAATAAAATCTAATGCATGAAATCCCACAATAGGTACAACTATGGAAAGGTAAAAAGTAGAACAAATTGTATTGATATTTATTGCCAGTGGAGACCCATGCAAAGATCAATTAAAAATATCGATACCGTAGGAAGCAATTGTTAAACAATGAACAAATTTATAGTGTGAACTAATTCAAAAGAAAACCACTAACATAGTTTCAATTACGATTTGCATAATATTAGACATCATCCCTTATACATCAATAGGAAAGCATTTTCCTTTGTGAAAGAAATGTAATCATCAGTATTGTAACTATAATTGTTGAACCTGTTGATAAAGTAGTCATGGTGATGTTCAAAGGAGCCATATTAAGGTATTCCAAATTATATGAGTACTAAGAAACTATGATGGGTATCCTCTTGAATTTATTTGAACATTAGGTTAGTGTTAGGAAGGGTGTTCATAGAGTAAACCTAATTTTATTCCTTACAATGAATCCTTTGACATTTTTTCATTGTCCTTTAAGGATAATTTCAAAACATTAAATAAAAAGTTACTTGTCTCATGCAAACCAATACGAAGATAAAACTCATTTCAATATTATGGTAGAAAAAGCTTACTAAAATCGTGATATTTTGTCGAATTTGTCATGCTTGGTTTTTCCAAGACAACATTAAAGCATTCAATTTTTTGAAAAAATTCATGTATGTATGATAGTGACTATATTTCTGTAAGCATTAAATTTCAATAATGGTTTCTGAACTAACATTTAAACTTATACAAAGAATAAATAATACCTTTAATAATATGGACATATCAAGACTTAACCTAAACATCATTGGAGTTTAGGGTGAGGTAGAAGCATATACATTGCACTAATATCATCAAATAAAGTGCAAGGTAAAATTAAAAAAATGCAGATTAAGGTGAGGTATAAGCATATATATTGCATTAATATTATTAAATAGAGTGCAAGGTCAAATAAAGAAAATGAAAGATAGGACTCACATGAACCTCCACTTGAATTCTACACATTGAAAGTTCGAGATGTTTATGTTGTTTATCATACCTTGAATCTTGATGATACACATTATAGAAAATACCCTCTATACCTAAATTTATGTATTAAATATATTTCGAGATATTTTTTTGTAAAGTTGGAAATAACTTAGATTACATGCTAGGCTTCAATGATTAAAAATCATTTTGACAATGTCTGCATTTCCTTGGTTGCATGTGTTTCATCTTTCTAAGCCCCAAAATACATGGTTCATCTAACAATAATTTTTGTTATAGGTGGTTCATACAAAAACAAAGGTTCCAACATATCAGGAAGTACTTTACAAATATGTCAGAAAGAACATACTATTTGTTATGATTGTTGAGAGCTACTAGTCCAATAGGAACCACTCCGCCTGAGGAGGCTTGGTTGGTGGCATATCTCACTGACACAATCACTAGAAAAATACTATACCGAGTTACTCACTAAGGAACGCAATGGCCTGTCCATGCAATAAGTACTATTTAGTGTCTTATTCTAAGTTGTTTGGGAAATATTTTTAGAATGATAAAGATACCTAAAGGATTAATAGACTATTAACAATGTAGGAAAATTTAACCATCTTCTTTTATGTATGAAGGTCTTTAATGAAAATTGGGTTTCCTACCAATGCTTCAATTTGAGGGTTCATCATTTTGAGATGTCAGTGATTGAAATATATGATCAATCCCATGCAGTATACCTTCCATACATATTTTATAATTTTTTTAAAATGATTTTTATAGTATGGGATCTCTTTGTTGGTTAACAATGCTCTACTCATTTTGTATACTATGATATGCTGATATTTTAAATAGCTTCAGCATTTGTTTTTAGAATTTAAATCATTTGTGACATTGTCCTTGTTTGTTCTCTTAAACCCTGCTTATGTGATGTGCTGACCTCTTTTAATAGGACACTAAAAATGTTTTAGACCTGTTTACCAGCCATATCAACATTCATGGCTCCATATTGTAAAACAACATTAGTCCATGTTGGGTTACATAATATCAAATAAATTGTTAGTTAAATCTGTGATAGGAAGCCTGCTAGGCTATTTAGTATTACCCTAAATCAATACCATGTACTATGCTGAAAAAAAAATTGTTAATAGATGCAGAAGCTTGAACTTTTATATTGAATATTTTATGAAAATATATCAATAGTACACTATGGGACACATATAGCGCAGCGAGACACATCAAAATAGGAAGAATACGATGGAATCGTTAATCCAATTATTTATGAATCTCTAGATAAATATAGTGACATTGGATATATGCTCACAAAGGCATTATTTCTGATCATGCTAAAATTTTGAAGCATTGCAACATGTAGACATTCTCTCAAGGGTGTCATCACCTTGGCACCAAGTGAATGTTTAACACCACATTCATCACCCAACTTAACTTTAAATTTGGTAAATTTTCTTAATTACATCACCTTTCTATTCATTTCATGTTGAAAGCATACTTAAAAGAATGTCCATGTAGGAGGGCATTACTGCAAGTGTAAATACTGCATTCTAAAGAAAGAAAGAGAGAAAGTAAAGAAAGAGAGAAAGACCTAAGAAAGTCAATGGCATCTGGTACTTAAGGGTATGTCAGTGGTTGTACCAAATTAGACAAAATTCATGTTCTTGACATTTTCAGGTACACGAAAAATTCTCATTGCCTTCAAGAGATGCACAAAAAGTACCCACCTATGGCACCCTTCCCTGGGGATATATTTTTTTGTTGTAAAAAGGAAGAAATAACTAATTACTAGTTTTGCATGCTTTTCGACATGGTACCACCAACCCTCCTCCATTCTATTAAACCAAAATAAAGAAAAAAATCACAATGACCATTTGCTAGCAATAGACCACCATTTTGTTGTTGCTAGGGAGCCATTTGGCACTGGGCTGTGGGTTTGGTCACTAAAAACTCACAAAAATAGTAAAAGTTTTATACATCTAACTAAAAAATGTGAGGGGCCACACTCTTGATCAATATTATATGAGAAACTTCACAAGATTCCATTCCAAATAGAATGATCACTAAAATCTGATTCAAGGTGCAAAAGTAGTAAATGGTACTTCTAGAATACCAGAGAAATAGGTCATCAATCACTATTCCATAGCAACCATTGTGGAAATGCTACAAAGTATATCCAATAGCATTGCAACTTGACCATCCTGAAATTATAAGAAAAAACACAAAGTATCATGGTTAAATAACTTCTCATAACACCCTCTGCCATGTAATCTTGTGCAAAAATGCATAGAATCAAATCACTGAAAAATTTAATTAAGTTAAGAATTCACATAGGTGCAAAATGAAAAGGATTCCTAAATAATACAATACAAAGGAAACAACTGATCAAATGAAATATTCAATAAACTTAAAAATGAATAACATGCATTGAAAGGTAAAGCAAGGTCTAAGTCAATCTATCATGTCAGCTAATATATGGGGAATAATTTTAGTTGGTGTACTCTACTAGAAACATAACTGTATTATGTTTATGCAGCATAATATTTCAATCCGAGAAAAAGGATTATATATGTAGATCCACAAATATTGAACTACTAACACCACCGTAAGTTAAAAGTTGTCGGTTGGAAAAATAAAGAGCACAAACTAAATGTAATCTACATAAAAACAAAGCATAGTAAGAGCATACCTTGGAAACATGTTATAAGGTTGTTGAATAATCCTTCAGGATTACATTGTAAATAATATTTCATTTATTAGTTAGTAAAATCTAGTTAATAATCTCGTTATCTAACTGTAGATAACGGTTTTGATCTCCTTTATATGTAACACTCATTCACGTAATAAGATATTGATTTGTTGAGGTTCTTCACGGCCTGTGTCAGTGGTATCAGAGCAAAGGCAGTGAAGCATTGGTGAGAAAGAAGGAGCCCGTGAAGGAGGATCCAGCAAAGGAGCTATCACCAAGAAAGGAAGAAATGAGAGTTGCTTAGTAAAGATTGTGGAAGAAAGACAAAGACCACACATTAAAACGAGACTGCAAGTAAATTGTTCAGGTAATTCTTTTAAAGAATTTTTTTTTTTTTTTTAAGAAAAAGAAAAAGGAAGAGAGCCGCCATTTATATTTTCTTGCAAAGGTTTCTTTAAATTAATGATCAAATCACTGGGGAGTTTTTTTTTTCAGAAAATAAAAGTTTTTAAATAGCCATTTATATTTGAGTGCAAGGTTTTTTAAATTGAAATATTAAACCTTTCGGTAAATCTTTTTAGAAGATAAAAATATTTTAAAGAACATTGGCTAAGAGGAAAATAATATTTCAGACCGTTTTTTGTACACGAAAATTTACTACACATTAAATTTCAATGAATTCTTTAATTTCAATTGTTGGAGTTATTTTGTCTGGAAAAGAAAATCATCAAGAATGGTTTCATAAAGTTAAAAATACCCTCATTTTTAATGATATGTGGGATGGAATTTGTGAAAATGAGAATTTAGAAGATAAGGAAGGTGGAGAAGCAATAAATGAAGTGGATAAAAGTGCACCAGTGCCACCTACTAATGCCAAAGAGTTAGCATTATGGCAAAGCAAGGACAAGAAGGCTTATCCCTTGATTATTGCCTCTGTAAGTGAAGAAGTAAGTAGACATTTAGCTTCTAGCAAAAGTTCTTGGGAAGCATTAAATAAACTAAAAGATTTGTATGATTCACATTCTGAGTTTGAAATCATACAATTGTTAATGAAGTTATTTAACTTAGAGTTAAAAGATAATGATCCAATGAAACTTGCTTCTAAAATTAGAGCCATTTTTCATGATATTGATGCAACAGGTGTAAAAGTTGGCATTCAACTTACTGCATTTTTTAAAGCTCTTTATCCTACATATACTCATTATTTAGAATCACTTCAAGCTAGTGGCCAAATGAAAGCTATGACCTTTGAAACACTTGTTGAGAAAATTGCAGAAAGAGAGAAAGCACTTGGGAAGAAGGAGTCTAAACCCAATGAAGAAACTTTGTGTCTTGCATAGAAAGGACACAAATCAAAAGAAGAATTTGCAAAGGATGAAAATAGAAGCAGAGGTCGAGGTAGAGGACAAAGAGGACAATACAGAGGAAGGGGGGGGGGAGATTTAATCAAGGAGAGAAACATTGTTATAGATGTGAAAAAACTGGTCCTACTGCCAGTTATTGTAGAACTTCTTGGGATAAAATTGTTAACAAGAAAGAGCAAGTACAAGATAAAGGAAATGATAAAGGTAACCCTCCTAAATCTACACATTATGTTGTTGCACATTGTAATCTAGGAATTGAAGAAGCTTTTAGTACTTCATTTTCATGGAATGATACTTGGTTATTGGACACCGGAGCCACATGTCATATGACCTTTAGAAAATATTTCTTTGAAACTTTTAGTGATCAAATTGACGGGGTAGTACATTTGGCAGATAATTCTTAGTTAAAACCTTCAGGAATTGGTTCTGTTAGATTGAAATTATCAGGACTTGCTGATTATATACTTTCTGACGTGCTTTATGTTCCACAATTGAAGAGAAATATAATATCTCTTGTGCAAATTAGACAACAAAATTATTTGATACATATGTTTGATGGTATCATTGAAATTAGAAGAGCTTATGATAATGATGTTGTAATGAATGGAGTGGAAGATAAGAAACTTTTAAATTTGAATGGTACATCATCCAATTCACAGAATGCTACAACTTTGGTTCAGCATAATAGTAATTTATCTTCTAGATTATTGTGGCATGCAAGATTTGGTCATATTAGTTATGACAGTCTCAGGATTATGAAACAGAAAGGAGTGCAAGGGCTTCCTACTATTCCAAGACAACTTTCCCCATGTGATGCTTGTATCTTAGACAAGCACAAAAAACAGCCTTTTAATCATTCTATGTTTCGAGCTTCAAGAAAGCTTGGTATTGTTTACTCATATTTATGTGGGCCCATGCCCGTTCCATCAGCAAATGGTAACAAATATATCATGATTTTCATTGATGACTTTACAAGGATGTCTTGGGTTTATTTATTAAAATCAAAATCTCAAGCTTTTGATACATTCATAAATTTTCACTTATGGATTAAAAATGAAGCTCAACTTACTATTGGAACCCTTTGAACTGATAACGGTGGTGAATATACATCTCAAGAGTTTGAAAAATATTTGCAGGAGAATGGTATTAAACATCAAACAACTGTTCCTTATAATCCACAGCAAAATGGTGTGGCAGAACGTATGAATAGGACACTCTTGAATATGGTAAGATCAATGATGTTTTTTAAAAATGTCAAGTTAATGTTTTGGGGAGAAGCAGTTCTTTGTGTTGTCTACATTAAGAATAGATGTACTTCTGGTGCACTACAAAACAAATCACCTTATGAAATGTGGCATGATCATCTTCCAGCTATCAAGCATTTTAGAATTTTCGGTTCCACATGTTATGCTTTGATTCCTGAGCAACAAAGACATAAATTGGGAGCAAGAAGTCGGAAGTGTATTTTTTTGGGATATTCTAATACTTCTAAAGCTTATAGGTTGTATGATGAAGATAACAGGAAGTTTATTGTTTCTAGAGATGTTATATTTCTTGAGTTTGAGAAAGATGTACTCACTATTGATAAACAACTTGCTCAGCTTGATAGATTTCATTCTAGAAAAATCTATCATGAAATGGATAATGAACTTCCAAATCTTGAAGGGGGGATTCCTATTCTAAGTCAAGGTCAAGTTTTGGAATTTCCTTCTAATGCACAATTTGATGATTCTAATGCACAAGTTGATGAAATAGAAGATGAGATAGTTGATGATATTATTAATGGAATGGATAAACTAAGTATCATGGATAATGTAGAACCTGCTCTTAAAGAAGAAACATAGCAAACACCACAACAAGAAGAAGTTCATAGATCAATACGGACTAAGACATTTCCTAAAAGGTATGATGATTTTGTAACATTAGATTGTGAATTGAAATTTCATGCATTTGATGAACCTGCATCTTTTCAAGAAGCAGTAAATAGTGATGTATGGAAAATTGCCATGCAATGAGAGTATGATGCTCTCATAAAAAAATGGAACTTGGAGGTTGGTGAACCCTCCAATTGGAACCAAAGTGATTGGATGCAAGTGGATATATAAAAATAAGTATAAAGCAGATGGTTCACTTGAAAAACACAAAGTGATACTTGTAGCAAAAGGGTATGCACAGAAATAAGGTGTTGATTACACAGAAACATTTGCTCCTACAGCTAAATGGGGCACCATTCGAACTTTGTTTTCATTAGCAGCACAAATAGGATGGAATATAGATCACATGGATGTTAAAATCACATTCTTGAATGGAGACTTAAAAGAAGATGTGTATATGGATCAGCCTGAAGGATTTGCTATCAAAGGTCAAGAACAGAAGGTATGCAAATTAGTCAAATCTTTATATGGTTTAAATCAAGCACCCCAAGCTTGGTATGAAAAGTTAATTGAGCATCTTCTCAATTTGAATTATAAGCACTTCAATCTAGATGATGCAACTTTATTTGTCAAGAAAGTTGGAAGATCGGTTGTATATCTAGTTGTCTATGTGGATGATTTGCTTATCACAGGAAATAATGACGATTATATAATATCTATCAAAAGAGAGTTGAAAAAGGATTTTGATATGACATATTTGGGATTATTACATTATTATTTAGGAATTGAAGTAGATCAAAAACCAAAGCACATTTTCATTTCTCAAAAAAAATATGTTGGAGAGTTATTAAACAAATTTGGTATGCAAGATTGTAATCCTGCTTCAACACCAATGGAGCAAAATCTAAAGCTTACTTCAAATGAAGGTAGCACATTTGAAGATCCAACAAAGTATAGGAAACTTGTTGGAATTTTAATTTATCTTACTACTACTCGTCCTGACATAACATTTGTTGTAGGAATACTTTATACGTTTATGCATCATCCCTGTGAAGGTCATTTGAATGCAGCAAAGTGAGTGCTCAAATATTTAAAAGGCACTCAATCTTATGGAATAAAATATTCTAAAGTTTCAGACTTTCATCTCACTGGTTATTCAAATTTTGATTTTGATGGAGATAAAGAGCATGGGGTCTCTACTTTAGGTTATTTGATGAACATTGGATCAGCAGCTATCACATGGAGATCACAAAAGCAATCTGTTCCTACTGATTCTACAACTGAAGCCGAATATGTTGTAGCAGCTCAAGCCACAAAAGAAATTATTTGGCTTCGTAAAATACTTGAAGACTTGCAGGAGAAACAAATGAATTCAATGCCTCTCTTTGTTGACAACACTTCTGCAATTCAATTGGCCAAGAATCCAAAATTCCATGATCAAACCAAACATATCAACACCAAATATCACTTGATTCGACATCACGTTGAGGCCAAAACCATTCATCTGACAAATTGTCCTACTTCAGAGCAAATTGCAGATATCTTTACTAAAGCATTGGGCCGTGAAAAGTTTGAAAAATTTAGAATGCATCTTGGCATGTCAAATGTCCCTTCGAATTAAGGGGGGAATGTTGAATAATCCTTCAGGATTACATTGTAAATAATATTTCAGTTATTAGTTAGTAAAATCTAGTTAATAATCTCGTTATCTAACTGTGGATAACCGTTTTGATCCCCTTTATATGTAACACTCATTCACGTAATAAGATATTGATTTGCTGAGGTTCTTCATGAGCTGTGTCAAAGGTAACAACTTCAGGTAAAATTGAAGTCCTTGGAGCAACATCAACAAACACAATGCTCCCCTGCAAAGATAGACACTGACCAAGATCCCCAAATCTAGGATTTCTCATTTTATTTGCATCCTGATGAAGACCATCAAAATTCAACGTCAACATATCTAGAGCTCCTATGCCCCAACTCCATCCACTGCCAACAAAACACCCTTCAGAGTGTCCAAAAAATATACCTCCTCTCGTCCCAAGTGTATAGTCAACTCTACCTAAGCCATGTGTAGAATTCTTATTTATCTCTGCCCTGAGAATATTCTTCGCAACTTCCTGGAAATCATCCAAACTCAGCACTTTCCCATATCCTTCTACAGCATGCATTTTTACCACAGAATTCACAAGCGCCAACACCTACTTCCTCGAAAGAACCCCTGAATCTATCAATTCCAATTCCTTCAGCATTTCCTCAATCTCCCTAGTATTTGCTTGCAAAATGCGAAGCTCTACCAAAAAAATTAGCCTCCTACTCTCCTATCCTCTCTTCCAATTCCTTCCTGAAACCCTCCACCTCCTTTACGATCTTGTTGTTAACCAACTCTGACTGGGCCATAAGGTTCTATGTGCAGGACTATGGTGGCCCTCTTTTTTGTTTTTTTTTAGGAAAGGAATATGATAAGCATTGTGATGTTTGTTAAAGGATTAGACATCCTTTAGGTTGAGATGAGATGCAACTCTTCCATTTGGTTACACTGGAACCATTTAAAGATTAGGTGATTTATTTTGTAGGACCTAAAAACCCCCTTGCATGGAGATCATGGTGCGATATCTCATCACTGCTATGGAGTCTTTTTCCATATGCGTAGACATCGTGTCGGTGAAGGGTTGTACCGTGTAGATAGCTACGTGGAATTGGAAGACCCTCCACCTCCTTTGCGATCTTGTTGTCAACCAAATCCAACTGGGCCTACATCATTTTGGTTGTCTTATTCAAAAAAAGAAAATTCAAAAGCTCCAATATGCGAATTTCAGAGGCAGTCACTCTACGGGAACGACAATCTAAATTCGAACCCGAATTTGTGTACAAACCTCAATTCCACATAGTTCTCAGCAAACCAACCACCAAAATAAACATTACAAAATCCTTGGTAAAAAATCCGTCCGCAAACTGCCACTTGGACCTGCTTGGACTGGGGCTTTTAGGGATTTGATGGTTTTCAGGTATTTTACAACAACGAGACTTGAGGGTCATTTCCACTTTATTGGGAGCAATTTTTCTATTGAATATCAGTTCTATCACAGTTTCTCCCCTGATTGTGTGGCTCATATCCTTTCCATTAGTGTAATGTGTGGTTTGTGATTGGGTTGGGTCTTCCTCTACGACTACTTTACGTTTTTAATTTCTTGTTGCAATCATTGCCGTGCATTTTCTGGTGGTTTAACAAACATATGGGGTCCAAAGGGTGTGCTATTGTTTACGGAGGCATTCGTCGTAAAGGCCACCATAGAAGACATTGTGTTTAGGTGCAGATATTCCATAAGATCTTGAACACTCGATGGATTCGAAATATAGACCAGTCTATGTTTCAGAAAACAAATATGCATGCACTAGAAAACCATTTTTGTACCTGTAAATACTCCCTCGGCCCCTTCTTTTCATTTGCTTGCACTTCAGTTGGGAGGATTATAAAATCGTGACCACATTTTATTGACGTGCATAAAATTGCTAAGCCACCATTTCCATGTGAAAGAGAACACCGTGGAAAAGAGTTGAAAGCTATGATATAGTTTCCTGAGGAGAAATCCAGTGAGCAGAAAGCTCGTGAATAATCGGTTGGATTCACAATGATCAAATTTGAAAGGAGAATAAGTGATTTGAAGGGCGGGTCTTTTTAAAAATCGACATGTACTTAGTGATGAAATTTGAAAGGAGGGCTTGAAATTTGAAGGGTGGTTCTAAAATTTTATAGATTAAGGGCAATATAAATAATTGTACTTCAATTCATTAACTAAACCCTTTCGCCAAAAAAACAAAAATATTGTTTTTAAATATTTTTACAATCTTAAATAATTGATCACTTCTTAATATTTACATTAAAAAATGATATATTTTCAATAAAAATTATTTTGAACACATTAAGTTGTCATATGTGTATCATTAACAGTAACGTAACAACTGTTCTATTGTATTTTTTCTAGTTTGAGCACACTTCATTATACAAAATAACTACTTAGACTATGCCATAACCATATTGGGGAATCCACATGCAATATAAGCTTGAGAGATGTAAGAATTATAAGGATTGGGAACCTAAGAAAAAATAATACAAAACTCAGAAAAAATTAAAAAAAATTCCTACATACCAACCAAGTTAGCAAAGTTAGCATAACCTAGGTCCAGGCATCAAATTTTTTTGTTCAAAAATTGTCATGAAAACATACATATATGGGATGGAGGGGCAATGGAATCAAGCCTAAGTCAATTGAATCCTTGTAATGCACTACATGTCTGAGTCTCAACAATACACCTTTTAAATTGAACCAAAATACCAAAGTAAGTTTTTTAATCGCTAGATTTGAGAAAGTTCTAGGTGTGAGTAATGAAGGGATCGGGGCTCTAAAATTTGTTTTGATTTGTACTGGTCCACGATTCAATGAATTGATAGTCATGTGTGGGAATTTAAGTTATTTAATGAAAACAAGTAATGTGTATAACCTCTATGTTGAAACCATCTTCCATGTTGATGCATTCCACTACCCTCTTTATTGTCTTGCCAAAAGGCATGATAATGAGGAAGAAGACCTAAAATTATGTACTTCACATACAAAGAATGCCTTGCAATCACATTGGTAAGGAGTGATAAGTTTATCACAACAATAAAACATTTCAAATCTTAGTTGATAGTGTTAATGAAAGACTTATATGGTAAATTTAATATAAGAGTTACTTATAGTTGTCTCTTACTCTTTGCGCCTTAACACATTTAATATTTTATGGTCCTCTTTGTGCCTTGACCCAATTCGTATTATAAGGTGAGGATGTGCATGCATAGTAATCCTTAGTTATGATTATGAGATGAGAATTTAAAGAGAAGAGGATGTAAAGACAAGCAACTTTTTATATGTATTTTGGTGGCGTTAAGGACAAATGTTGTGAGAAACCACAAATGTTTGGAAGGAAGGACGTAGATTAAATCATGATCATGCCAACCATAAAATTGAAGACTATTCTAGAGGCAACAAATGTTTTTTTTTTAATTTTTTAAATAATTATTGTTTCTCCATATCATGTGCCCAATGACACCTCTCTATAGCATTGCATAAATCGACCTTTGCATAGTTTGTGATCCTAGATACATGTCATTATTTGTATTTGCATGACATCATGTGTTGTTTATAGTTGTCATGAGTCCATGATATTCATGCAATAAATGAAGTCTTATAGAGGAAAACTTATCAAACTGGCCTTTTGAATTTCATTTTGATGAAAAAAGAGTGGACATTGGTAGCGAGGTTCACATAGGTAGTAGGCACAAAGTTTTGAGCTTGTTTCGGGCCTAGTAGTAGACTAGTAGATGTTATTTCTTGCTATAGTCATAGTTGTTGACAAATTGTCACACTTTAGATTGCATCTGCATGTGACTCGGGAGTGAAATTCACATCTCGATGGCTAGTTCCTCGTAGTCATCAATGATTACTATCCATCTTGCACACCTAAGAAGTGAGTGCATGACATGAGTGAGTGAGTGATTATAATTTATCATATTTCCAATATTTTGAATGATGAGTTGAAATTTATAGTATAGGAATTTCAACATCTTGACAAATTTATATGGATGGGTAATTTCAAATGTCACCCTTTTTTTGAAATGTTGATATAAGTTATGCCCTTCTTAATTGGAAGGGTAAAATTCAGTTTTTAAATTTTTTTTGTAGGGAAATTTTAACTTTACACTTCTTCTGGGAAGGGCTAGAATCCTTTGGATGGGATAGGAAGGGTTCAATTTTGAACGCTGCATGTACTTTTTACTTACATAATTTCCATGTTCTTGGAGAAACGCTCGGTAGTCAAGATTTTGAGTCGTGGGGTTCGATGACCCTATCCCAATTCTTGGGTCCACCCTCCATGCTATTCTCTTTTGGTGTTGGTGTCATTATAATGATGTACACTTTGACATTGGTATATTATTTATCTACATCATTAGTTAATTGACAACGTGCTTCTCCAAATTTCTTTGGATGTGTGGCTTTGAGGATTTTTAAGGCTCTCTTATATAGGAATGGTCAAGGTGCACTAAAAATGTAAGTGAAACTAATTATTATTGATTTTTCAAGTTAATTATTATCGATTTATTTACTATACCTATTTGTTAATATTGTAATGATATTTTTGAGTAGATCCTTCCACTATGCTTACTAGGGGTAGCGATGATGTGCTAAAAAATGAACCTGAAATAATTTTAATAATTCTTATTGATTATTATTTTGGAAATTTTCATGGAGAGTCTTCCTATCCCTAATAGGAGTGGTGAAGGGTGTGTTGAGAACTAAATATATATAGTTGTGATAAACTCCAACCGATTTCTCTCTTCAAGGATTCTTGGGTATCTCACTTCTATACCTACAATCAACAATTAAGGATGCATTGATAATCAAACATGGGCTACTTGTGGTGAACTCTCACCAATTTATTACTTAAAGGAATCTCAAATCGATCCCACCTATGCTTATAAAGAGTAGCAAGGGGTGCATTGTGAATCAAAACTTGGGATAATTGTCATAAACTTCCACTGATCTATCGTTTTGAGATTCTTATATAGAGCTCACTTTCACCTACCAAGAGTCACTAGGGGTGCACTAAGAAATGGACTTGGGATAATTGTAGTAAAATCCCACTAATTTATCACATTTGGGAATTTTCATGTGGAACCCTACTATGCCTAATAGGATTCGTTAGGGACTCACTAAGAATCAAACCTCAACTAATTGTGGTAAACTTTCATCAATGTACTGATTCATAGATTCTCATGTAGAGTCCTATTACCCCCTATTAGGAGCAACTAAAGGTGCTTTAAAAATTGAACATGAGATAGTGTGGTAAAGTCCCATTGCACTATTATTTCATGGATTCTCAAGGAGATTCCCAAAATATCTATTACGAGTGGCCATGGGTGTGTTGAGAATTAAAAGTGGGAAAGATGTGATGACCTCTAATATAACTACTACTTTGGGGATTCTTAAGGAGAGTCATCCTATTCCTACTAGAAGTGGTCAGAGGTGTATTGAGAATTGAACCTAAGATATTTTTGGTAAAATCCCATTTATCTACCATTTTATTTTTAAGCAGAGGACCCTACACTTACCAATTAGGGTAACTAGTTGTGCATTTATAATCAAACTTTGATTAACCATGTTAAAATTCCACTAGCCCACTACATCAAGGATTCTTGGTTAGAGCCCTCTTATGCCTATCAGAAGCAATTAAGGTTATGTTGAGAATCAAGCACGGACTAGTTGTGATAAATTCCACCATTTCATTACTTAGAGTATTTTTAGGTAGAACCCTCTTATGCCTATTAGAAATGGCTATGGGTGCACTGAAAATTTGGCTTGCGATATTTTGTGTATTCCACATCAATCCATTTCTTGAGAGATTCACAAGTACAAGGATCATAACTCTACTAGGATTCGAGGGGTGTGTTGAGAATCGAACATGGGTTAGCTGTTGTAAATTATTATGCAATAAATTCCCAAAATAACATAAAATTAGAAGAGAGAGTAACCAAATATTAATCACTAAAATCAATACTAATAAAACAATTGAAATGTAATGTCACAATAATATCTAGGGATTAACATAAACTCCCCTCGATCTACTACATAAATATTTTTTAATAGATATCATCCATGCCTGCCAAGAGTGGTTATATATGCATTGAGAATGGGGACTGAGATAGTTGTAGTAAACTCCCATTGATCTATTGCTATGGGGATTCACATGTTATTCCCTCATATGTTTAGTAGGACTGGTTAAAGGTGCATAGATATTAAAAAATGAGCTATTGTGGTAAACTCCCAATGATTTACCTATTTTAAGGATTTCTTAGTAGATCTCTCTTAATAGTATTTAGGGGTACATTAAGAATTAACCATGGGTTAATTATAGTGATATCTCACCATTCTATCACCTTGAACAATGTTAAATCAAGCATTCCTACACATACTAGAAGCAACGAGGGGTAAACTAAAAATTGACCTTGAAGTAGTTATGATAAATTTCCATTAATTTATGTCAACTCCACAACCTAATCAACTCATGTTCTTGGTATTGAATGCTACTACATTTGAAAACATTTCTATTAGCATTCCCTTCCACTCTTCATGTTTGAATTAGAATGTGGGCGTCTACATTCAAACTCTTAATTTTTTAATATTAACAACTTAAGTTTTTTAACATAATGTGACTCTTTATATGCAAAATTATTAATTCCACAATATCTTCATGCTATATTGAACCTCACATTGAAATAAGAATGAAGGAGATTGGTTTTACAGTGAAAATTTCATAAACATGCATAGTGAAACTTAACATAGAAGTAACACTCGAATTAGAGCAATAACTGGGATGACTATTCATTAATTTGTATGCAATACATCCAACTTATCATTGGAATGTTGTAAAGGACAAGTTCCATTAAGGTCACTCTAATTCCATTAAGGTAACTCAAATTCTATTAAGGTCACTCAAATGTTGTCGAGGACAAGTGAATGTCAACGCCAAGTAAATTATACATTGCGTAATTATAATAGTTGACATCATCATCATCAACATCAACATCAATAAGTACATCATTAACAAAATCATGGTCATCATCGTCCTCATCAACAAATACATCATCAACCACATCATTGTCATCATCATTGATAGGGTCAGTCATGTGCCATTATAATTCATCACCATTTGGATCCATGTCATGTTGTTGCAATCACTCAAATGCCATTAAGGTCACTGAAATGTCATCGAAAACAACTAAATTCCATTACAACAATTTAGGTGATATTAATATGTCTCTCACATGACATTATGAAAATTTAAGTTCCATTAGGATCAATCAGTATCCAAAAGAATTATGACATGCATCATCATCGTGGACATCGATGTTGTCATCATCAACATCATCATCATCATCAATGCCATTAGGTACATCAACATCATCTTGATCATCATCCGCATTATCATCCTCGTCTTCAACATTAAGTACATCGTTAACAAAATCATCGTCATCATTGTCATTATGGTCAGTCATATTCCATTAGTGTTCTTAATCACTCATCACCATTATGATTCATGTCATGTAATTGTAAAGGTCATTTATATGTAGTTATAGCCATTTCTATGATAATAGGGTCATTTAGATGTCGTTACAGACATTTAGGTGCCATTAGAATCAATTAGGATCCAAAATTTATACCATGTGCATAATTATTGTTGACATCCACATTTCCTCAATATCATACAATAAATCAACATCATTGTCATTGTCATATTCATCGTCAATATAATTGCGATAATACTGAGCAAGGAACCCTACTACCTCACAGAAATGGATGATACAGTCTTATACATATCAAATCATATCCATACACTCTATCATAATTATCGTAATGCATCATCATCATGTTTTTAGGGACAATCAGATGCGATTAGGGTCTATCAAATTTTGTTGGGGACACTTAAATTACATTACAACAATTTAGGTGACATTAAGGTAATTTACCCCTTATTATTATTAAGCAATATCCAAAAATGGCATGATTACGATCATTTAGGTGCCACTATGATAAATCAAGATCCAAAAGTACTATCACATGAATCTTGATCATTGACATTGAAATTAATAAATCTAACATTATGTCAGATGTTTTCCAAACATAGTTCCTAGCTCTAAACCTAGTGCAATTCCTAGTGATGTTTTAGACGTTTTTTGAGAGGCTATTATGGGCGCTATATGGGATGCTTTTTTTGACGATAATTGGGACTCTAATTGGGATGGAAATTGTGATGCTAATTGGGACTATAAATTGGGGTGTTAATTGGGATGCTAATTATCATTAGTGCCAACTTTTAAATTGAGATGCTAATTAGGATGCTACGTGGGACAAAAATTTGGATTCTAATTGGGATGTTAATGATCCGTCCAAAATAGCACCAACTTTTAACTTGGGACGCTAATTGGGATGCTAATTGGGATGCTAATTAGGATGCTAATTATCATCTAAAATAGCACCAAATTTTAAAAAGGGACACAAATAACACCATTAAAAGCGCCATCCCATGGAAAAGCAACCACTTTGTCCAAAAAATGATGAAAAATACACTAAAAGTGATAGTGGACGCTAAAAAGGAAGCTAAAAGAAACGCTAATCATAGGGTTTTGTTGTAGTGGAAGTATGCCAATCCTCAACTTGAAAAAAAAAAAGATTATAATGTTGCAAACCCAAATGGAGAGCATACCTTCCCAAGGCATAGTGCAAATCAATCCCTAACACAGTGACAAAAACCAGAGAGCCGAATAGAGCATACCCATAGTAGAGAAAAATGATTATTTCCATGCACTACAAACCAAGCATAGGGTTTTAGTTTCCCATCGCAAGGAGCATTTACTACGCCACTCTATCCACCACCAATGTTGTGATCTTTTACTCTCATTCCTATAGTTTTAAAACTCTAAACACGACTTGGTATTGGAAATGCCTTTTGCATTTGAACCACCAATACCATCAGTTACATAAGTTAAGCAAATATTCATGTAATATGGAATATACCATGAATGGACCTTCATATATAGATCTTATGGCATATAAAAACTTTAAATACCATATGGGTAAGTCTTATGACTTGAGCCTTTAAAAATTTTGGCACAAAAACATTGCAATCATATGTTTTAAACATGAAGCATAGGAATAAAAATTATTGTCTTCAACCACAATAATAATGTTAACCAGCTAGACGCAGGTCTAATAAACCCAAGCTATGCGTGAACAATAATGCTAACAGTAGCAGTAAGATTTGCTAGGATAGTACTTTAGTCATTTTTTCTTTGAAAATCAATGACATAGTATAGCATAGGTAGCATGCCAAGTTTAAACAATTGTAGCAAGTTTTCAGCATCTAACAAACCTGCACAAAAATAAAGAGGAGTTGCATTATTTCAACATGAATTAAGTAAACCTTGTAACATCAAGTAAGGCGAGTTTCCTCTCCAAGTGGTCCTATAAGGGATACAAATCTTGCCACTCCACCCCTTGACAATTATAAGTTAAGTTTGGAATTTCCATAAGCAAATGAACACAACTTGTAACCAGGAAGTAATTTAGCTAATCATACACATGCACATTCATGATAAGAAATAATCGATGAACAATGTAATCATCTAAATCATATCAAGTAACATAAACACATTATATAACTACATTAATAACCACATCGGGAAAACATATAGAAATGGTAAGAGCAGCTTACATCACATTGTTGTAGAAAACAAGGATCTACATATTCTGCAGAAGATCAGTTAATGTCCAGTTCAAGTAGTAACTAAGTAGCATAATAAAAAGAACTTATTTTCAAATTTTGGAAACATGACAAGTTGTATCAGATCCTGGTTTCAACACTAAGAGACCTAATGGGAGTACCAAACATTCGCTGTAGAAAATAAAGTATGTTTTGAGATTTTGGTTAACACTATAAATTTTTTATGTTATATTTTTTTTTTGCGATTGTAGGAGTAAAGGAACAGTTTGGATCATGAACACAGAATAAGACAACAACTAGAAAGGAAATTTGAGTACCCACACACATGAAGAAGAACTAGTGGTTGAAATAAATTTTTATATACTAAAAACCATACAAATTCTTCAAGTAGACTTATAGAGTTTCAAGGATGATAGTATGAAAGAAAGAAAGGAACATCAAGAAATTAATGAATCCTTGCTGAGGAAAATAACCCAAGGAAGCTCACAGATAAAATCCACTCATTCAACCAACAGGTTCAAGAAATAATTCTATCATAAGAGGGACAACAGCTCGAGAGAAGAAGGAAAATAAGAACACATCCCTGAACCTTCAGAAAGAGATTGTCACAGTACTTCTAGTAATGATTCTCCTTCTCCTTGCATAAAGAAATAGAGAAATGATGACAATATCCAGGGAGAGTTCAGGAAGATAAAACCTCCAACTTATGAAGGAGACATAAATAGAGGGGATAAAGATGAAGAATCGCTTCTTGGTATGAGAAAATATTTATGAGTACATAAATACTCTAGAGAGATGAAGGCCCATATATCTATCTATAATTTAAATGGAAAAGAAGCTAAATGGTGGAGAGACCTAAAGCATACCAAGAAAGATGGGGTAAGAGAAATCAGATGGAGTAATCTCCACAAAATTTTTCAAAAGAAATACATGTCGAAAAGGTTCTTCGATAGAAAAGTGAAATAATTTCATGAATTAAGGATGGGTTCCATGAATATGGATTCTTTAATTAATATATTTTTGGATCTATTACATTATGTTCCTTACATAAAGGACGATAAAGTGAAAATACAATAGTTTTGGGATGTGTTCCTCCCAACTTTAAGGAGAAGATTGAATTTGACATGCCTAAAACATTGGACACCACCCTACGCAAAGCTAGGATTTTCTATGACCATGGAAAAATGAGGCAATAAAATATCAACAGAAGTAGAGACACGTCTAGGACCTTCTTCGGCAACTACAAACCAACTTCCAACCCACCACCTTACATAAAACAAAAAATCAATTTTTCATACAATAAGAACTTCAATAGAACATGTACACAACCATATGTACCAACACCGAATGCTAAAAAACCAACAACAAATGGGGGAGCCAATGTTTCCCCGCTGTAAATCAAATGCTGGAAATACCAATGACCCCATTATCTGGGTAACATTATGTCACATCCCCGTCCCTCAACCGGTGAAGAGGACGCGATGAACATCAACAAAGCCGGGCAAATGGCCCCATGAACATAAACAGAAAAACAATTGCTAAAATTAAAAGCTTACAGGATGCATATTAAGATGCCTAAGCATACACAAATTCCTGAATCCTCAATCATACAACGGAAGCAACACACACATACATTTCCAGCATAAGCATGTTCATCATTTCACATAATACAGTATATAAATTGCAGAGGAGGAGTAACAACAGCACTTATCTTTCAATGAAGAACTTGCCTGCAACCAGCTACGTCGCTGCAACGTTCCACCCAACCATAGGCCATATTGCTCATCAATCTGTCAGCAACGCTGCCACCCCCGAGCTGGGCATGATTCCTCCGGAATAAGGGTCAATTGCAGGCTTATACATAGCCAAGGGGACACATAACATCCAAACCAACACTGCTGGGTTTCACAGGCTTTCAGCAGACAAGCCAAGCCAGCACAGTCCAAGGTTCAACCACTGCATACCAGTAGCCAAACAATCCCTTCACAGCTCTATGAAGAAGTCATAAACAATAGGGGACATCCCCAAACAAAAGATGAGCATAGCTCAAGCCTACAAGGCAACTCAGAGTTGGTTTTGGCCCTAACGTGGCCAAAACAACTCAGCTGCAACCCAAAATGGGGTACCTCAGCAGCCACAACACACAAGGAAAAGATAACAGCATTGCACGATTCCAAACAGGGAAATTTAGCCAATAGCACTCACAATTCCTCAATGGAACGGCTGGGCAACATCACACAGCCCACGAACAGAGGAGAGGCCAGCTCTCAGTGTGAACAGAGGAAAACACATCCAACGGATTGGCAATCTCCAGTGGTCCAAAACGAAATTGGAACCCATAGCCAGGAAAAACACATGGGGAAGACACAGCCCCAAAACACAGGCAGAGAGCACGGCTCACAACATGAAAACGACTCAGCAGCATCCAACAGTCATGGAAGAAAGACAGCAACCCAAATTCATGGGTGAAAATCAACATCAAGCAGAAATCGTGGGTTAAAAACCACGGTCTAGACACACACCAGGAGAATTCAGTCCCTTGAGGCCGTTCTACCTTCTTGCTGTGTGCACACACCAGAGAAGAGCCGCGACTAATGTGCGAGGAGGAACCAAAACATACAATTCCAGCCTGCGTGTGAGGGAGAACTGACCAAGCATGAGAGAAACCGACCATGGGAGGAATGAAGACCTGCGTGAGAGAAACGAAGGTTCCCTACTGAGCATGAGTACTGTCCCAAACTGACAGCAGCCTGCCAAACCCACGTTTTTCCATGCCCTCGTTCCCCCATGCAATAACTGCCCCAACCACCAGCTGAAGCATTAAAGAGGTTGACAAGGTTGGATGAGACAAAAGGTGACAAACAACAAAGGTGGTGAAACACATGGGTTTTTCCCCCATAACCAAGGTTTGACATCCCCCACCCCTTATCCTTTGGAACCATTCCCTTTTCATTTAACGTTGCATTGTCGTAGCTGGTTGTGGTTTATTTTAATTGATGTGCGTGTTTACATGATGCCACATTATTAAGGTGCCAGATAGCATGACAAACCATCGGTAAATATCCCTATTGCCGAACATACACAACCAAATCGATGGTGGGGATTTTGCCTTGAGCTCCTCACCATGGTTAATTACATTTTACACATCATGCAAACGGGGTCGAAACCGGGGACATTACACATTAGGTACATATTCATGACAAGGATATTCACAAAACTAGCTTTCATATGAGGTACGACCACTATGAAGTTTGTAGTGATGCCATTCGGGTTGATCAATGCCCTGTGAAATTTATGTGTATGATGAATAATATCTTCAGTAGATACCTGGATAAAGTTCTTTTGGTCTTTATAGATGACATCCTAGTTTACTCTAAGAGTAAAGAGGAACATGAGGAGCGCCTCTGCATAGTGCTATAGGTATTATAGGAATACCAGCTCGATGCCAAGTTTAGTAAATGTGATTTTTACAAACCACAGTACAGTACTTGGGTCACATCATATTCGAGAAAGGGATAGTTGTGGACCCGAAAAATATTAAATCTATATAGGATTGGCCTACCCCTACTAGTGTCATTGAACTTAGATCCTTTTTGGGATTATCTGGTTACTACCAAAAGTTCATTGAGAACTTCTTGAGGATAGCTTGTCCCATTACCACTTTGAAAAAGAAGAAAAACAAGTTCTTATGGAAGACCAAGTGCGAGGAAAGTTTTGAAAATATTAAATAGCTTTTGACGACTGCACCAATACTATGAATTGCAGATCCTGATGGGGATTTCGTTGTTTTAATAGATGCAAGTAAGGAAGGAATCTGGGGAGTCCTCTTACAAATTGATTACACGATCTTTTATGAGTCATGGAATTTAAAATAACACAAACAAAACTACCCCAGGCATGATCTTGAGTTAGCATCCATCATCCACGCATTGAATATGTGGAGGCACTGCCTTATAGGAAAGAAATTCCTTTTGAAAATGGATAATATGAGTCTGAAGTGTTTATTTAAACAATTGAATATGAATGCCAGGAAAACCAGATGGTTGGATTTCCTTAGCGAGTACCATTTTGAGCTAAATCATATAAAGGGAAAGGAGAACAAAATTATTGATGCTTTGAGCTGACAAGCTCAAATGATATATGAGGTGAATTTCATTCAAACCAATTTGAATTTACATGAGAGGATTAAAACTGCCAACAGAGTTGACCTTTTCTATGTTGAATTTCTCAAGAAGGTCCAAAAGGACAAGATGTTTCAGCAACAAAAAGAGTACAAGGTAGATGAAACGTGACTGCTATGGTCCAAAGAGAGATTGTACATTTCGAAAGGAGGGGACATCAAGTCCAACATGATCACTAAATTTCATCAGACACCCTACTCAGGGAATTTGGGATATCAAAGATGATATCCACAGTAAAGAATTAGTTTTTCTAGCCTAAGTTAAAGGCCGACATAGCATATTTTATAGCAAAATGTCAAGAATGTCAGCTCTCCAAAGCTGAGCACCAACATCCCTTGGGGTTGCTGCAACCATTACCCATTCCGGAATGGAAGTGGGAGGTCATTAGTATAGATTTCATCATGGGTCTACCTAAGAGTAAGAATCAAAATTATTATATCTTAGTAGTAGTTGACAAATTGTCAAAATTAGCAAACTTCATTCCAGTGAAGTAGACCTACAAGGAAGTGCACATTGCTGACATATGCTTAAAGGAGATATTTAGATTGCATGGGATACTGTAGAAGATGAAAGTAAATAAATCGACTTGGACGATAGCCGACTTAGTCGATCAACCGACTAAGTCGATGAGCTGACTTAGTCGATCAACCGACTAAGTCGGTCGACCAACTAAACTAGAGATAAGGTCGGCCACCTAACCGACAGGTAGTTATTTTGTAACCATTTTGTAATCATATATATTAGGCTGTTGATCCAGATGAGAACTCAGTTCAGTTCTTTGTGTTGTATGGACTCATTCATGTAATATTATCTGTTAATTCACCTACTTGTTCTTATCTTCTTATCTATGTTTTATATGTATGTTTTAGTATGTATTATTGGTAACCTTATGTGATTTGTGATATTACAACATTGGTTCCGTTGCCAGTAGTACATGTCTGAAATGTATGCAAAAAGGTGATACCAGAGCAGGAGATTAAGGACTGGTGGGAACGTAAAGTTGCAAATTAGTTGCAGAATTATGCACAAAGGAACAGATTAACAATCATACAAGCAAAGGAAAGATTCTTCACAGAAACACATGAGAAGTTTGTAGAATCAGTGCCCCAAATTCTGAAGAAACTCCTGGATGAGAAAGCCAGAAGGGACTAAAGAACAACAGTTGCTAGAAAAACTGATCCGAAGAGGTAGAACAAACTTGTCGGAGTGGTTCGAGAAAATCACCAATGACTTCTGTGAGGAGCAAGCAGTCGAAGATAGAACTTAGGTGGAAACCATCACGGAGAAATTTTACATAGACCTCACTGAGCAATTTCTGTGTTCCTTACCGACCCTGCTGTTCAAATTTCTGATCGAGAAAGGAGTAGGACATATTGTCAAACCTCGTCCATCACTTCACGAACTGCCATCAAACTCTAACTAGGAGGAAAAACAAAAGAAGTGGGAAAAATTCATTGCATAAAGGGAGTGGGAATACTTCCTGAGCAAGTAGACTAAACTATCTGGGCTTTCTAAAAAGCATCAGGTAGGCTACGGGGGCTAGCTGGTCATATGTCAAGATAAAGTAGAGTGGATTCTAGTCGACTAGAAAGTACCATTCACTACTAATGAGAAGTCAACCAAAATGGAAATCAATAGAATAGTATCACACAACGATGTGTTAGACATTCAGATAATAGAGAGGGAAGAGAGACAACAAAGGAGGGAAGCAAGAAGAGAAAGGGCCTCAGCGCTGCATAGAGGAAGGACTCCTAGGGAAACCAACCAAGAAGGGAATCCGCCAGAGTTGGGTCATGACCCACATGAAGAAGGTGTAGAGGAAGAGGCGTCCCCTAAGGAGGAAGAATTGTTTATAGAACAGCCAGAAGCTCTCCAATTAAGAGCTCCCCATGAAGGAACAACTCTCTCTCTACTAAATCTGCGTACCCGCATACAAACTATTGTAGAAGAGGACCTCCAACTACGAGCTGGTGACTTTGGTATATGGAGTCGACTAGATGAGGAGACATACATTGGATGACACCTCATTATCTGTTGACCAGAGGAAGGAAACTGGGTTACCTTTCAAGTGGTACCCTCCAATTGAAGTATCCACTTACTCTTACCAACACAGGAAGGAGCACACCCCCTGCCAAATACAGCTTTGGAAGACACATAAAATTAAGAACTATGGACAAATAGTTGTAGTGGGTCATTAACAGATGAATGCAACACCAACCGACTACCATTCGAAGTCGACAACCGACGAGAATGAAAGTTCTGTCGACCATATTCCCGTAGAGACGAATAAACCAATAACCCCACCACCCTCACCTCCACCACCACCACCTCCTAAGAGCAGTGATAGTGATTTTGATATGGGTCACGGATCAGCTCACATTCCTCTATATGAGGGGGATGAGGACCCCAAATGACACTGGTTCATCTGCAAGTCGATTTGGGAGGCCAACCAAGTTATAAACAAAGATAGACAAATGGCACAATTCACTGGTGCCTTGAGGAAAACGGAATTGACCTGGTATATGAAATTTTTGGAAAGTCAACCTAGAGAAACCAAAGCCGAGATCAAGGTGCAATTTTTATCATTTTTCGAAACTCCAGATGCCAAACACCTGGCAGCGAAAAAACTAAAAATAACATCACAGAAGCTAGGGGAAATTGTCTGCAACTATGATAAGAGATGGAAATACCTTCTGAGCCAGCTAGACTATGTTATAGATGAACAATTACTAATCCAGTGGTTTCTTGTAGGGTTATCTCAGAAATTCTGCTGACACATTAGTATGGAAACATTCAAAACCTACGAAGATGCGCTCACAAAAGCTCTCCAAGTGGAAATGGACGAGGACATACCCACATACTCCACTGACCACAGATTGGAAGAACAGCTAGAGAGTGTACAGAAGTATTTAAAGGATTTAAACCTCAAGAATCAGGATATCCAGTGCACCAAGTGCTCGATGACCAGACACTCCAAAGACAACTGTCGACAGGAATACAGCCGACAGGACATTCGATTCGTGCAGACCAAATCTTTTTGCGACATTTTCCAAAAGCATGGGGATCACTCAACAAAATATTTCCCGTTCAACATGAAGAATGGCAAGGCATCCTGGTGTGTAATCTATGAAACCAAAAATCATAACAGATCCAACTACCATTCGAACCTGAAGAACCGACAGAACTACCATGTAGTCTACCAAACCAACGTAGTTGCACAACATAATGAGCAAAAAAAATTACCAACTGATCAAAATGGTCAAAGGTACGAAGGTCAAAGATATGAGCATCGATATGACAATCGACATGGAGGCTACGGAGGAAGAGGTTGATTCCCTGGGAATCGTGACAACCCACCACGTCGACCCATCCAGTGCTTTACATGTTATAAGGAGGGACATCAGTATGCAGACTGTCCATATAAAGACAGAACTGAACTCAAATTTTGTACTCATTGTGGAGTAGGGGATCACTCACTAGAGGATTTCCATACCATGTTGGAAAAAATAAATACAAATAAAAAAATTAATTTCTTGTCCTGTGTGCAAAAAAATGATGTAATAAACACAAAAAATTTACATATTGTAACTCGACAAGGAACAAAAAAAGGAAGTGATAACCCAAGAATCAGCAAATTAAAAGAGAAAAATTTCTATCCCCATCCACTTAAATAGAAACAAACATACAAAGAAGAAACCAATGTATTCAAAGAATTTGCATGACAAGAACAAGCTCACGGCACTCGACATAACACAATAAATGAATTAATACAGCTCATACAAAAAGACAACTCAGTCTCTCAGTTCATCGACTTACTATATGAAATAAAACATAACAACTCCAAAAAACAAACAAAGAACATCTGCAGCTTAAATAAAAAAGAAAAAGGTGATGCTGAGCCACTTGTCGACCTAGAAATCAAAGGATACCATGTCCGACAAGTAGTGCTCGACTTTGGATCACAAGTAAACATCATGACTCATGACACTTGGGAACAAATGGGCAGACCTTGACTATATGAGTCAAGCATATACCTAAAACTAGCCGACCAAGGCCTAATTGAACCTATTGGAGTTTGGAAAAACATCAACACAACTATAAAAGGAATCTAGACCAAAGTCGACTTCGAAATCATTGACCCTAAGTAAGGATCCAGCTCCTTCCCAACGTTAGTAGGTCGACGATGGAGTAGAAAGATGAAAGCATCAATATCCTTGGACAAAGAGAGGATCAATTTAAAAGGAAATAGACAAAAGGTCATTGTACCTATTCACCCATCTCAAGGAGAACCTTGGACTAAACCTATCGATGAAGAAGTCGATGTCCGACAAATCTACCGGATTCAAAACAATGCAGATTATACAAAACTGAATATCTACAGAGAATTTAATTTAGGCAACCAAGAATCAGTTGGTTATAATTCAGATGCAGAATTATATGATTGGGAGATCAAGAGCTATGAAACATAAGCACGAGGGTGTTGGACTATTCAAAAAGTGCAGAAAAAACCCACCCAACAGTGCTTCATAGTGTCCATTGTCCCAAAAATATTTGAGAAGAAAATTAGGAAATACCCTACCTTACAACCTACCAATGTAAATATTACACAAATCCCAATATACAAGGAAAGGGAATCACTAGTCATGGATGTAGAACAAGTTTCCAAAAATATTGGTGAACATGGCCGACTTCAAATCCTAGTAGAAACTTTTATAGGACAAGCTGCTCGATGATGGGATACCCATCAAGACTACAGACTTGGACAACAACTTCAACTTAATTTGTCGAAAGGTTTGGACGAAAGAAGCTAACCAAACAAGCTGAGATACCCATATTCACTCAAGGACAGAACACATAATATCATATTAAAACATGAGAAAAAGAATGGAGAAGACTTGGATACAAGGATGAACAAGCATGGCCACACCTATTCTCATCAACCCTCTACAACTTACCAAAAAAATGGTATAAAATGGAAGAAGCTAGAGGTGAAACATTATTATGGCATGAACTCAGGGAAAATTTCATTAAAGATTTCAACTTTATACCACAAAATGAAAACTTGGTCGAAACAACAAAATAGATTAAATTATTTATCCAGCCGACCGAAAAAAAAACCCTTAAAGGATAACTGATAGACAATGAAATGAAACAATTTACAAACGAGGAAAAAACCGTAGTCGATAAGACTACAGTTAGAAAATGAAACTACAGAAGGGAAAAGCTTCATATGGAAATCAAACCGTGTCGAAACAACCAAACCTATATGTACAATCCCTATAGTGGAAACAGCCGACAAACAGGACACCAACAGAATGAATGCAGCCGACTTCCCTGCTGCACATTCTCATAATTTAAAGAAGGAATTTGACCGATCAATGAAGCCAAAGCACTAGAATGGCTAGATGCTAAAGTCAAAACTAGGGAATTAGACATCTCAAATGATGATCAACAAAAAATGGAAAATATTGGTGACTACTGGAGTGAAGAGCAGACCACATAGATAATGAACTTATTAAAAGAGTTCCAAGATGTATTTTCTAGATATTATAAATACCTAAAAGGCTTAGTCCACGAAATGGGGGAAATTAAGATGGATACTAATCCTGATGTTAGACCTGTGAAGAAAAGACCATATAAACTAGCTCACAAATACAAATAAATTGTCAAAAAGGAAATTGATAACATTCGTACAGCATGCATCATCTATCCTATGGACCAATCAGAATGGACAAGTCCAATGGTTGTACAGCCTAAGAAACATGATCCAACCAAACTAAAAGGCCATATAAAATAGCTCACAAATACAAAGAGATAGTCAAAAAGGAAATTGATAACATGCTTGCAGCAGGCATCATCTATCCTATTGACCAATTAGAATGGGCAAGTCCAATGGTTGTATAGCCTAAGAAACATGATCCGACCAAACTAAGAATTTGTGTCGACTTCAAGGAACTAAATAAAGTGACATTGACAGATCCATTTCCAACCCCTAATGTAGATGAATTCTTAAATGAGGTTGCAGGACATGAATGCTACTCATTTACATATGGATTCTCAGGTTATAACCAAGTGCCAATAGCTAAAGAATACCAGAAAAAGACAACCTTTGTGTGTGAATTTGGCTCATTTTCTTACAAGGTTATGCATTTTGGATTAAAAAATGCACCTACAGTATTTTCTAGGATTGTTGTCAAAACATTTCAGGAATATATTTACAAAACCATGGCAATATACTTTGATGATTGGACAATATACTCCATTTTAAAGGATCATAGAAAATGGCTCAGACTTATGTTGGAGAGATGTCGACAAATTCAACTCTCCCTAAACATCGACAAATGCATATTTTTGACCCCCATAGGGATATTATTAGGGCACATTGTCTGTAAACAAGGTATTAAGGTTGACTTTGCAAAGATCAAAATTATCCTCGACCTAAAACCACCAGCAAACCCAAACAAGTCAGGGTGGTACTTGGCCACACGGGCTATTACAGAAAATTCATAAGATATTATTCAGATATGATGTATCCACTTGAAGAACTATTAAGGGAAGATAAAGAATTCAACTGGATAGAGGAGTGCCACATACCATTTGAGAAATTAAAAAGAAAACTAGTTGAAGCACCAATCCTAAGGTTTCCAAACTGGTCGATCAAATTCCATATTCATATTGATGCATTAGACCTAGCAATAGGAGCAATCTTAACTCAACCAGGTGATGATGGAATGGATTATCCTATAGTTTACAGTAGCATAAAATTAAACAAGGCTGAGAGAAACTATTCGACAATAGAAAGAGAAGCACTAGGAATGGTCTTTGCACTACAAAAATATTGACATTATCTTTTAGCTAACTCATTTATATTCTATACAGACCATCAGGCACTTAAGTATCTCATCAATAAGCCATTACATCATGGAAGGATTTTTCGATGGCTACTATTATTTCAAGAATTCGAATTTGAAGTTGTTGTTCGACCGGGCAAGTTAAATGTTGGTCTTGACCATTTATCCTGAATCGAAACAGGCGAAGAACCCACAGGAGTCTAAGATGACTTACCTGATGCACATTTATTTCGGATAGAAGTAGTCCCAATAGAATTAGAAGAAATAGCCCAGTTCTTGGAAGATGGACATGCACTAGAAGGAATGTGTACAAAGAAGAAACAGATCTTAGCTATGAAGGCTACACCATATAGTCTTATAAATGGATTCTTATACAAAATGGGATTAGATGACATCCTCAGAAGGTGTGTACTAGAACACAAATGAGACAACATTATGCATGAAGCACACTATGGACCTGCAGGAGGACATTTCCAAGCAGACACAACTGCAAACAAAATCCAACAGTCAGGATTATGGTGGTCAACACTCCACAGAGATTGCAAAACATTTGTCAGTCAATGTGACAGATGTCAACAACTAGGTCGACCCCTGCCTAGCACAGAAATGCCTTTGATATTAGTGAACCCAAGTTTGACATTCAAAATTTGGGCCATAGACTTCATAGGACCATTTCCTATACCAACAAAAAGAATAGGTGCAAGGTACATCATAACTGCAGTCGAATATGTAATTAAATGGCAGAGGCTAAACCAGTTGACACATGTTCTAGTGAGATAGCTGCTAAGTTTATCTATGAGAATATCATCACCAGATTTGGATTCCCACTAACCCTAATTAGTGACCAAGGAACACACTTCATCAATAAAACTATCAAAACCCTAACTGACCAATTCCGAATCGACCATTGTCAGAGTACAGCATACCATCCTCAATCGAATGGAGCAATTGAAGAATTTAATAAAACATTAACAAGAGGACTAACGAAAATATGTAATGCTGATAAGGATGATTGGGATGAGAAAATACCTGCAGTATTATGGGAAAATAGAACAGCATATAAAAGTTCGACCGACCAAACTCCTTTTTGTCTAGTCTATGGACAAGAAGTAGTAGTTCCACTACTCTTCCGACAACAGACACCTATCATCGTAGAGATACTACATGTCGATGTCGAACAAGGAAGAAAGGACCAACTATTACAACTAAGAAAACTCGAAGAGCACTGACTAATGGAAATACAACATCAAGAAATTCAGAAACAACAACAGAAAGCATGGCACGACCGAAACATCAAGAACAAAAATGTGTCGGTAGGAGATCTTGCTTTACTATATAATATTTGATTAAAAGGTAAAACTAAAAATATCCATATACAATGGATGGGACCCTACATTGTCGAAGAGATACATACCAATGGATCAGTCTGACTAAGGACATTCCAAGGCATAGTATTTCAGAAGCTCGTTAATGGAGTCCAACTAAAACGCTACAGAAACTAGTAATAAAAAAAATAAAAATCCTATAATGACCATAACCGTAAAACAAAAACTATAAAAACCTAAAAATACATAAAGCAAAATAGTCCCATACATGCAGAAAACTATGACAAGAAATTACCATTTTGACAACCGATATCATGCCCATCAACATAGCACCATCAACCATTTTCATTGACCGACCACTTCCATCGGCCATTTCCATAACCAACATCGACCGATGACCTTGATATTCCCATCATGCATTCATGACATTGAGCGTTAAAAGAAATTCGCCATTAATGCACACTCAAGTATTCCAGTTGGAACATCACATTCACCATTAATACACTCATCGAAGAAAACATCCACAGCATCGCCTATAAATACTAGACCGCCGAAGGATCATTCACCGTAATTCATACAGAGAGAGCATCAAAGCATCCAGTCGACTAAAAGTCGAGAATCCCCTAGTGAAATAAACCACCAGACCGACACAATGGCATCCAAATAGACTAGAGCCTCGACCAAAGCCAAGAAACTACAGACTGCAGACACACCTTTAGTCCGCAAGCTAAAGATCATTAAGAATGCCAAGGTACATGAAGGCTCATGGTAAAAACTCTGGGCCGAGATGCAAGAATGGGATTATGTTAACAAGAAGCCCACTCAAGCCACAGAAAAAATCAAATACAACACCATATTCAACTATGTGAATGCACCGCTCATGGCCAACTTTGGTGGCACCAAGAAAACCGCTGTAAAATTCATCATAAGCTGGTACCACAATGGCCGGTTCTACTTCGACCAACTGGTCGACATCTCTGGAGAAGTCATCTCTAAGCTGAACGGTCTCTCAAATGAAGGAAACCTAGCACCAGTCAGTATTAAAGAAGGACTGGTGGAAGATCTAACTAGGTCGACTTTGGGAAAAAACGCGAAGGGGTTGATGATTAGCCAAATCACAACCCAAACACCATAGATTGTGACCAAAATAATAGCAATCACACTCACTCTGGCAGGTCGAGGTAGTGACCTCAAGTTAGACATGCTAGAAGATATCGACACCATTGCGATAGATGGAAGGATATACAAATGGGCTGAATATGCCAAGAAATGGGAGGAATCATCAAGTTCCCCTCCCTAATATTATGGATAGTCATGTACCATATCTGCCCAAAGGGGAATCCAATCTTTCAGTAACCATTGAGGTTCCACATGTGGAGATTTAAACCATTCTCCGAGAGAGGAACGTTGCAGGAACTTGAAAGTAGAAAGGTCTTGTTGGAGAACTGGCTTTAATAGCTCAAAGTCCACACGACTAGATGGAGGGTGCCTCAAAACATCCAAAGATGTCTACTGACAAACTCACACATCCAGCTAGAACTCGACCATACTTCAGTGTGGTACATGCAGGGGACTCCAATGCTAAAGCCCTTGACTATTACCCATCGGTCGACCAGATATTTCGAGAGTTGTCTCGATAGGCTAAAGCCAAAATACCAGTACCAGCAGCAGCAAAGAAGATCGACTTCTCGATCAAGGAGCTGCTCATCGACCAAGAAAAAGAGGAATAATATGAGCTCAACCTCTATATCAGCACCTTTGTGTTGAAGGAGAAACCGTTTGAACACACTGGCTGACTTCAAACCATTATCAAGCCTTTGACAACATAGAGGAAAGAACCACAGCCAAAAGAAACCTAGCCATAGCTGTAGGTAATTAATCCAGCTGTAGAAACTGTCGTCCCAACCCAGGATCCAAGGGGAGAGATAGAGCCAAAAAACCCAAAGTATGCTGTCACAAAAGTCATTATTAAAAAATTGTTGAAAGAGATAGCAGCTGCAAGGAAGAAGCTCAAGACACAACAATAACAATAAGGAAAAGGTAAGAGCAAGCTTATCATCGTCGAGTCATCGGACGATGAAGAGGAACTAGCAGCTACGGCCCTTGACATAATAGAGGAATGCCGTAGCAAATAAGGTGGTTGTAGAAACCCAATTCTAGCAATTTGTTGATGCAGGAGCACTACTGGGTTGACCCAAGAAATATAAGACCACCCACATGACGATGCCTAAAAATTTTTGTCGATCTCGTGTCGACGCCTCCACCTCCTTCCCCGACAAAAGTAACAGAGGAGCAAGTGCCCGAACAACATTCAGTAAGCCCACTCAACTTGTGAAAAAGTGCGATGTTAGAGGCTGTGAAGGCAAAGTTCGATAAAGACAGATATTTGCAGACATTCATTCAGAAGCTTCCTGAGATATTTACGTTGGCACACAAGATATACACAAAAGCACCTCTCTTTGATATCTATCGATACCAACCGGGACATGAATTCTAGGCCTAAACCTTTGCAACTATCACTTCCACCTTCAAGAGAAATCCCGACAAGGAAGCTGAAGTGACAACAAGTCAGACTGCGACTATCACTTCGACCGCACCCCAAACCAACCTACCAGCCGTTGCACTGACTGGAGGAGAAGAAACTAAGGAGGACATAAATCACCAAATTAATCAAATGTTCTTTGACTTAGACTCACCTCCCCGACCTGACAACCCACCACTCACCCACACTTCCCCCAACATAATCACCCCCAACCATTCACCAACTCCACCACCCCCCGACTTAGAGCAAGACCCACCACAACCATCAGCACCAACTACGCCCACTTCTATACCCCTTGCATCTAACCAACCAGAGGTAGTAGTCATCCCCCCTCCCCAACCAGAGAAACCATCAACTACTATCCCACAAACCAAATATCCTGACTCGACTTTTGCAGGTACACAGGTACCGACACAAGCAGAGAAAGAAAAGCATAAGAAGAGGAAGGAGCATCATGGATAGCCATCAAAAGTCCATATCAAATTGAAGGATGCCACTTCACTGACCAACCTAGAGCTAGGACAACTTTTGAAGACCCTAGCAGCCAAAGCAAATATGAGAAGCAAGCAGAGACGTAAGGAACTGGAGGACAAGAATGTAGAATAGGTCGAGTTCCTCAACAAATGTAGGAACTTGGCCCATTCAATAATGTTGGGCCCCGTAGAGGTCGACATAGACAAACCGCTCAAAAGGGGATATCAACTATTTGAGAGCATGGTGTCGTCCCTCAAAGCACAAATTCAAGAAACAAAGGAGGAACAAAAAGAGGAAACTGTCTGACTCCTAATGGCACAGCACACTACCTTTTCTAAAGCTTATAAAGTGATGCAATATCACATGGAGGAGTCTGTCATAATTGAAGAAATACTGAGATACTAGCTTGCTTACTATGGGAAATTCTATCAGCAAACTCGACAGACCCGACAAGGGATCCAGGCATTAGAGAGTAGGAAAACCATTGAAGAAGCACTTAGAACCACAATATAAGAACAAATAGTGCTTGAGATATCCAAGCTACAGAGACTCGAGAGGGAAGCACATTAGTGGGTGCAAAAAGCTATCCCTAACTTAGAAAAGTCGACATCATCTTCCTGCAGATGAAACGACTTATCAAAACTGCAGAGGAGCAGGACCAATTTATGGGTCCCAACATGGAGAGAATAGTAGAAGTCTCCATTTCAAAAAAGATGTTGATCCTATCAAGCTGGACCACACTTACCATTGACATCCACAAGATTTTGCAAAGTTGGACAGATTTCCAGCATCACCTCACAGTAACAGCCCCAACCATTGTAGAAGTCTGTGTATAGAAAAGATCGAGCATCATACTTCAGAGCCCATAAAGACCAGACAAGATGAATTTTGTACCTCCCTATTTTTTTGGGACAAAGAAACATTTTGTTCGTGGGGGAGATGTAGAAGGATCAAGTCGATAAGTCGACTTGGACGATAGCCGACTTAGTCGATGAGCTAACTAAGTCGGTCGGCCGACTAAACTAGAGATTAGGTCGGCCACCTAAGGTCGTGTCATTTCACTGAAATGTCAGGTAGTTATTTTGTAACCATTTTGTAATCATATATATTAGGCTGTTGAGCTAGATGAGAACTCAATTCGGTTCTCTGTGTTGTATGGACTCATTCAAGTAATATAATTTGTTAATTCACCTACTTGTTCTTATCTTCTTGTCTCTGTTTTATATGTATGTTTTAGTATGTATTATTGATAACCTTATGTGATCTGTGAGATTACAACAGATACCCAGGGAAATCATCTCGGATAAAGATACTAAGTTTACCAGGAGCTTTTGGAGATACTTATTCCCCAGATTAGAGACACAACTGAAACTTAGTACTGCTAACCACCCACAAAGAGACATGAAGAAAAAACATGTAAACCAGATTGTAGAGGACATGCTTAAGATGTATGTCATGAAAAACCCCACCAATAGGGAAGATTACCTGCACCTTGAAAAGTTTTCATATAATAATAGATACCAGACCTCCGCCAAGATGAGTCCCTTTGAGGTACTCTATGGAAAGAAGTGCAGAACAATGATTACTTTGGATAGCCCACTGGATTGGCTCATTTCAGGGCCTGACTTACTAAAGGACTTGGAACAATTGGTTACCAAGGTCCAACTAAACCTCAAAGAAGCACAAGACCACCAGAAAATATACACGGATAAGAAAAGAAAAGATAAATATTATCACATAGGTGACCATGTTTTCTTGAAAGTAAAATCAAAACGAAGCTCATTGAGCTTGGGGAGGTGTGGTAAGTTAGCACCTAGATTTTGTGGACCCTTTGAGATATTGGACAAGAGAGGGCCAATGGCATATGAAATAGCTTTACCAACTCACATAAGTGTCCATAATGATTCCCATGCATATTTATTAAAGAAATATGTTTATGATACAAAACATGTGATTGATTGGTCTTTAGTACATGTGGAACTTGAAGGGGAGTTTTCACTTGAACCCCTTCATATACTGGACAAGAGAGAGGTGTAACTCAAGAAGCTCACCATAGTCAAACTGAAAGTGAAATGGAATCACTTCGATGCCCATGAGGCTACTTGGTAGAATGAAGCCACCATGAGAAAGGATTACCCCGCCTTGTTTCATGATTTCATTTCGAGTCCCTAGAACACCAAGTACGGTGTTGTTCTAAGTAGGGAGGGATGTAATATCCCAAACTTTGACCTAACACTTATGGCCATAAGCCCCATTTCATATGATGTAACTTTGATGTTTTATTTGGTATATTGGGCATATGACCCCACTACACATGAACATGATGATTTGTTTGATATATTGGGTGTAAGCCAATTGCATATATATATATATATATATATATATATGATTTCATGTGTTGGGCATGGACCCTGAAGCATATAATTGTTTATATTTTTTTGTTGAGAAAGGAGCTCTAGAGCACATGGGTATTTGATGTTTGTGTTGATCAAGAAGCTCTAGAGCACATGATTATATATATTTGTTTTCAGAGAGAAGCTCCGAAACACATGATTTATGAAAAAATTGTGATGAGCATGAAGCTCTGAAGCACATGAAAAGATAAAATTGGAAGTGTTGGGCATAAGCCTTGGAGCCTTCAAAGTTGATGTTGGGCATAAGCTCTCAACCATCAGATCCTTGGCCATTGTATCCCTATATGTATCCTACAAATACATCCTAGGATTAGTTTTGAGCGAGGAGCTATGAAATTGCACTAAGTTTGTAACTCCCTATTTTTATCGTTGAATATGGGCTCTGGATAAGCGCTAGGAGTTACTAGAAAATTAATATGTTCAATGAAAACGAGACTCATAAAACATTGATCGCATCTTACTTATTTTTAAGTGTTTAAATGAAATGTCAAATTTCTATATCTCATCAAATTACTAAAGAAGTACCATGTTATATGAGGGAATCCAACATGGAAGGAGGTTTAGAGTTGCTTAACCTAGTTGACCTAACTCTTACCTGAAGGACTTATTAAAGAAAGTAACTAAGCTAAAATAAAAGTGTCATATGATTGGGGATCATGCTATTAGATACCTAAAGTTAAAATGTTAACAAATGGTATATATATAATATATAATTTATACATGATATGTATAAAAGAGTAAGCGTAGTAATCATACTAGTAACTATAACTAATAAAGAAATGATACACATGTTATTATTACTAATGATAATTAAATATTAACATACCTACAAGAGTCAAAGTAGGAACTAGTCAAAAGTTCCTAAGTTAAATATTAAAATTACCTAAACTAAATAAAAAAGGTTATTTCAAGAAATCAAATGATTCTTGATTTAACTACCCCTTTTCTTGAAAAGTGTGTCTATAAAGACCCAAGGCAAAGAGAGGCTTGGGGATCTATCCGTTTATCTATCTTTGGACTATTCTAGAATTCTTCTTGATTACTTTCAAGAGAGTTCTTTGAGAGCATTTTTCCTAAGAGGAGAAAGGAAAACTGATACAGAACATGATATCCAAGATAGGGAAGCCTTACCTTAAGAGATCTCATTAGAGGAAATTTCAACGCAAAATGAGCCTTTCAACCCAAATTAATATTCCATGTCATCATGTGTTAGCCAATGAAATTGCTTTAAATTTGAAATACCATATAGGTCTTAAACACATTTTTAATATAAATATGAGGATAGGTATCATAAAACAAACTACTTTTTTTGTTTGTATTTTTGACATATGTCCCTTTGTTTTTACTCAAATTTCTATTGGGAGAGCCCGTTGGATGCATAATTAAATTCTATATCCAACGAGTACCCACTTGACATACTTTTATGGACCTCACCACCCCAAAACCAAGAAATACCTAAAAAAATGTGATGATGATGTCGTCATCACATTTTTTCAGGTATTTCTTGTTTTTGGGGTAGAGGGGTATGTAAAAAGTATGCCGAGTGGGTAATTGTTGTATGCAAAATTTAGTTCTACATCTAATGAGCTCTCTGGATCAAAATTTGAGTAAGAACAAAGGGTGATATACGAACAAAAAAGTAGTTTTTTTCTTTTTTTCCTCCAAAATTAATAAATTTTATTTTATTATTTTAACTATTATTTTATTATTTTCCTTAGGTGTCACATTTTGAGTTGAAATTTCCTCTAATGAAGTTACTTGCATGTTGGAACCAGCTCAGGGGGATCCAGATAGAAACCAAGAATGGTTCTGGGTCATGGTTGGGTGGAACGTGGTAGTTACCAAGTTATTGGATATCAGAACAGAGGTTAGATCTATCTATGAATTTGTTAATGTTGGGTATTTGAGTGTGCAAGATTTTCAGCCATTAAAACAAGTTCAACTTGCAGGTGTGAGGTTCTTGATATTTCTCTTGTAATCTACACAGGTTTTCTTATTAAATAAGGAGATTAAATTTTGAATGGGTAATTTGTATCTGTCTCCTATAGCTAGGTTATTTTATGCATTACTTCTTTCCTCGTGTACAGGTTAAATTCATTATTCCCTAACAAATGTATTTGTTTTAAACATAGGTTAGGTTATTTTAGCTACTCAAATATGATATTCTAGTCAGGAAAATATATCTTATTCATATTTATAATAATATACTATAACCTTTAGTTTTATTTGTAGAAGGGTTTGGTCTATGTTGTTGTATGCATTTTTATTTCATCAATTACAAGTTGATTTTAGTATTCTCTGACAGAGGTATTACTCTAAACATAGTCTATATTTTTAAGTGAGTTAGATTTCCGGTTTATTATTTCAAGTTCAAAACATAGAAATATTATTAGAGAATTTGTACCAAAATCTTATTAACCCTAACTGATAGAATTTATAAACCAAAGAACTATTTAAAATCTAACTTTATATCTTTTATCTACTGGCAGATTTCATATGCCACCGGGCTTGTATTAATCAAAACTATTATCTACAGCCTTAGCATAAATTCTATGCATAATATTATAACTTAAATATAATTGCATAAACTTTAAATAATATATCAAAACACAAGTTAAACAAAGTTAACCTATTTTTTTAAACCTAGCAAATATCATAAACAAACTCTAAATAAATAATTTCCACTTTATAACATTACATACATAGTATGCCATTGAGACCTTTCAAGGTCTGTAGGCACGATTTCATTTTAAACAATAATCATATTATCTACCATCACACTAAGAACCAAACATAAACCTAATACAAATTCATTTATTGAAATAACACATCCATTTAAAGGTCTCAAGATCAAATCATGTAGGAACTTATGCCAAACAAAATCCACACACATGAGTTTAAACAATAAACCCACACAGCCTAGTATCGAATCCTATTGGATCTTGTCGTTAAAGATAGAGTTTATTTCAAACCATGACAGGAATCGATTGTTGTAGGATTTGATTGGAAAAATTAACTATGCTGCAAAGCTTTATAAATTTCCACATAAGTAAAAATAAACTACGATAATGAAACTAAATAATTTACATGAATAAACATCGAAATTATACACATGCTACGCTTTCACATAAGGGTCAAAATCGCAGCAAGCAAGCTCAAACCCATAACCCAATTCAAGCCATAGTCAAATCATTGCTCTATCAACATTTCACATTTTCGCAACCATAATGCCAAGCTCACAACCATCAACATAAATAAACATAGTCCTGTAAACTTAAATCATAAATCACCATTGAAATAAAATTCACCCTTAAAAAATTATACACATTCGTAATCGACAAACGTCCCATTGCGAGAAATGGCACAACCTAAAGTAAATTCATCATCTAAAACAAAAAATGCAGTACTTCCATTAATACACCAAATCTAACATTTAAAGTTATAAAAAACAAAACGATTACTAACATAGAAGAAGGCCCATATTTTCCCATAATATTTACATACGCATCCTTAGATGATCTTCGAACAAAAGAAGTTCCATATAGTCGAAAACCCATAGCCAATACATTCACCCCATTAATATTTACAACACAGAGCTTAAAAGATTTGATAAAAACATCTATATGCGGAGGTAATAGTTCAATTTTGTTATTATAGGGCTTACCCATGAAGGGTATCATAGATAGCCTGGTGGAGACCACGATATGTGAATGGATTCCTTGTCACCTGCAAAAAGGAACAGAGGCCCATTATAAGTATGCTAATCCTCTGCTTGAAAACAACAAAGTTTATAATGCTGTAAACTCAAATGGATAGCATACCTTCCCAAGGTGCAGAGCGAACCAATCCCTTATGTAGACAAAATATAGAGAGCCAAATAGAGCATACCCATAGTAGAGACAAATGATTCTTTCCATCCAAGATAGACCAAGCATAGGGTTTGAGTTTCCCATTCCGAGGAGTATTTATGCTGCCACCCTTTCCACCACCAACACCTTGACCTTTTACCCTTATGCCTATAGTTTCAAAACCCCAAACGCGACTTGGTATTGGAAATTCCTTTTGCATTTGAACCACCCATACCATTGTTGACATAAGTTAAGCCAAGGTTCATGGAATATAGAATATTCCATGAATGGACCTTCATATATATATATATATATAACTTTAAATACCACATGGATAAGTCTTATGACTTGATCCTTAAAACAATTGGGCATAAAAACATTCCAATGATATGTTTTAAACACGAAGCATAGGAATAAAAACTATTAAGTATTCAACCACAATAATAATGTTAACTAGCTGGACGTAGTTCTAATAAATCCTAGCTATGCGTAAACAATAATGCTAAAAGTAGCAATAATATTTTCTAGGATAGGACTTTGTTCTTTTTTTCTTTGAAAAGAAATCGTGTAGTATAGCATAGGTAGCATGCCATGTTTAAACAGTCGTAGCAATTTTTCACCATCTAACGAGCCTGCAAAAAAATGAAGAGGAGTTGAATTAGTTCAACATGAACTAAGTAATCCCTCTAACATCAAGTAAAACTAGTTACCTCTCCAAGTGGTCCTATAAGGGATACAAGTCCCACCAGTCCACCCCTTAACAATTACAAGTTAAGTTAGGACTTTCCATAAACAAATGAACAAAACTTATAACAAGGAATTAAGTTATAACTGAACAAACACATGCACATGCATGATAAGAAATAATTGATGAACAGTGTAATCATCTAAATGAAATCAACTAGCATAAACACATTATATAACTACATTGGTAACCACATCAAGAAAACATATAGAAATGGGAAGATAAGCTTACATCACTTCAGTGTAGAAAAAAAGGATCGACATATTCCATAGAAGATCAGCTAATGTCCAGCTCAGGTAGTGATTAACTAGCCTAATAAAAAAAACATTTTCAAATTTTGGGGACATTGCATGCAGAAAAATATGGCAGAAGTAAGGATGTCTCCAAAAGAAGAATCTCACCCCATGAATCCCATGAAAAATGAAGAGGGAAACCTTGGGGATGGTAAAATATGGTTAAACCTTAATATGAGTCAAAATAATAATCCATCTCAATTGTAAAGAACTGTTAAAGATCGAAGATCAGAGTTAAAAATAGTTAGGGAGGTGTTGCAGCTGCGACTATTTCCCAAATTTTTCAAAAAAATTTGGACCCTCCTTTTAATTTTATCTTTCCTGGGAGTGTTTGGATTGCTGAACTTTGTTTTTTCCCTCTGCTACATTTTGGATTGTTTGATGTTGAATTGAGGTCAACCATTTTTCTTATTTTTGGAAAGTTATTGTTTGTCTACCGATGCTTTTGACTGTGGAACTTGAAGTTTGATTTATGGATGATTTCCTTTATTGTTGTCGGAGGTCAGTTGAATAATGAGTCGGGGCGGTAGTTCTCTATGCAGTCGTTGTTGCGGAGGGTAAGTAATGAATGTCCCAATGGACGGTTCTTATTTTCACTGGTGCACTTTATTTCAATTGTGTTTTTTGGACTGTCGATGATTTCATTTTATCATGGTCGCAGAGCCCATAGTTTTACTGTCGTTTATTCCGTGTTTTTATTGGTTCAAACATTTTTGCTTTACGATAATTTTTTCTATCGGAATTGTTGTTGAAAATTAGTCAAAGTTCTAGTCTCGAGAGTCGCTGCCATTTCAGAGGGCAGATGGAAAACGTCCCGATGGGTAGCTCTTATCTTTGCCGATGCCGTGGTTTTATTGTTTTAACTTTCTATTTTTCTTTGCGCTACCATAAATTTTTTTGACTATTGATCGGAAGGCTACTTCTTTGCATTACCAACACGGCAACAGCATTGAGCTCACCATCACCGATACTTAGTCATTAAAGCTTGCGTTCGCCAATGTTTTCATTTTATTGCGGAGGCCGTATTCTGATTGCTTCCCGTCGTTGCGACTGTGTAGTGCACTATCTCTCCAACGTTTAGTTGGTTTATCTACCAATCCATTTCGAGTTAGTCCTCTGAGCCTTCGATCGTCGATGTTTTTAATTGGTCGTGGAGCCCATAGTTTTTCCGTTGCCCACCATTGCGACTCTTGAGTGAACTAATCATCTGACGTTATAGTTGTTTCCTCCTCCAATTGAGTTTTACCATCTTTTTCACCAGGAGGTCTATATATTGGAATGTGGTTTTATTTGATTATTATCCTTGTGAATTCATGTCTGCTCCATCCTCCCTGTCGATTCGAACTATACCAATGTGCTTAGCTGTTGGGATTTCGTTTGTTTGGAGTGCTGTCGTGGAAGTTTCGGACCTTCCCATCAGACTGGACAACTTGCTTTCCAGGTAGGCCAACCATGGTTTCTCTTTCCTCTTGATTTTATTGGTCATTTTTGGAACTGGGTTTTTTTCCCTGGTTAGGTTTTCCCGCCGTCGTGTAGTTAGCTGTCTAAAATGAATTTTGATCCTTGCGATGTGAGGAATCAATCAGTTTGAGAGTATTTGCAATGGGGGTTTTTCTTGAGCCTATTTTTAATCCACTACAGAAGTTCAAGCCCTGTTTGAAGGTTTAGGTGGTTGGTGTAGATAAGCATTACACTTTATGCACCGACTTTTTCGGGGTTGCTTATGGTCATCTGGGGGGGGAGGTTTCAGTTTTCTTTTCGTCATAGGAATTTACCCTATTTTTATGGGATGCTGGAGGGTTTGTTGTTCGGTCAAGTTGGGATTTCCGTGCTTTTTTCAATCACCGGATAGGGCCTCATTTTTTTTTAGGACTAGCCTCACCGATAGGGTGGTTCGTTTTTAGTGAGGAGTTAGAATGCATTTGCTATCAGGGTCATGTTTTAGTTACAAACTAACTTAGAAGTTTAGACCGAGTTTGTGGAAGTCCTTTTGCCTGTTATTTTCTATTATGCATTAATATTCTGATAGTTTATTTGTTTAGAATGCATATGAAAGAGGTAAATGGTTTGATATGGTTTTTTTTCATTCTTGGAACACTAACTAAAAGCTCAAATGGTCTAAGAACATGTTTGTTTTATGACAAGGTAACTTTTTCAAAGAAGATATGTCTAAAAGACAAAAGAAGAAGGCTCCTATTGCTGAGGGAGAACCATATATGGAAATCATTACCAAGGTGGAATACATCTATGAGGATGCTAGAGCTACCACCAGAGTAGAGCTAGATTACAAATGGGGTGAGATATATCGGGTGATTTCAGATCAGGATGTGCATGATGTAGGATTCAAAGAGCTGACCATATATGCAAACATCGAGAAATCTACTCTGATGAAGGTAGCCACTAGAACTGAGCTATTCCCATGCTCCGAGGTGATCGACTAGATTCTGCCTAGGGAAGATGTGACCACGATGATCTTAGAAAATACTGCCAAACATGGCTATGCTGCATACAGTCCTAGTTATGTCTTATTGGCATATCACCTACCTCCTACTCAAGTATACTTAACTGAAAGTTGGTTGAAAGAGGTAAATTTGGACCTAGTTGAGACAGTCAAAAGAATGATGATACCAAGGAAGAACTTTCGAACCAAACCATGAGGGGAATATGAAACATCCACTCTTAGGACCCCTTATAGATTTATAGCACTGATGCTGAATAAAGTTTTTGGGAGGGCTCATGGAAAAAGATTCAAATTGGGATGGATACCAATCATTTTCTATGTGGCCACTCAAGGGAATATATTCAATTAGGAAAACATAGTGTCCAATAGCCTATCAGCATGTATATCTTCATCTTTGGGAGGGGTGTCACAGAAGAAGTCAGATTTCTACACGAGCTCTATCTTAGTGGACTGTATATTATGTACCCACTCATTTCCAACTTTAAGGTGTAATTGGGACAAGGACAGGACCCCTGTATACACTGCATACAAACAATTTTGGGCACACAAATACTATAGCCAACAAAAAGAGATATGTGAACATTTCATTATTCCTTTGTACACTTTAATCTTCCTGACATAATGCAAATGCATGTTCGAGGAGGCATTCAAATTCATTGAAGAACATGGGAGTTACTATTTAACTGAAGAGGGAATGTACATCAGAATGTATGGTTTCTCTAGGGAACCTTCTACTCCCTAGGTATGCCACTGATTATGTGGTACATAAAGAATTAGTTAGGAAGGTATATATTGATGGTGTAGGAAGGTTCTTGTTTGAACATAATAAGGAAACCTATCCTGCCATACCTTTCTGGTTAGGAAGCTACAAATTTTCAAAGGTCAAACAAACTGCAAAATTCGTACATGAGTTGGAGCACTTTAATTTTGGGGAGATGAACTTCCACAGGAATGAATTGTGGAAATTAAACCCAGTAATAGATTAATTTTACTCACAACAATTATTAATTGATCATGCAAAATCACTCACAAAAGAGACTGAAAATGGAGTTGTAACACTAAACTGTATTATGTAAGTGTACAATAACCAACCCTATAGAATAATAGGTTCTGAATAAATAACATACATCATGGATTCGAATGCATGAGGAGCAATTGGAATCTAGCATAAAGCAAGCTTACCAAAAATAAGCAAATCCCCCATAGGTGTAAAAAGCTAATCCCAAATCTGTCATGGAGCTCACGAATTGGAAAAAAGGCTTAGGCAAGCTAAAGAGTGGTGGAATGGCAGCTCATACATGATTTTGCATGGAGAAAAGAGAGGAGGATGTGTAGGAAAAAAAACAAGCTCACCTCATTTAGTCTAGCTTTCCCAAGACACTGAAAAAGCAGGCAATAAAGTAGAAAAAGCAGATAGGCGCCTAGGAGGCCAGGAATAAAGCAGATTTGATTCCTTGGGATTTCCCATGCGCTACATGAGTCAAATGTGGCAAGTTTGACCTCTATGGATAGGCAAATAATAACTTGCACAAGGTGGGACACATGAACTAGGCAAATAAGACAAAAATAAATGAATTAATGTCTAAGTGGGTAAACTATGGGTTGATTATTATAACAACCCCCCTTAAGCTTGACGTATGAGTAATATATCAGAAAATTATAGGTCCTAGCAACAATTATTAGTCACCCTTTTACATACTGCATGTCCATACAACCAGGGAAAGAGGCAAAACCAACTTGGGAAAATCCTCCCTTAAACATGGACTATAAAACAAAATTTTGGAATCTTGTCTTCACTCATGCTTTCACAGCATGATCAGCAATCCCTAGCGATGATTTTAGATTGTTGAAGGTATTCTCACAAAATGCTTTGTTAAAGATATCAGCTACTTGTTCTGAAGATGAACAGAAGAGTAGGTGAATGGTGCCATCATGCACAAGCTCTCTGATGTAGTGCATATGGATCTCAATGTGTCTGGTTCTCTGCTTTTGAATTGGATCTTTGTAGATTCGAATGGTACTCTGGTTATCACAGTATATAGTAGTTGAGTACTCTGGTTCAAAGCCACACTCTCCAAGTAAACCCTGCAACCATAAACATTGAGTTGTTGCATTGACAACTCCTCTGTACTCAGCTTCTGTAGATGAGAGTGCAATGGCACTCTGTTTCTTGCTTGACCAGTTGATTGGCCCTTCTCCAAGCATGAACACATATCCCGATGTGGACTTTCTATCTGTGCTATCACCTGCCCAATCACTGTCAGTAAATCCAATCAAATCAAGATCAGATTTTGCTTTATAGAAGATCCCATGTGTCCTTGTTCCCTGAACAAAGTTAAGGATCCTTTTGGCTGCTTTCCAATGGATCTCTTGAGGCTGATCCATGAATATAGAAGCCACACTTACTGCATAACAAATATCAGGTCGAGTATGTGTCAAATACAACAAACATCCAATCAATTGCCTATACAGTGTATTGTTTACCATCGGTGAAGAATCAGCTTCTTCCAGCTTCACTCCTGAAAGGAAAGGAGTTTTGCTTGCTTTGCAATCCTTCATTTTGAATTTGTTCAGCAAATAAAAGGAATATTTGGACTGGTCCACCTTGATTTCAGCTTTGTTTTGAGAGATGTCAAGCCCCAAAAATTGACTTAAGAGCCCCAAATCTGTCATGGAGAAGGCTTGGTTCATAGCACTCTTCAAGGAAGCAATCTCAGCCTGTGAGCTTCCTGTAATGAGGAGGTCATCAACATATAACACAATGATCATTAATGAACCATTAAATATATTCAAATAGACATTTGGATCTGATTTGCACCGAACAAAATTCAGTGATAGCAAGAAGCTATTGATCTTGGCATACCAAGCCCTGGGGGCTTGCTTTAGCCCATACAATGACTTTCTCAACCGGCACACAAGAGAAGGGTTAGTAGCAAAACCTTGAGGCTGCTGCATATATATCTACTCAGTGAGATCTCCATTCAAGAAGGCACACTTTACATCCATGTGATGTACCTCCCATTGCCTTGAGGCTGCAATGGCTAGAGCTAGCCTGATGGAATCCATTTTTTCCACTGGGGAAAAGGTCTCATTGTAATCTATGCCATGAACTTGTGAGTAGCCCTTGGATACCAATATGGCCTTGTACTTTAGTGGCAAACCATCAGCAGCAAATTTGGTCTTATAGACCCACTTACACTGGACTAACTTTCTTCCTGGAGGAAGATCCACTAGCTCCCATGTGTTGCTCTTTTGGAGTGAGCTGAACTCCTCCTTCATGGCTGTTTGCCATCTTGGATCTCCTGATGATTATTCATATGTTTGAGCATCAAAATCCACCATCAAATAGCATTTTTTCAGCAAACATAGGATCCTTCATGCACAGACCACTCTCAAATTGAGATCTAGTCCTCCTTGGGTCATTGGGATCCCCAACTAGCTCTCCTGCTGCATGTAGTGTCTTGGCTTCCCATTTTGGCCTTGTAGGGATGATAGGGTCTGCAATAAACTCATCTCCATCAGAAAAATCAGAATCAGTGTGTTCAACAAAATCTTTACTTACTTCTTGAGGTTCAAGTGGTGAAGAGGCTTCACCAACTTCCACTGCTGCAAGGGGTTCTTCTTCAAACTAAACAAACCTTTCAATGGAGAATTTGTTTGTGCTCAAATTTATCAACTTGTACCCTTTTGAATCTTCATAGTATCCAACAAAAAGGCACTCTTAGATTTGGGGCTGCAAAGCCTTCCTCTTCTCTGTTGGGATTCTAGCCCAAGCCTTTGAGCCAAAAATCCTAAAATGGATCACATCTGGCTTGTGCCCACTCCATGCTTTGAAGGGAGTTATGCAATAAAGATGTTTGTGAGGCACCCTATTCTAGATATAGGCTGCACAGTTGATAGCTTCAGCCCAGTACTTTGGTGGAAAAGTTTTTTCCTCCATCATGCATGTTGCCATCTCCTTCAGTGATCTGTTCTTCCTCTTTGCAACACCATTTTGATGTGGTGTGTAGGGGATAGAATGATGCATCTAAATACCTGCATCTACACAACAATTAATAAACTCAGAATTGACATAATCACAACCATTGTCAGATCTGAGGGCCTTGAGTTTCCTCCCATACTGGTTTTCAACCAAAGCCTTAAAGACTTTGAATAGGCCAAAAAATTCAGACTTGTGTTTCAGAAAGTGAACCGAGCAATACCTAGAAAAGTCATCAATAAAGGTCAATGCATATTTGTCCTAGCTCGTGGACATATGAGGGAATGGGACAGCAACATCACTGTGAATCAGATCGAGGGGTGCAGAGGTTCTATCATGACTAGCTCTCTCAAATTTGTGCTCTGGGTGTTTTCCTAGGATACAACCTTGGCAGACTCCTTTGGAATATTTTATCTAGGGCAACCCTATGACAACCTCTTTTTCACTAATATCAGAAAGATATTTGTATTTTAGGTGGCCAAATATTTCATGCCATAGCTTGCTAGATTCATTAGCATGAATCAGAAGAGCAGAGGGGTTTGAGTAGGGTAGGAAGTGTGAGAACATGGATACCTTTTAAGCATGATTTGCAACTCCTTTTGCAATGACTCTACCACTTGAGATCTCTATGATCTCAACTTCATCGGGGGAGAATATGACCTTCTTAGGAGACCCAGTGTGGGTCATCTGGTACACTGACAGGAGGTTGGAGGCGAGACCAGGGACATACAACACATTGTTGAACTAATCGTGATCAAGATCCATCCTTCCTTTTCCCATACTTTCAGTGAGAGAGTCATCTCCCAGTACAATAGATGGTCCTTTCGACTTGTCCAGTGAGGAGAAGGCCTCCTTAGTCGAAACCATGTGTCTTGAAGCTCCAGAATCAATGATAAAACTGGGTGAGCATGATGTGCCAGCAACCAATGCATGAAATCTCTCTCTGTCATCTGAACTTGATCCTCCTTCTCTCTTCTTTGAGATTTCTGGAAGGGAGATGCCATTCTTCTCCAGGAGTTGGTTCAGCATATCAATCTACTTTTTCATACAAGAGCTTTTAGAGCGATTGCCCTTATTGCAGTATGTGCACTTGTTCATTTGACCTTTGTTTTTCTTCTTCTGGGTATTCTTCTTAGGACCTTATAGATCCTCCAGAGACTGTTTCTTGTCTCTCTTTTGCTCAGGTGGCTTTTTATCTTTCTTTTTTCTTTTTGAATCCACCTTCAAATCTCCAGCAATCAAAGCTTGATCTTTGGATGGTTTGATGGTGCCCATCATCACCAGCTTGTCCTATTCTTGTGTGAGAGATTCCATGAAATCTGCAAGGCTAGGCATCTTCCAGGCTCAAGCTGTCAGTTTTGTGGCATAGAAGGTCGAAACAAACACCGAATAGTCTAGGAATAGCTTTGAGAGGATGGCCGGTATGAGCTGATCATCTTTCTTTTCAATACCACATTGTTTCAGCTGCAAAACTAGTGCTTTGAACTTGGAGAAATATAGCTGCAGGGATTCAAAGCTATTTGGACTCAGAGAAATCAGCTCATTTTTTATTTGATGTCCCCTCATCTCATCTGTCTTTCCAAAAATATCAGCAAGCTTCTCCCATACTTCATTCGGTGATGTCAATCCATTAAGATGGAGAAGGAGGTCTTTGGAAATACTCAGGCACAGAAGGCCATAGGCCTCATCCCTCCTGTTGTGCAATTTTATCTTCTCTGCAGCTGCATTGGGCTCTGCTTCTGTTGCCATAGTCACCCTGTAGAGGCATTTTTCTCTCAATAGTATCTCCATCTCTGCTTTCCATTCAAATAAATTTAAGGGAGTCAAGATAGTTTTCTGTGATTGATCCATAACTTAGAAAATCTATCCCGGTTGTCAGTAGAAGGCTCCTAGTCACTGATGTCGAACCTGCAAAACAATTTTTGAAGGAGAGAATACAATCTATACCAGCTCTGATACCATGTGGAAATTAAACCCAGTAATAGATTAATTTTACTCACAACAATTATTAATTGAGCATGCAAAATCACTCACAAAAGAGACTGAAAATGGAGCTGTAACACTAAACTGTATTATGTAAGTGTACAATAGCCAACCCTATAGAATAATAGGTTGCTGAATAAATAACATACATCAGGGATTTGAATGCATGAGGAGCAATTGGAATCTAGCATAAAGCAGGCTTACCAAAAATAAGCAAATCCCCCATAGGTGTAAAAAGTTGATCCCAAATCTATCATGGAGTTCACGAATTGGCAAAAAGGATTAGGCAAGATAAAGAGTGGTGGAATGGCAGCTCATACATTATTTTTCATGGAGAAAAGAGAGGAGGATGTGTAGGAAAAAAACAAGTTCACCTCACCTAGTCTAGCTTTCCCATTTGCCTTAAAACACTGAAAAAGCAGGCAATAAAGCAGAAAAAGCAGATAGGCACCTAGGAGGCCAGGAATAAAGCAAATTTGATTCCTTGGTATTTCCCATGCACTACATGAGTCAAATGTGGCAAGTTTGACCTCTATGGATAGGCAAATAACAACTTGCACAAGGTGGGACACATGAACTAGGCAAATAAGACAAAAATAAATGAATTAATGTCTAAGTGGGTAAACTATGGGTTGATTATTCTAACATGACTCCCAAAATAAGGTTGCAGAGCATTAAAAAGAAGCAAATTCTCATTTTGAATACACAAAATTTTGGGACAAGGATGAAGAAATCTTCAGAAATGCAAAGAATATGATTGCATTGAAGAGAAGATTTAAATAGAAGATCACCATTGTGGGTGGTAAGGGAAAAATTGCATAGAAGAAAGCTAAAGAAGAAGAATCCAAAAAGAGGGAAGAGGATGCTAGGAGGCTAGCACAAGAGGCAGAGATTTGGCTCAAGAGTGAAGAAGAAGAAAGAAAGAAAGTTGTAGAGGAAGCAGCAAAGAAGGAAGATGAGGAAAGAAAGAAGAAGGAAGATGAAGAGATGAAGAAAAAACAAGAAGAGAGTGAAGGTCTGAGATTAGCAGGAGCTAAGAAAGACCAGCAAACTACTGAACAGATAGATACACAAGGGTCACATGATGATACAGACATAAGGAATGGACAAGATAATCCTGATCCTCAGAAGCATGCTGCAACGTCTAGCAGCACTCAATATCAAGTTGTGCTTACTGGAATGAATTTGATACCTTTCATGCAAAAAGAAGGAGAATAGGTCCCTGATTTCAGCACTATCTTCTATGACAAGGAGAAGAAAGGGATTTTCAAAAGAATATAAAAAGGTTGAAATAGGAGGACAATCAGGTAAGATGATAACTGATAAAACTTTGATGTATGGCACAGATACAGATCCGAGATTGATAGCAAGAGCTGGGGTGGAATTAACCCAATATACAGAAGATAATGTAGATAGACTGATGATGGAGCTGGAGCAATAAAGAAACAATGCAGCTCATTTAAAAGAAACACTGAAGAAAGAAAGAGATGAAGGCCACAAGCTGAAGAGAAAATTTGAGGACATGCAAAATGAAGTGAAGACTTCGAAGGCAGAGCTCCAGACTCTGTAGGCAAATAAGATGACTTTAGAAGTTGTTGTAGAGAAAAATGCTTAGATCAGCTTGTCAGAATTATAGAAACTGTAGTTGGAGCTTCAAGTGCTAAAGACTAAGAAGGCTAACCTTCAAGTATCATATGAGACTCTAAGTTCAAAGAAGGTCCAGCTACAAAACAAGGTAATTGAGCTAGAATTAGAGAAGGTTTCCAATGAAGAGAGAGGGAAACATTGTAAAATGCAGATAACAGATTTGGAGGGACCGAATGCTTCATTGATAGCATCACTGAAAGATTCTATGGAATAGAAGATGGATGTCCAACCTTTGAAATAATATGTTCTATCCCAGAGAAAAAAAAATCCACCAACTACAAGTATGCATTGAGGAAGAAAGGTGTAAGATTGTGCAAATAGATAGCAGATTAGAAGAAATATTGGACACCACTTCATATTTTGTAGACATATCTCAAGATATTTTGGATATCATGGCTTGAAGGATAGTATGGATAGAAACCAATGAAGAAGCCCTTACAGAGCTACTAGCTAAAGATAGACATAACTTAAAGAAGGATTACGACTTGTTAGAGTTTACAATAAATACAACGGAGCAATTCAAGAAGTCTATCAAGAAAATGAGAGGAGGCTGTGCTGAATACTATGGAAGGGTGTTGGTCATGTACAATAGATGCCAAGTTGCTGCAGAAGAAAGACTGGATGCAATACCAGAACATGAGCTATTCATAGAACAACTACAGAGCAGGTACTAGGAAGATGAGGAAAAAATACAACAAGTCAAGGATCTAGATGAGCAAATCCTAAAGAATGTAGTAGCTCATGCAGCAGTCAACATCCATTTATTTCAATATCAGCTATGTTTGAGTCTAGAAAGAATAGAGGTGGTTAAGAATTAGGCTATAAAGTATGAAATAAACATTCGTTTTCTTGAACCCTCAGGTTTTGAAAGCATAGTAGCAGAGGCCCAAGTGTGGAAGAAGTTCATCAATGATCAAGTAAGGACCTCTTCATAAAAGTGCTCTATTAAATTTTTGTTTTAAATGTAATATATTGTAAAATGTATGAGCATTCACTACAGGACAAAATTTTGGATTGAAACGTTGGGGAAGCCCAAAAGTCATTTTGGGGCAGCCCAAAAGTTTTGCCTTTTTGTATAAGTATAGGAGAGATATAGAAGGGATTTTTTCCCAGATAGATTTGTGAGAGGATGTTGTAAGAATAACTATTTCCTTTTTCAATAAAGAATTACAAGTTGCCTATTGGGGAAATCTTGGTGGAATGTTTCAAATGCTGTGCTATGGATTTGTTGAATGTGAACTATTTCATTTTCAGATGTTGTCCATTAACTTTGAGATCATTCTAACTCTTTGAACCTATGTGCTTGTTATTAATGCACTCTAGTTTATTCTATGAAATTTCCACTGTGGGTAATGAAGGATTTTCATAAACAATAAGCTATCTTGTTGTTCATATACCTATTAGTGTTCATGTGTTTTGAAATAAGTAACAACTATTTGTGATTTTTCTTAATGCATGCGTAGAAATACATTACTCATTGATAATGATAGTTTTGCTCCCTAGGGATAGGATAGTTTGTTAAATTTAGTTTTCTTACTATGTGTGATTTAGATGGGAGAGAGTTAAGACGAGAGGTAAGAACCTGTGAATCACATTGTGACCACTCCTCGTTATCTCTATCAATCAGTATTTTTAGATAGGCGCTTCCACATCAAAGTTAAATTCAAAAAACTAAAAATATACACGGTGGACCAGATCGTAACCAGTATAACCTCTAATTTTGTTACTTGACTTACGATAGCCAGACCATAAACCAAACGAATTCCCCATACCAAATAGTAACGGGATAGTTGGTAATGTTTACTGGGTAGAATCCCTAACTGTTGTTACCTACGATTTTCCAGGCCTCAACAGGTTTTGGCACTAGAAGGAGGGCCGCCAGTGCATGGCTGGCCAAGGAAACTTATTTCCTCAAAATATTTCCACCTGTGACAATTCTGAAAGTAGTTTGTTTCACAATCAAAATCCGAAAGAGAAGGTTAAATAACATCTGTATTCTGTCGATAACAAAGTAATTAATGATCTGAGAAGATTTACTAAGGAATATGCGAAGAAGATTGGAGGATTACCAATTATTCCTATCTTACCCAGAAGAGAATATTGGAAGAGAAATCACCTTTAGTTAGAAGATTCTGTGTTGGCAGAAGGCCTTGAAGAACTAGTAGAAGCATCCCTATAGGAATTTGATCAACCTTTGAATCAGGTTGGCCCAAATACACCTTACTATTCACCTGTTCATACCCCTGTTCACTCACCACCTCATTCTCCACCCTGAATCATGGCTAATCAACCACCAAATCCACCACCTGCCTAGAAGGCTAGGTCACCTTTAAACTTGGCACGTCCTTTGCATGACTTACCTCAAGATTTTGAGAAAATGTTGCCTAATTTTGACCCAAGTGAAAAAATTCTGGTAGATGACCATTTGCAACGTTTTTACTTGGCTATAGAACAACTACGGGCTAGAGAACACGAAGATGTAGTCTGCAGATTGTTTCCACATACCCTGAAAGGAGCAGCAGCCTCATGGTATTTTTCTCTGCTTGCAAACTCAATCACAGACTAGGACACATTTGAAAGAATATTTAGAAGTAAATATGCAGTCCAGAAAAGTCATGCAGCATTAATGAAAGGGTTATGCGCTTTAAACAAAGAAAGAAAGCACAAAGTGCATAGTTTCACTCAAAGATTTTCTGCTTATCTAAAAAAATATTCTGCAACTGATAAACCATCTGATAAAGTTCTGATTGAATATTATACTTCAGCTCTAGGGCTTGATTTGGCCATGTTTCCCAAGATGTCAGTCAAACCTACATTATCAGAAACTTATGAAGAAGCTAAGAGGGTAGAGGCTAAGAAGGAAAGCATAGAAGATTATCCTGTGTGGTTAGAAGAAAAAAATTTTGGTAAGAAAGCATTGTTACCGACCAAGCCTAAGGAAGAGCAGTCACATGACTTGGAAGGAATGTTGAAGATGATGCAGAAGCTATCTAACAGAGTGATAGATTTGGAAAAATAAAGGGAGGCTTAGAAATATTATAAGCCTTACTATAAAAGGAGAGAAGACAACAATCAATATAAACCTCCTCCACACAGTCTTGCATCAATGAATTTAACTGAGGTAGGTATGGATAATTTTTGCACCTTTCATCAACAGCCTCATTCTGAAAAAAATTGCCCCCAATGGATAAATTCGATGACATTAGTAATGAATCAGCTATTGGACTCCAAACTAACTGAAGCTGATGATGAGGAAGAAAAGGGTAATAAATCCATAGAAAAACAAGAAGAGGATGATGCTCTGGTTTAATGGGATTGTGTTCACTTTTTGATACAGAAGAGGAAGGTTCACTGAAATAGGAAGAAACATTAGAAACAAATGTGACAACAAGAAGTCAAGGTTTGTTAAAAGAAGACAGATCAGTACTCCCGAAGTTAGGAGACTCCAAGAGAATGTAAAGAAAATTCAGAAGAGAAACACAACTGATAAAATATCTGAATTCACTATTACGAGTCAAAATCCAAAGAAAATCAACATGCCTATTGAAGAGAAGATTGATAATGTCAAAGAAATTCTCAAAGAACCTGAGATGGGGTACGATATTGTTGAGGACATTAAAAGGGCTAAGGCAAATATTTCATTATTTGAAATGTGTAATGTACCTCAACAGAAAGAAAAATTGTTAAAAGCACTTGAAGTGCCAGAGGAAGAGCTTCCCACTAACAACCAACCTGTAGAAGAAATTGTTGAAGCAAGTGTGGGAGGTAAGGCTAGGGTCAAAACCCCACCCTTCCTCCTGACTTTTGATATTTTAAACCATAATGTGCACAATTGTTTAGTAGACTCAGGGTCAGCAGTCAATGTTATGCCACTTTTAGTCTGCAAGAAGATCAATGGAAAACTTAAACCAACTAGCTACCAGGTTATTCAGCTAGACAGGACCACTGTGAAAGTAGTCGGGGAAATAAAAGATGTTCTGATTCGCTTGTCTACCAATGAAAAGATATGTCAGTACATTGATATTGTAGTAGTAGACATACCTGATGCTTATTGAATTGTTTTGAATTGAGACTGTTCAGCAAGGATAAATGCGTATTTCGCATCAGATTGGTCACATCTATGGTTGCCTCATAAGGGAAGTCCAAATCAGATAAAAATATTAAGAGGGCCCCAAATGAAGCACAATGTTACTCAATTGGAGGAAAAAATTGAACCAATAAATTCTGTGTTGGGAAATTATCTAATTGAGCTAGAACCAAGAAAATACCAAGTGGAAGAAGCTAGTAGTACACCAGACACCCAGCCCAATCTCCTTCGATTTTCATGGGATGATGAGATTGATTGTAAAATAGTATATGTAGTTTTTGATTCAAGAACAATAGGATTAGATAATGGGTATGCCTTTATAGTCAAGCCTAGCCCCTCAACTTACAAATTGTCATATTTACAAGGGTGGGTAGAGAACTGACCAGTTAGTAGTTTAGTTCTCAAAATTTTATTTTTTCTTGATTATCTTGTACATAAATAAACTGATTTGGTTGTTTTTATTTATTTATTTTATTTCTGTTTGTTTTTAGTTTATATTTTGATTGATTTCAATAAAAGAAGAAAACTTTTGGTTGCATGGAGAGCATCAGAATTCTGGATTGACCAAAATCCTTGGTTATAAGACTATGTACTATTGATTTATTTGAAAGAATTTCTTCTATTTCAGTAGTTTTCCTAAATGGATATGAACACATTGAAGTCCTACTTAATCCTTTTAAAATAACTTAGGATCAAAAGGTCTAGAATACTATTTCAGGCTCCATCCATCTCACATTTAAAAATGTCGTAGGGGATGATAGTAAAATACCCATGGAAAGGAAGCAAGGTAAACAATATATTATATATAGATGATCCCATGCCAAGAATTGAAAGCCAAAAGGGAAAATAAGAGTCAAAATCTCCAAAGAAAGAAATGTGTATCAAAACAAAGTACTAAACCATATGAGTACAAAATTGCCAAAGTTCTTCTCCATCCGTGAACTGAAAATTAAATACATCTCTCACACAAAAGGACACTATGGATAGAGGAGCCTGAATAAAAATTCAGAAAGAAAGGCATGCAGGAGGACTCAAAAAGGACAAAAAGTCTAAAAAAGGCACAAAAGTGCAAAAATGGCATGGGAATGAGGAACAAATGAATATTTTTGTTTACCATATGTTACAATCCTATGGTGTCTAAGCTGGAAGCTACCTGAAGAGAGAGGTAAAAATGAAATTCATATTCCTGGCCTCAAAAGAGTTATCTTGACTTTGAAATCTTGGTTTCCATTTTCCTAAATTGGACTATCATCAATGATTAAAAGTACATACATTTTCCATTTGGGAAATCCAGACATCTAGAAGAATTCAACATGTTGGTTTTATTGTCAAACAGTTAGTTACTTAAGGAAGAAATTGTCTAGAGATCTAGGTTCACCAGATAGTTGCCAATTGTTGCAGATGCAACTATTTCCCACATTTAAAAAAAAAAAATTGGACCCTCCTTTAATTTTATCTTGCCTCGGAGTGTTTGGATTGCTAAACTTTGTTTTTTCCCTTTGCTACATTTTAGATTTTTTGAAGTTGAATTGAGGTCAACTGTTTTTTTTATTTTCAGAAAGCTGCTGTTTGTCTGATGATGCTTTTGACTGTGGAACTTGAAGTTTGATTTATGGATTATTTCCTTTATCGGTGTTGGAGGTCAATTGAACAATGAGTCAGATTGGTAGTTCTCTATGCAGCTGCTGTTGCAGAGGGTAAGTAACGAATGTCCTGATGGATAGTTCTTCTTTTCGCTGATGCACTTTATTTCAATTGTCTTTTTTGGACTGTCAGTGATTTCATTTTATCATGGTCGATGAGCCCATACTTTTACTGTCGCCAATTCCATGATTTTATTGGTTCAAACCCTTTTTCTTTACAATGATTTTGTCTATCAGAATTTTTGCTGACAAGTAGTGAGAGTTCTAGTCTCGAGAGTCACCGCCGTTTCAAAGGGAAGATGGAAAAGGTCCCGATGGATAGCTCTTATCTTTGCCGATGCCATGGCTTTAATGTTTTAACTTTATGTTTTTCTTTGTGATATAGGAAGATTTTTTTACTATTGATTTGAGGGCTAGTTCTTTACGTCGCCGACATAGCGGCAGCGTTGAGCTCACCATCGCCGATACTTAGTCATTAAAGCTTCCGATCGCCGAAGTTTTCATTTGATTGTGGAGGCCATAGTCTGATTATTTCCCACTGTTCCAGCTATATAGTACACTATCTCTCCGATGTTTAGTTTGTTTATCTACCGACGCATTTCAAATTAGTCCTTCGAGCCTCCGATTGTCGATGTTTTCAGTTGGTCACGAAGGCCATAGTTTGTCCGTTTCCTACTGTTGCGGCTCCTAAGTGAACTAATCGTCCGACGTTATAGTTGTTTTTTCTACCGATTGAGTTTCTTACCACCATCTTTTTCACTGGGAGATCTATATATTGGGATGGGGTTTGATTTGATTATTATCCTTGTGAACTCGTGTCTGCTCTGTCCTCCCTATCGAGTTGAACTGTAGCAATGTGCTTAGCTGTTGGGATTTCGTTCGTTTGGAGTGTTGCTATGGAAGTTTTGGACCTTCCCATTGAACTACAAAGCTTTCTTTCCATGTAGGCCAACCATGGTTTCTCCTTCCTCTTGATTTTATTGGTCAGTTTAGGAACTGGGGTGTTTTCCCTGGTTAGGTTTTCCCGCCCTCATCTAGTTAGCCGTCTAAAATGAATTTTGATCTTTCCATTGTGAGGAATCAGTCAGTTTGACAATATTTGCAGTGGGGGGGTTTTCTTGAGCTTGTTTTTAAGCAGCTATGGAAGTTCAAGCCCGGTCAGAAGGTTTAGGTGGTTGGTGCAAACAAGAGTTACGCTGTCTGCACCGACTTTTTTGGGGTTGCTTATGACCATCCAGGGGGGAGGTTTTATTTTTCTTTTCACCGTAGGCATTTACCCTATTTTTATGGGACGTCAAAGGGTTTGTTGTTCAGTCAGGTTGGTATTTCTGCATTTTTTTCAATCACCGGATAGGGCCTCATTTTTTTTTTTGAGGACGAGCCTCACCGATAGGGTGGTTTGTTTTTAGCGAGGCGTTAGAATGCATTTAATTTTAAATGATGCATTTTCTATCAGGGTCATGTTTTAGTTGCAAATGGACTTAGAAGTTTAGACCCAGTTTGCAGAAGTCCTTTTTCCTGTTATTTTCTATTATGCATTAATATTATGATAGTTTATTTGTTGAGAATGCATATGGAAGAGGTAAATGGTTTGATATGGTTTTTCTTCATTCTTAGAAAACCAACTAAAAGCTCAAATAGTCTAAGAACATGTTTGGTTTATGACAGGGTAACTTCTTCAAAGGAGATATGTCTAAAAGACAAAAGAAGAAGGCTCTTCTTGCTAAGGGAGAACCAAATGTGGAAATCATTACCAAGATGGAATACATCTACGAGGATACCAAAGCTACCACCAGAGTAGAGCCAGATTATAAATGGGGTGAGATATATCAGATGATTTCTAATCAAGATGTTCTTGTTGCAGGATTTGAAGAGCTGACCATATATGCAAACATTGAGAAATTTTCTCTAATGAAGGTAGACACTAGACCTGATTTGTTCCCCATGCTCCGAGGTGATCGGTTGGATTTTGCCTAGGCCAGATGTGACCACGATGATCTTAGAAAATACTTCCAAATAGGGATATGATGCATACAGTCTTGGTTATGTCTCACTAGCATATTTCCTACCTCCTGCTCAAGTATACTTAATTGAAAGTTGGTTGAAAGAGATAAATTTGGACCTAGTTGAGACAGTCAAAAGAATGATGATACTAGGTAAGAACTTCCGAACCATACCATCAGGGGAATATGAAACAACCACGCTTAGGACCCCTTATAGATTTATAGCACTGATGCTAAATAGTGTTTTTGGGAGGGCCCATGGAAAAAGCTTCAAATTGGGATGGATACCAATCATTTTCTATGTGGCCACTCAGGGGACTATATTCAATTAGGAAAACATAGTGTCCAATAGCCTCTCAGCATGTATATCTTCAGCTTTAGGAGGGGTTTCATAGAAGAAGTCAAAGTTCTACATGAGCTCTATTTTAGTGTACTGTATATTATGTACTCAGTCATTTCCAACTTTAAGGTGTAATTGGGACAGGGACAGAACCCCTGTATTCATTGCATACAAACTATTTTGGGCACACAAATACTATAGCCACTACAAAGAGACATGTGAACATTCCATTATTCCTTTGTACACTTTAATATTCCTGAAAGAATACAATTACATGTCTGAGGAGGAATTCAAAGTCATTGAAGAACATGGGAGTTACTATTTGACTGAAGAGGGAATGTACATTATAATGTATGGTTGCTCTAGGGCACTCCCTAAGTATGCCACTGATTATGTGGTACATAAAGAAGTAGTTAGGCAGGTATATCTTGATGGTGTCAGAAGCTTCTTGTTTAAACATAAGAAGGAAACCTACCCTGCCATACCTTTTTGGCTTGAAATTTACAAATTTTCAAAGGTCAAACAAATTGCAGAATTTGTACAGGAGTTGGAGCAATTTCATTTTGGGGAGATGAACTTCCACAAGAATTACTCCTAAAATAAGGTTACAGAGCATTGCAAAGAATCAAATGCTCATTTTGAATACACAAAATTCTAGGACAAGGATGAATAAATCTTCAAAAAGGAAAAGAATACGACTGCATTGAAGAGAAGATTTAAACAGAAGATCACCATTGTGGGCGGTAAGGGAAAAACCGCACAGAAGAAAGATGAAGAATAAGAAACTAAAAAGAGGGAAGAGGATGCTAGGAGGCTAGCACAAGAGGCAGAGAGTTGGATCAAGATTGAAGAAGAATAAAGAAAGAAAGTTGCAGACGAAGCAGCAAAGAAGGAAGAGGAGGAAAGAAAGAAGAAGGAAGATGAAAAGATGAAGAAAAAAAAAGAAGAGAGTGAAGGTCTGAGATTAGCAGGAGCTAAGAAAGACCAACAAAATACTGAACAGATAGATACACAAGGGTCACATGATGATACAGACATAGGTCATGGACAAGATAATCCCGATCCTCAGGAGCATGCTGCAATGTTTGACAGCACTCAAGAATAAGTTGTGTTTACCAGTCTAAATTTGATACCTTTCATGCAGAAAGAATGAGAAGAGGTCCTTGATTTCACCACTATATTCTATGACAAGGAGAAGAAAAGGATTGTGAAAAGAACTGAAAAAAGGTTGAAACACGAGGACAATAAGGTAAGATGGTAACTGATAAAACTTTGGTGCATGGCACAGATGCAGATCCAAGATTGATAGTAAGAGCTAGGGTGGAATTAACCCAAGCTACGGAAGATAATGTAGATAGACTGATGTGGATCTAGAGAAATCAAGAAAGAACACAGCTCGATTAAAAGAAACATTGAAGAAAGAAAGAGATGAAGGCCACAAGCTGAAGAGAAAATTTGAGGAGATGCAAAATGAAGTGAAGACTTCGAAGGCAAATCTCTAGTCTCTACAGGAAAATAAGATAACTTTAGAAGTTGTTGTAGAGAAAAATGCTCAGAATAGCTTGGAAGAATTACAGAAACTGCAGTTGGAGATTTAAGTGTTGAAGACTAAGAAGACTGACCTTCAAGTATCATACGAGACTCTAAGTTCAGAGAAGGTCCAGCCGCAAAACAACGTAATTGAGATGGAATTAGAGAAGGTTTCCACTAAAGAGAGAGGGAAACAATGTCAAATACAGATAGCAGCTTTGGAGAGACAAAATGCTTCATTGACAGGATCACTGAAATATGCTATGGAACATAATATGGATGTCCAACCTTTGAAAAAATATGTTCTAGCCGAGAGAAATAAAATCCACCAACTACAAGTATGCATTGAGGAAGAAAGGTGTAAGATTGTGCAAATAGATAGTAGATTAGAAGAAGTCTTGGAAACAACTTTTATAGAAACATATCAAGATATTTTAGAGATCCTATCTGGAAGGATAGTATGGATAGAAACCAATAAAGAAACCCCTGCAGAGGTACCAGCTAAAGATCGACATAGCTTAAAGCAGGATTACGACTTATTAGAGTTTGAAATAAATATAGAAGAGGAATTCAAGAAGACTGTGAAGAAAACAAGTGGAGCCTGTGCTCAATACTGTAGAAGGGTGCTGGTCATGTACAATAGATTCCAAGTTGTTGCAAAACAAATACTGGATGTAATACTAGAGCATGAGCTATTCATAGAACAACTACAGAGCAGGTACCAGGAAGATGAGCAGAAAATCCAACAAGTCAAGGATCTAGATGAGTATATCTTGAAGAATGCAGTAGCTCATGTAGCAGTCAGCATCCATTTACTTGAATATTAGCTACGTTTGAGTCTAGCAAGAATAGAGGTGGTTAAGAATTATGTTGCAAAGTATGAAATAAACATCCGTTTTCTTGAATCCTCTGATTTTGAAAGCATAGCAGCAAAGGCCCAGGCCTGGAAGAAGTTCATCAATGAACAAACGGGGCCCTCTTCATAAAAGTGCTCTATTAAATTTTTGTTTTAAATGTAATATATTGTATAATGTATGAGCACTCACTACAAGAAAAAAATTTGGATTGAAATGTTGGGGAAGCCAGAAAGTCATTTTGGGGCATCTCAAAAGTTTTTCCTTTTTGTGTAAGTATAGAAGAGTTAGATCTAGAAGGGGCTTTTTCCCAGATAGATTTGTGAGAGTATGTTGTATGAAGAAATATTTCCTTTTGCAATAAAGAATTACAAGTTTCCTGTTGGAGAAAGCTTGGTGGAATGTTTCAAATGATGTGCTATGGATTTGTTGAATGTGAACTATTTCATTTTTAGCTGTTGTCCATTAACTGTGAGATCATTCTAACTCTTTGAACCTATGTTCTTGTTATGAATCTGCTCTAGTTTATTCTATGAAATTTCCACTGTGGGTAATGAAGGCTTTTCATAAACAATAAGTTATCTTGTTATTCATATATCTATTAATGTTCATGTGTTTTGAAATAATAACAACTATCTGTGATTTTTCTTAATGCATGTGCATAAATACATTAGTCCTTGATAATGATAATTTTGCTCCCTATGGATAGGTTAGTTAGTTAAACTTAGTTTTCTTGCTATGTGTGATTTAGATGTGAGAGAGTTAAGACGAGAGGTAAGAACTTGCGCATCACATTGTGACCACTCCTCGTTATCTCTATCAATCTGCATTTTTAGATAGGCACTTGCACATCATACTTAAATTCAAAAAAATAAAAGTATACACGATGGACTGGGCCATAACCGGTATAACCTTTAATTTTGTTACTTGACTTACGGTAGCCAAACCATAAACTGGACGGACTCCCCATACCAAATAGTAACGGGCTAGTTGGAAACGTTTACTGGGGAGAATCCCTAACTGTTGTTACTTGCGATTTTCTAGTTCTGAACAGGAGGATAATGAATGAATTATGAAACCTCAACAGGAAATAAATAACATTTTGTTGGCTAAAATACACAATCATGAAAAAGAGAAACACAAAGAACCTGTGCATAATATTCCAAAAACTACACCTTTCAAATGTAAGGGAAGAACACTGTAATTTTCAAGTCATGGGGTTGAAACCTCCCTTTAGGAATCAATCAAACATGACATAGAAACGGAAGGTTCCCGTGAATGTAGTGATGCTCATAAAAATAAAAAGAAGTACAAAACCTTATGAAGAGATTTCTGATTTATTTAAAAAAATTAAACCACCTATGTTTAACGATGGGATCAAGAAAGGGGAAGAGGCGGAATATTGGTTATCGGGAATGAAGAAATACTTCCAAAGCTATCATTACTCTAATGAACTGAAGGTGAAAATGGTCATTTATAACTTAATTGGAAATGCATACATATGGTGGCAAGATATAAAAAAAGGTAAAAGGAATAAAAGAACGATATGTAACCTAAAAAACCTTTAGAAAAAAATTAAACTAAATTACCTTTCAGAACATTTTTATGAGAAAAGGATAAGGAATTATATGAGTTAATGTTAGGATCAATGACCATGAAAGAAATCTATAGTAAATTACCAAGTCTTATTCATTATTTTCCATTTATAATAGATGAAAAAATAAAAACACAATGCTTTATCAATTGCTTTCCTGTCATGTTTAAAGAGAGGGTTGAGTATGACAATCTGAAGACTGGAAGAACTGATGAGAAAATACAGTTTTTGTTATGATAAAAATAAAAATAAAAGAGAAAATGTGCCAAATTGGAAAACTAAAATAAGGGATAACCTTTATCCAAGAAACGATAGTTACTTTACGAAGATTTAGAATTGGTTTGAGAGCCCTGGAAAATGAGCTTCAAGAAGTGATGAGGCAGGTGTCTTTGGAGATTATTGTAGGTGGGTGAGTTTTGGGGAGTAATCAATGGATTCAGATGGGGGGAGGGCATCTAATTCTTGTCCCCTCGATGAGGGTGATCTAAACATTAGGGAAATTCCAATCAGTTTGGCATCTCATGAATTTTCAGGCCCTCTTGGGGAAGACTGAAAACTTGGACAATGCTTACTGAAAGCTGCAGCGATACCATCCATGGTGGTTAAGCCAACAACTCTTAGGGACAAGATCCAATATATGTCGAACCATGCTTTAATTGGAAAATTTATTGGTCTGCAACCTTCTGAGAAAGCGTTGATTTGGTGGATCAACTCTTCTTGTAAACCGAAAGGTCATTTTGACCTTCATTTGGGATCAAAAGGTTTTTTATAGTTTCCTTCATCAGTTTAGAGGATAGCAACCAGATCATAGATGCTGGATCATATTTTTACTACTCCGTGAGCCTCTTTTTATGACCATGGAAGGAAACATTTATCCTGAAAAATGAGGACATGAGAATAGCAACAGTATGTATTAGGTTGTACTCTCTCCCGTGGGAATATTTGGATGCTTAAATCCTAGGTACTTTTATCAAAATTTCTGAAAAAAAAGACCCAGCGCTATATTACTTATGCCTGTATCTGTATCTATATTGATCTCTCTCAAGATTTGTCGAAAGCCATCAAGATGATTTAGGAGGACGAATATTGGGTACAAAATATCGACCATGAAAATGTCCTTTTTTGTTGTTTTCATTTCCATGAATATGGTCATTTATTCTGGGAATGTCCTCTAAATCATCCCAAAAAGATGTCTGGTAAGTACAACGACCCAACAAATTTAGGTTTCATCAAATTTGTGTCTCCCAAAAGAGGAAATAAGAAACAATATCATCAATATAGTTTCAATAAAATTAATAACTCTAATTCCTTCAAGCTTCTAGGTAACCATGAGGAAGATTCATTGGTACAAAGCATCTAGAAAAGCCTCCCTTCCAGTTCAACATTTGGGAAGTCGACCTTGAATCGGTCCTCAGTGCAAGAACAAATGAATGACCTTGCGACAGGGAGCATTTTGGATAATTCAGGAAAATATACTGAGGATATGGATATTCTCCAACAAGAGGAAACGCTAGATGAAATTGAAGATATGGATATCGGTGAGCTAGATCTTGAAGGGATTGAAAAATGTTGTTCTGAGAAAGATAAAGGATATGTTCCCCAAGAACAAGTTAGTCTTATTAAATAAGCCATTCTAAAAGCTAAAACCTCAAACTCTCTAGGTATTAGCAAAGGATATTTTAAAGAAACCAAAAGAATAGCGTAAGAGTGTGGCAGGAAACCAAGCCATAAATCTAATAAACAGAGGGTGGCAGATGTTGGGAGGAGGTTGGTTGAATTGGTCCAATACCTAACTATCAAAGTTGCTCTTGGTCTGTAGAAAATATCCTTAATGAAACTTTTATTCTGGAATACTGGAGGCATTAACAGCCTTGAAAAAATGAAAATTTTGCGTCAAATGATTAAGATGACTAATCTGGAAATCATCTTCTTACAAGAAACCAAATGTTTGGCTAATTACATTCAGGATCATAGGGGTAAAAATGGGAGAGATTTGAAAGTATTAGTATTGATTCAAGAGGTTTCTCTAGAGGTTTATGTATTCTATGGGATCCTTCTCGGGTGTCTCTTACTAATTTTCAAGGAACCCATAACTCTCCTTCAGCTAACTTCAAGGTGCTTGGTTTTTCCATCTCTGGGTTAAATATGAATTTCTATGGACCTCAATGTTGGAGTCATTTACCCAACATGCACACTTAATTTGGTCAATTTGGCCTTATTAAGCCACTATCCTAAGTTTAATTGACTTAATTGATATCAAATGAGCACTCTATGACATCGGCATGAGCACACCCACACCTACCTTCAATCACGGAGGCTAACTGGGCCTCCTCCTTCAACTGGGGAACCATTATGGGGTGATATGAGTGTCATAAATGCGCCTAATTGCTAACTGATTGTTAAAATCAATTAATTTAAGTTGTGTAGGAACCTCCATTTGATTTATTGATTATATTGATTCATATTTAATGAACTAGAGACAACTACAGTGCCTCCAACCACTTCTAATGACTAGTTTGACTTCAGTTAACCTCATCAGGGTTCATTGGAGTTAATGATGTGCTACCACTTGTTGTTTGGCATGCAGTGACATGTGTTTGAGCTACTTTCAATTAGAATCAGTTATCCATTGCACTCCAATATAGTTAGGGCTCACTTGAGTTAATCATGGCTTGATCAGTGGGTTAACTAGGTGTGTTGACTATGGCTGACATTCAGTTAAGCTACACCCATTCATTCAATTCGAATGACCTCCTTGGGAATTCAAATTTTATTGGCATTCATTCACCTTGCATGATCATTTTATTGTATTACTCATTCTTTATTGAATATAGAGAGATACTACTTCCATTGCAACACTATTATGCCATTTTCATGCTTAATTGTCTAAAATCTCTTATGAGACTGTGTTTTAGTCCCTAGATTACTGTGACAGATTAATATGGTATTAGATCTCATATCAGGATGAAGCTTAGATCTCTAAAAAACATGGTTTTTGACAGATCTTGCATGAAAATTGAGCAAAGCTCAAAATTCCAGCATTGCTCCAGAAGCAAAAGATTACCACTTAATACCCCAAGTTAAGGAATTGTTGATCAAGCTTGCTTGATCAACTATGCTGGGTGCGATGAAAGACTAAAATGTGCATGATGTTCGACCTTAAAATTCCCCTTTTGTTGTAATTTGCAGGTTTTAACAGGTGAAAGCATTGGCTACAGTAGTTTGAGATGGCTTCTTCCGTCGAGCTCTTGACTCCGTTCAATTTCCATTCATGGAAAGGAGATATGGATATCTAGCTACATGCTAGAGGATTCTATCGAGTCACTATGGACATTGAAGAAGAGCCTACTCATGTGATAGACAAAGCTATATTCTTTAACAAGAAAGATGAAGCATTCAGATTCTTGTGCCTCTCTGTTTCTAGGGATTTTTTTTCCATCTCTCAAGATTGAAGACTCCAAAGGAAATTTGGGACAAATTGGAAACCCTGTATGGAAAATAGGATGACTTGAGAGTTTACCATCTTGAAAATGAGGTGATGTCTCTCCAACCTTCCAATTTCGAGACTTTAAATGATTTTTTCACAAAGTTCAAGCACATTGTCTTACTGTTGAAGTAGTGTAATGTGGAGAATGAGGATTATCAGCTCATCCTCGCCATACTCTCAAAAATTGGAGCTGATTATTTGGTGTTTGTCTCTACATTTCATGTGGGGAAGCTCACAAACCATGGATGGAAGATTCCTTCACTCAATGCCTTCATTGAGTCCCTAACAAGTGAACATGATAAGCTTGTCCAGATGGGGATCATCAGATCCTCTCATGATCAAGCCCTCTATTCTTCGGGGCCCAAATATTTGAAGGATAAAGGAAGGCAACAGAAGAACCAAAAAACCAAATTCAAAGCTCCTAAACCTAAAGTTGAAAACCAGCAGCATGAAGAGCCTTTTGGATCGAAAAAGAACAAAAGAAAAGGGCATAATGGAAAGGAAAAGGTCAAGCGTTCATACTGCAAAAAGGGATTCCACCCTAAAAATGCCTGCATGAAAAAGAAACTTGATTAAGCTACTTCTCTTCTTGATAAAAATCACATCAATATTTCAGAAAGATTTCAGAGGAGAGATCAGCAAGATCAAGAACCACGGCATGAAAGTGGTCATGCTCTCATGGCAAGCACTTCGAAGTCCAAAGCTCTTTTGATAGATTCTGGAGATTCGAATTGCATGATGGATGAAAGAGACTATTTATGATCTTTGGATACTGACAAATCCATTCCCATCCACATGGGAGATGACTCCACAATCTTATCCAAAGGACAAGATACTATAAATCTTGAGCATGGTTATTTTTCCAATGTTCTGTATGTACCATATCTTGCATCAAACCTCCTAAGTGTTTATCAAATGACACATACGAGAGTGCCAAAGAGAGTCTCCTTTAGCCCAGATGATGTAGAGATCACATAAATTGCATCCAGAAAACTTGTAGCAAAAGGCCTTGCAAACCATGATGCAAAAGCCTACGAGTTCTCCCATTTTGTGGTGGATGCAAAGCCCACCGCATTGTTGACTCATGGGAATGCGGTAAGTAGACTTTGGAATGAGAGTTTTGGCCACCTTAAATTTAAGTAATTGCAGAAACTATATAATAATTATATGGTTTAAGGCCTCCCGGTCATCAAATCTACCACTGAAATTTGCAAGGGCTCTGTTGTTGGAAAGCACCCTAAGCATAAGTTTGATTGGGGGAAGGAAAACCGAGCATCATGGATCTTGGGGCTGATACATTACGATATCAGCAGACCCATTCCTATCACATACATGAATGGATCAAGGTATGTTCTCACTTTCATTGATTACTTTTCCAGATACACATGGGTCTTTTTTTATCAAAAAGAAGTCGAAAGTATTGGAAAAATTCACTAAATTGAAGGCTTTGATTGAGAATGCATCTATAAAAAAGATCAAAATTTTGAGATCTGATAATGGTGGGTAGTATATCGGTAATGAGTTACTTCTTATATTTTCCAAAAGTGATATTCATATCCAACATCCAGTCCCCAACAGAATGGTGTAGCAGAGAGGAAGAATCGGTCTCTCATGGAGATGGCCACTTGTATGCTGGAATCAAAGAAGTTGGCTGCAAATTTGTGGGATGAAGCCATGAATGATAAAAAATATATTCAGAACAAATTTACACACTCATCCTTGAAATGGAATACCTCTTTCAAATCATATTTCAAACACAAGCCAGATGTGTCGAATATGAGGTTGTTTGGGTCCACTGCATGGGCCTGAATTCCACTTGATAAAAGGAGGGCTTTGTAACCAAAAAAAATCGAATGTATGTTTATTGGATATCCTGATGAATATAAATGTTTTAAGCTTCTGGATATTAGAACAAAATAGATCATCATTGAAAGGAGTTTCATGTTTGATGAGCCTCTTCAGGAGGTAGAACTAGTGAAGGAGGAAACTACTAAATTTCCTTCCTATTCTACTGAATATTTGGATGATGGAATTGGGGGAGATGACCATGATTTGGATCCTATGATTTCTAATATTAGTGAACATAAAACATCAGATGCTGAATCAGAACCTGAAGTACAAAATCATCTCCCAATTTGGGCCCGACAGACACTCTCCTCCGCAGGTGATAACATTGAAAATCTGGATGATCCAAGGAGAACCCGATGTGATTTCCAAAGAGCAGGTATTGCACTTTATTTTCCTGATTAATTTATGTATTAATATTTTTATTTAATGATAATTTCAGATCCTAAGTCTTACTACCATTCTCGGATGGATCCTAGATGGCAAGCTGCCATGGACGAAGAGTTGAATTCTCTTCAAAAAAACACTACTTGAGAGCTAGTTTCTCTTCCTCCGGGGAGGAAACTGGTTCAATGAAAGTGGGTGTTTCAGACTAAGTTTTATGATGATGAAAAAAGCTGAAAATATAAGGAAATTTGGGTATAAAAATGTTTCTCCCAGGTCGAAGTTGTGGACTACCATGAGACTTTTGCACCGGTTGCAAAAATGGACTCCATTAACCTAGTTTTGGCAATTTTTGCATCTAAGCACTAGGAAGTGCATCATATGGATGTCAAGTATACCTTTATACATGGATATATTGATGAGGATATATACATTAATTAGTCTAAGGGTTACATTTATGATCCATATTTGGTTTGCAAACTAAATAACTCACTATACAGGTTAAAATAGGCCCCAACAGAGTGGTATTCCAAGATGGATGCCTTCCTTCCCTCACAAAACTTCCAAAGGTGTAAATAAGATATGAATGTGTATATACAAAAGTATGATGATAATTTTATTTTATTTTTAATATTTTGATGACTTACTGATTACAGGTAGCACACTTGCTTCTATTTTAGTCATCAAAATTTCTCTCCACAATTCGTTTGAAATGAGCGATTTGGGGGGCTCTTGAAGCAATTTCTGGGGCTCGAAATTGAGAAAAATATTGATGGGATAATGGTAAATCAGTCCAAATAAATATCAGACCTGTTAGTTAAGTTTAACATGGCTGAATGTAAGGATTCTCCATTCCCTTTCCTTCCGGGGATCAACCTTGAAGAAGGAAAAAGAACACCTCCCATGGACTGCACTATTTATCGACTGCTAATAGGTAGCTTTCTCTACTTGAATCATTCTTGGATTGATATATATTATGCCATGAATGCTGTGTCAAGATACATGTATCATCCTCGTGGTATTCATTGGAATTCATCCAAGAGGATCCTCCAGTATATTCAGGGAACCGGGACCTACGACATTCACTATGCTATAGACTCCGAGCTAGAGCTGGTTGGTTACACAAATTTCAATTTGGAGAGTGATTCTATTGATCAAATTTATACTTCTAGATATGTATTCATGGTTTTTGGTGGCCCCATTTTCTGGTCTAGCAAAAATTAGGGCGCCATAGCATTGTCTGTAACAAAGGCCGAGTACTAAGGAGCGGTGAATGCTTGCATCAAAGCTATTTGGTTGCAAGACATTCTTTCAGAGTTTGATATTGGTAGTACTTTGTCCAATTTCCTCTTTTGTGACAATCAAAGTGCTATTAATATATCCAAAGATCCAGTTACCAGGAAGAGGACCAACCATGTAAAGATACACATGCACTATATTAGGGAATTAGTGCATGACATTACCATCATTCTGCAATACTTCCCTACTAATGAGTAGATTGCAAACATCTTCACCAAGATTTTTTTAGAAAATAAATTCACTTACCTCCATTCACTATTGGGGGTGAGTTAAATAGGGTGATCAAACTACTTTTAGTGTTCAACTTAGTGGGGGGGTTTCCCACTGGGTTTTCCCTCTTTCCTCACTTAAATATATTTTTGAGCATTGTTTGAGTTACATTATTGCGGTGACCTATGGAATTTGTTTCTAGGGCCCTAGCATTTCATCCTTTTTTTTTGACTCCTTCTGAGTATAGATTAAGGGGGGGTGTTGTAGTCATTTAACCAACATGCACACTAAATTTGGTCAATTTGGCCTTGCTAAACCACTATCCTAGTTTTAATTGACTTAATTGACATCAGATGAGCACTCTATGACATTAGTATGAGCACACCCACTCCTACCTTCAATCAAGGAGGCTGACTAGGCCTCCTCCTTCAATCGGGGAGCCATTCTGGGGTGATCTGAGTGTAAAAAATGCACCTAATTTCTAACTAATTTTTACAATCAGTTAATATGATCTGTGTAGGTGTCTCCATGTCATTTATTGATTATATTTATTAATATTTAATGAAATGGAGACAACTAGGGTGCCTCCAACCACCTCTGGTGACTAGTTTGACTTCAGTTAACCTCATCGGGGTTCATTGGAGTTAATGATGTGCTACCACTTGTTGTTTGGAATGGAGTGACATGTGTATGAGATCATTTTAGTTAGACTCAGTCATCCATTGCAGTCAGAGACAGTTAGGGCTCAGTTGAGTCAACCATGGCTTGATGAGTGGGTTAACAAGGTGTGTTGACTGTGGCTGACATTTAGTTAAGCTACACCCATTCCTTCAATTTGAATGACCTACTTGGGAATTCAAACTATCTTGGAATTAATGCACCTTGCATGATCATTGTATTGTATTACTCATTCTTTATTGAATATACAGAGCTGTTACTTCCATTGCAGCACTATTATGCCATTTTCATGCTTAATTATCTGAAATCTCTTATCAGACTGTGTTTTAGTCTCTAGATTACTATGAAAGATTAATACTCAAAAAGTTGGGGATAAGCATAGTTTCCTCAAATATTTGATCAACCTGAGGGTTTCCATCCTTCTGTGCACTGGGTGCTTGGAGAAGATTTTAATCTCATCACCTCCTTAGAGGAAAACAAAAGTGGGAATCAATGTTTAGAGGAATGCAATCTTCTTAAGGATGCCATTGATGATTTGAGCCTTGTATATATTAATCCAGGGGAGGGATGGTTTACTTGGAATAACAAAAGAATAGGGTTTTTCCATATTGCCTCCAGAATTGATCGGTTCTTAGTCTCAGAATCTATCATTGACCTAGGAAGTGAAATTAATTGTGCTACTCTCTTGGGAAATGGATCTCACCACTAGCTGATAGAACTCATGTGGAGTGGAATAGGGTCACAATTTAAGAAACCTTTTCACTTTGAGCAATTCTGGTTGGATAATCCATATTTTGAGGGCAACATCAAATTGTGGTAGGCTAAAATGTGCTCGGACTAAACACTTAGTATCTTTTCCTTCCAGCAAAATATGAAGTCTCTAAAGTTTAAAATCAAGAAATGGAACAAGGAAGAGTTTAGGAACATTTTTAGTGAAAACATGATCCTGGAAATATGTCTTCATAAGATTCAAACTAAAGGTATTAATTAAGGCTACTCTCAAGCCTTAATCGACGAAGAAAGGTTGGTGGAAGCTCATCTTGAGGAACGGGAAAAACAAGAGGAACTTCTGTGGTGGAAAAATTCTTGAATTAAATGGATACTCGAAGGAGAAAAGAATACCAAATTATTTCACCTGTCTGTAATCCAGAATAGATTTCACAACAAAATCTATTCAATTAAAAATGTCACAGGAGAAAAAGTGGAGGCTCGGGAAGAAATTGAGGACATCCTAAATACTCACTTTTCTGATATTCTAACGGATCAAGGATGAAATCATTTAGAGGAAATTGAAGTTATCACTAGAAGGATTCCTACCCTACTCTCGAAAGAACAAAAACAACTATTAATGAAAACTATTACTCATTAAGAAGTCTAGGATGTTATTTTTCAGATGAAGGAAGGAACATCACCTGGTCCTGATGGTTTTACTATTAGATTTTTCCATCATTTCTAGGAGATGGAAAAGAGAAATGTTTGGAAACTAGTGGAGCAATCTAGGATTTATGGTCGCATCCTTCTTGCTCTGAATTCTACCTTTCTTACCTTTATTCCAAAATGTGAGGGCGCTAACTCTCCTAAAAAATTCAAACTGATTAGTCTCTGTAATGTTGTTTACAAAATCATTACTAAGGTCATTGCTAATTGATTGAAACCTAGTTTACCTTCTTTAATTTCTCCAGAATAGTCTAGTTTTGTGGAAGGGAGGCAAATATTAGATGGGATTATTCTGGTTCATGAAATATTACACTCCATCAAAAGCAGGAAATTTCCAGGTATGCTGGTTAAACTAGATATTGCTAAAGCCTATGATAAACTAAACTGGAAATTCATAAGTAAAATGTTCGAAGCATTGGGTTTATCCAGAATTGGGTCAACTGGATTATGCAACTTGTTTCCTCGACTTTCTTCTCCATACTGATAAATGAGGTTCTATCGAGGATCGTAAAATCTTCTCATGGAATTTGTCAAGGATATCCATTGTCTCTGTTTCTGTTTATTCTCATGGATGAAGGTTTAGGAAGATATATTTCGGCTCTTTGGGATAAAAATTCGATCATAGGTCTTCAAGGAACTAATGAAGGGGCCAATCACTCTCATCTTCAGTTTATCGATGATACAATGTTGTTGGGATACCCGTCGGTACAGGAAGCAATGAATTTTAAAACTTGTCTAGATCAATTTGGTCAAGCCTCTGGATTAGAATTCAATGCTCAAAAGTATCAGGTATTTTTATTTAATGATTCTATAATTATTGGGCGTAATACTACCCATATTTTAGGGTTTTAGAGGGTTCTCTTCCTTCCACAATTTTGGGAACTCCTGTAATTAATTCTACTTCGAAAAAAGACTATTGGTATGAATTACTAGATAAAATTAAGAAAGGATTGGGTAATTGGACTTTGAGACCCTTAAATATGCTGGGATGTTTTGTTTTATTTAAATATGTACTCCTGTAATATCCCAAAAACTCATAAAAATTTAAAATTTTTCAAGAGACATAAAATGTCTATAGTCGCAGCTAAGTATCTGCTAAAGGTTAGTGGGAAATGAAACAATTTATAAAATAACAGGGGATTTCTTCTTTAAAAGAACCTGCAAACTAAAAGGTGTCATCTTGAAAAATTGTGTTAGTGATATTAATGACTTAACAACTGTATTTCTATAAAATTTAGAAAAGGACTTGCATTTTGCTGCTGCTAGATATACTGATGTTTATCTTTTTTCAAGTACGTAAGAATTATTGTATGTAATCAGGGCTTACTTAGCGTTCCCATAACTCAATTGGACTGCTGGTTCCTTACAGGTTTAGTAAGTAAGCATAAGATCCAGTAGGGTGTTATTTAAATTCATGTCAAGAAGCTACTTCCCTAGCATGATTAAGATGCTAGTCTTAGAATTTTTTTTATTATGTTGCTTGTCTTCAAGGAGGTAATGTTAATCTTTTACTTTCGTTACAACTCTATAATAAAAGTATAACAAATTGCACCAGCATAGTTATAAAACGCATTCCAGATACTATGCTGAAGTATAATCAAATTACTGTTTGGTTTGAGTCAATAATACCGTGTACTTTTGAACAGAAATTTGATCTGGATTTTAACTAGGATGCATTCATAGTACTCAGTATTTTTCTTAGTTGAATCATATACTGAATTTTAGTTTTGAGCATCATTAAAATGAATCATACACAAGATCTACTTCGTAAATTCCTAAACCATCATCCTAGCTTATTTTTGCTGGAAAAGAGTTACTCTAAAACTCCTACGACCGACATCCAAAGATGTATACCATTTTTACCTTAATTTAGGTTTTTCATTATATACTTTTCATGTTATAAAAAGATTGTACTATTTATTCTTTTTATTTGTATATTTTACTTTAAAATATTAGTGCACCCTTAGCTATGACTAAATCTTCATGCAAGTTGATTAGTAGACTTGTAATATCTTTATACAAAGTCTTGGCACCTGAATTTAGCAAAAGAATCTATCCAAAAATGACAAGATGGGTTACTTCATAACTTAAGATTATGTTTTATAACCTATGTATCGTTAATATCCATGGAAATGATATATATTATTGGAAATCATAAATAAAGTATAGTTTATAATGATAAATGGTTTGATTGTAAATCACTTGCTACAGCATTGACTATGGAACTCTATCGCCACTAGAGAAATTATTTGGAAAGACAAGTGAGATCGTTTTATCCACACACTGGTTGAATTATAACTCAAACCCTACCCATTTGTTTAGCAGAGCAAGGGTTACTCTATCTTGTTGGCTGAGCTGAGAGCTCACAGCCATTGGAGACCTATAACCACCTTCAAGTTTTGACATCTTGATTCAGAAATCAAACGCCATGACTGTCTGAGAGAGGTCGTGAGTGGTTTTTGGTCTGTAATGGTTAATGTAGTTTACATCGAGTGTAGATATTGGTTTTTCTTCAGAATCAACGACTGTGTAAGTCTTCAGCTTGCATAATTACTAACAGGGCTCGAGTAGGAGTATTTCTCATCCGATTGCATTGATTTTCTTGTTTTTCCTTCGCAATGGTGACTCAAATTGTTCTTTTCTTCCGACACGGTGCCAACATGACCTAAGGTGGCCATTTTAACTTAGCTTTGAATCGAAACTATAACAGGTAAAGACTTACCCTCATTTTGTTTTAGATTAATTTTCTTATAAAGGGTTTTACAAATTAAAAAAAAAGATTTGTAATGATAAGGTTTGTTAACTTCTAGGCCCTTCTCCTGGATCTGTGGGTGGAAACGAGCTTTTCCTTCATCGTTCCACTTGAGCATTCAAATGGTAATCCCTAGTTGCAAATGAGGGTTTCTTCCTGCAATTTTCTATGGTGGTTGGAAGTTAGGTTCTTTGCATTTGAAAAGGCGCGACCTTGGTTTACTTGCTAGCTTGTTCTGTATGAGTTCAAAACCCTTAGAGGGTACTTTATACAGGGAGGAAGGAGGCTATAATAGTCATGATAAAAAGAATGGTTTTTATGTCTCTGTCTTTATCACCTCAACAATTTAAAATTATTTTGTTTCTCTTGATAGAGCTCAGCTCTAAGCCCTACGAGGCTGTCAACCTCTATCTCATTTATTTTTTAGTTTTTAAAATAGATTTTAAGAGAAAAGAAAAGACCGTTAATTAGTCAGGATTGAAAAAGGATTAGGGGTTTTTACCTGTCTGTGATGTATGAATATTGTTCGATAAAACTTTGTATAGTTTAGTTTTTAACAAGCCCGAGCCTCGACTTTGAATTTTAAAGGCCATAAGCCATTGCTTCTTAATCAATTTTGTTTTTAACAAATTATTGTTGTATCATTTTAGTTATTTATCATGCAATTAAAACGATTTACAGTGCAGTGTAATTATGGAAATTTTTACTTTGTTAAGAGTATTATTATTACTCGGTTTGGCTCATAATGGTAAATTTTTGAAGTATACCCCACAAGTTGGGAAAGAATAAATTTTTACCTAGAAAATTCTTAGCTTTGTTTTATTATTTTCCTTTAATGATTTTTACAGCTATTTTGATTTTTATAAAGGAAGATTTAGGGTAAATACTGCAAGCTTGAGAATAGGATTAAGTTTATCTGTCAATAACCTAGGTAGTTGCATTTAGGTTACAGTAGAAAACTTATGTCTTAAATCAAAGACACATATTCTTTGGAAATCAATTGTTATAAGATTGTTTTGAAAATTATCTTAACCTAAACCCTAGATGATAGTCTGTTTACTATACCTGTGTTTATTTATTAAACTATAAGTTTTGTGTTTTATAAAGAATACTAGTATAAAAAAAATAGTTCTATAAGTAGTATGATTACTATTAACTAAATGTTTTTATTTACCTATATTTTCATGACCACAAATATAGGGAAGTTGCCACCTACAACAATTGGAAGTAGTTTGAGGATGATTCCACTTGTCATTGTACTCTCCACCCAGTATCCTCGACCAAGTGACCAGTTAACACTCTTTTCACAGCTTCCCTATGTTGTTGTCTCATCATTTATTTATTTATAAATAAAATATTCTGAATTACATTAATTATTCTTGACCCCACTGGGTCATCAATTACAAACTTAACATTAAATGTAACACAATGTTCCTCAAATAAGATTAAATTGTTCTTACAAATTGGGGCATGTGACATACACACCCCCTTAATTTATAAAATAGCCCTCGATGTTATTTATTCCTCATCCTTAGATTTCCCCTGAAATAGAATTGGATATGCATCCTGCATGTGACTTTCCAATTCTCAAGTGGCTTCCTCTGGACTAAGGTACTTCCATTGCACCTTCACCTAACCAATGGTGCGATTCCAAAGCGATATCTCCCTCTGTTCAAGGATACAATCTGGTTCTACTAGGAAATCACCTTCGGGTTCCACCTACACATCTCTCCAATTAATAACATGAGTAGTATCATGTACATATTTTTTTAATACAGAAATATGAAAAACATTGTGAACTCTTAGATTTGGTGGTAGAGCTAATTGATATGCTACCTATCCTATCTTGGATAGTATTTTAAAAGGACCACAATATTGAGGGGCTATCTTGGCACAACTACCCAACCTCAGAGAACTCTTTTTGGGTCTCACCATAATAAAAACATGTTCGCTTACCTTGACCTTTTTGTCGATCTTGCATAATTTTCAAATTACCTTGTACCTCTTTTACAATTAACTCCATTTCTTCCAATAATTTAGGTCCTAATACTAACCTGTCCACTAGATTACTCCAAGAGATGGGAGTATTGCATTTACATCGATACAAAATTTCGAAAGGACTATACCTAGATGAAGCTTGATAATGATTATTATAAGCAAATTCTACTAGGTGTAAATAATCTTCCCATTTACCTGACTTCTCCTTTACGTACATTCTGAGTAGATCCTCCAATACCTAATTTACTCTTTCAGTCTGTCCATCAATTTGAGGATGGAAAGAGGTACAAAATTTTAACGTAGTATTTAATCCTTTAAACAAAGATTTCCAAAAATTACCTATAAATTTAGGGTCTCGGTCTAAAATTATCACCTTCGGTATTCCATGCAACCAAAAAATTTGTTTTAAGAAAATATCAGCAATATTTACAGCTTTATAAGTAGTTTTTACAAGTATAAAATGGGCTGCTTTACTCAATTTGTCAACCACTACCATTATTGAGTCATTTAAGTTCTAATTTCTATGTAATCCCGTAACAAAATCAACGCTAATTATCTTGCATTTCCAGCTAGGAATAGGTAATGGTTGAAGTAGCCCGGTTGGATGTTGATGTTTAGTTTTTACTTGATGACATTCAAAGCATCTAGCAATATATTCTGCCAGTTCATTTTTCATGTTTGGCCAGAAATAATCCTTTCTTAGCATGGTTATAGTTTTCTGATTACCCGGATTCCCTAAAAGAGGAGTTTTATGAATTTTGTTTAAAATTAACAGCTTAATCTTAGGTACATTAGGTACGTATAATCTGTCTTTATATAGTAGTAATCATTTTTCATTCAAGATGTACCCTGTACTTACACTTTCTATTAAATTATCTTTTACTTTTACTTGTAATTTTCGGTAATTTTCATCTTGTTCTATTCCAGCTTCAAGTTGTTCTTCCAAGTCTATTGTATAAGTCTTGATGGCTGCTGTAAAATTCAACTTTGCATTTCTACTTAATGCATCAGAAACCTTATTCTCCTTTCCTTTAATGTGTTGGATTTCAAAATCGTATTCACTTAGAAAAGATAGCCACCTAGCTTGCCTAGCATTCAAGTTAGGTTGATCTAACAGGTATTTCAATCCTTTATCATCATCATTAATATAAAATTCCTTCCAATTAAATGATGACACCACATCTTTAAGACATGTATGACAACAGCTAATTCTAAGTCATAGGTCGCATAATTTTTCTCATGAATGTTTAGCTTCCTAGACTCATAGGCAATGACGTGTCTATTAATCTTGCACATTGATCTAGGAACAAATAATCAATCTCATCAATAAATAATAAACAAATAGCTCAAAAATGGTGTTAATCAGAACCAGAATTGGTTTCCTCTCTGTATATTTAATAAACAATGAATGGTACAATAACAATGTCAAGAAATAGATAGAATCAATGAGGAATTCGAATACCTAAGGAGGCAATTCGAAATCAACGAGTGAGTCTGGCTTAACTGACTGTCAGCCATTGGTTCACATTCAGTTAACCACTTGACCAAATCCCTAATTGACTCACCAATCCCTAACTGAAGTTAGAGTGCAATAAATGACTGAATCTCAACTGAAGGAGATCAAACACATGTCATAGCAAGCCAACCATAAAGTTCTAGTGCTCCATGAATTCAATGAACCCCGATGAGGTTAACTAAAGTTGAACTGATCACCAGAAGTTGGTGGAGGTGCCCTTATTGACTCTAGATCATTAAATAATATTAAATAATCGTTAAATAATATATTTAATGAGAGGAGGTGCCTTAAATAATTGGTTGAACTGATTGTAACCACTAGTTAGCAATTAGGTGCATTAATATCACTCAGATTACCCTCAGAGTGCTCTAGTTAGCCTCCTTGACTGT
>LPNX010748725.1:235932-272190 GCA_001517045.1 Pseudotsuga menziesii | reverse complement strand
CAGTCGGGCAGTATTGCAGAATGATGGTCCTGTCATGCACTAGCTCCCTGATGTAGTGCATGTGAATCTCTACATGCTTGGTCCTCTGCCTAGTAACTACATCCGTGGATATCTTAATAGCACTCTAGATGTCACAAAAGACGACATTGGACAAAGTACTACCAAGATCAAACTCTGAAAGAATTCCTTGCAACCAAACTGCTTGGATGCAAGCATCCACCATCCTCGATACTCAGCCTCTGCTGAATATAGTGATATGGCAGCCTACATTTTATTTGACCAGAAAATGGGGCCACCACCAAACATGAATACATATCCAAAATTTGACTTCCGATCAATAGAATCACCCGCCCAATTAGAATTTGTGTATCCAACCAGCTCTAGCTCAGAGTCTGCAGCATAGTGAATGTTGTAGGTCCTGGTTCCATAAATATACTAGAGGATCCTCTTGGCTACCTTCCAATGAAGATAATGAGGATGTTGCATGTATCTTGATACAGCATTCATGGCATAAAAAATATCAGGCCTAGAATGTGTCAAGTACAACAAGCTACCAATCAACTATCGATAGATATTGCAGTCCATGGGAGGTGTGGGTTTTCATTCTTCAATGATGATCCTTGAAAGGAAAGGGAATGGTGCAGGCCTACATTTAGCCATGTTAAAATTTACTAACAGGTATAAAGTGTATTTGGACTGAGTGACCATAATCCCATCATAATTTTGATCGATTTCGAGCCCCAAAAAGTTGTTTTAGAAGGCCCAAATCACTCATTTCAAAGGCATTGTGGAGAGCAGTTTTGATGGCTGATATGGAGGCAAGTGTGCTACCTGTGATCAATAAGTCATCAACATATAAAACAATGATAATTATATGACCATCATGCTGCTGTAAATACACATTTGGATCTGATCTACATCTTTGAAAGGTTTGCGAGAGAAGAAAGGCATCCATCTTGGAATACCACTCTCTTGAGGCCTGTTTTAACCCCTACAGTGACTTCTTTAGCTAGAAAACCAAATATGGATCAGTGATGTAGCCCTCAGGATGCTTCATGCATATCTCCTCATGAATATCTCCATGCATAAATGCTTACTTAACATTCATGTGATGCACCTCCCAGTGCTTGGATGCTGAAATTGCCAAAACAACACGGATGGAGTCCATTTTTGCAACCGGTGCAAAGGTCTCATAGTAGTCCACTCCTTGGACCTGACAGAAACCTTTTGCTACCAGAATTGCCTTATATTTGTAGGTTCTTCCATCAGCATAAACCTTTGTTTGAAACACCCACTTGCATTGAACCAATTTCCTTCCCGGACGAAGAGAAACTAGCTCCCAAGTAGTGTTTTTCTGAAGAGAATGCATCTCTTCATCCATGGCAACTTGCCATCTGGGATCATTATAAGCATGGTAGTAGAATTTTGGATCTAAAATAATCATCAAATATCAAGTTTTGAACATCAAATTATCATAACAAGAGAGCGCAATACCTGCTCTTTGTAAATCAGACCGGGTTCTCCTTCGATCATCCGGATTTCTAATGTTTTCTCCTGTGCAGTAGAGTGTCTGTTGGGCCCATGTAGGAAGATGATTTTGCACTTCAGGTTCTAATTCAGCATCTGATGATTGTTGCACACTGATATCAGAAATTATAGGATCCAAATCAGGTTCATCACCCCCAATTTCGTCATCCAAATATTCAGTAGAATAGGAAGGAAATTCAATGGTTTTCTCCTTCACTAGTTCCACCTCCTGAAGAGGCTCATCGAACTTGACACTTCTATCGATGATGATCTGTTTGGTCTTGATATCTAGCAGCTTGAATCCTTTAGATTCATCAAGATTCCCAATAAACAGAAATTCTATGCTTTGCGGTTGCAAAGCCCTTCTTTTATCAAGCGAAATCCGGGCCCATGTAGTGGACCCAAACACCTGTAGGTTTGACACATCCGGCTTGTGTCTGAAGTATGCTTCAAAAGGAGTCTTTAATTTCAAGGATGAGTGTGGTACCCTATTCTGAATGTATTCTATAGCATGCATGGCTTCATCCCACAAATTTGCAGCAAGCTTCTTTGACTCCAACATACAGGTGGTCATCTCCTTGAGAGACCGATTCTTCCTTTCCACTACTCTGTTCTGTGGGAGTGTAGGGAATTGAATGCTAAAACTGAATACCACTTTGGGAGCATATGTACAAAAATTCATTACTAACATAATCCCCTCCATTATTATATCTCAAGATATTGATCTTAAGCCCAGAGGCATTTTCGATCAAGGCCTTCAATTCAGAAAATTTTTCACATACTTCTAATTTCTTTTTGAGAAAGAAAACCCATGTATACCTTGAAAAATCATCAATAAAAGTAAGGAGGTACCTTTATCCATTCATGGATGTGATAGGAATTGGATCGCTTATATCAGAATGTATCATCCCCAATATGCTTGTAGCTCAATCTGCCTTCCCCAGATCGAACTTGTGCTCAGGGGGTTTTCCAATCACACAGCCCTTGCAAACTCCCGTGGTTTCCTTGATGACTGGGAGGCATTCAAACATGGAGTTTTTATGTAATTGCTACAAATATTTGAAATTAATATAGCCAAACCTCTCATTCCACAGCCTACTAACCTCATTTCAATGAGTTAGCAGAGCAGTGGGATTTGCAACCACAAGAAAGTGAGAGAACTCATAGGCTTTTTCATGATGATTTGTAAGGCCTTTTGCAATGAGTTTCTTGGATGCAATTTATGTTATCTCAACATCATTTGGGCTGAAAGAGACTCTCTTAGGCATTCCTGTATGTGTCATCTAATAGACACTAAGGATATTTGCTGCTAGAGACGGTATATACAAAACATTAGAGAAAAAACCATTTTCAAGATCTACAGTACCTTGTCCTTCGGAAATGATGGTGGAGTCATCTCCCATGTGGATGGGGATGGATTTTCCAGTCTCCAAGGATGAAAAGGAGTATTTTTAAGCCATCATGTGATTCAAAGCTCTATTTCAATCAACAATACTTTGTACTTCGAAGTGCTTTCCATGAGGGCATGACCTTTCTCATGCTGTGGTTCCCGATCTTGGTGATCTCTCCTCCGAAAGCTCTCCGGAATATTGATGTGATTCTTCTCAAGGAGAGAGGTTGCTTCATCAAGATTTTTCTTCATACAGGCATGTTTAGGGTGACAACCTTTCCTGTAGTAAGAACACTTTAGTTTTTCTTTCCCATTGTGCCCTTTTCCTTTGTTCTTCCTCGAAACGGAAGATTCATCATGCTGCTAGTTTTCAACTCTAGGATTAGGAGCATTAAATTTAGTTTTATGATTTTTCTATTACTTTCCTTTACCCTTCAAATATTTGGGCCCTGAGACATGGAGGGCTTGATCACAGGAATATCAGATGATCCCCATCTGGAGAAGCTTGTCATGTTCATTAGTTAGGGACTCAATGAAGGCATTGAGTGTAGGCATCTTCCATCCGGGGATTGTGAGCTTCCCTGCATGGAATGTAGAAACAAAAACTAAATAATCAGCCCCGAGTTTAGAGAGGATGGAAAGGATGAGCTGGTAATCCTCCTTCTTGACATTGCATTGCTTTAAGAGTAAAACAATATGCTTGAACTTTGTAAAGAAATCATTCAGAGTCTCGAAATTGGAAGGTTGGAGAGACATGAGTTCATTTTCAAGCTGGTAAACCCTCAAGTCATCATGATTTCCATATAGAGATTTCAATTTGTCCCATATTTCTTTCAGTGTCTTCAAATCCATAAGATGGAAGAGAAGGTCTCAGGAAATAGAGAGGCGCAAGAAACCAAAGGCTTCATCCTTCTTGTTGAAGAATATTGATTTTTCTACGGTGGATCCAGGCTCAACTTTAGTGTCCATGATGACTCTAAAAATTCCTTTAGAGCACAACTGAATCTCCATATAACTTTTCCATGACTGGAAATTGTATGGAGTCAAGAGATATGCTGAGGAGGCCATCTGGATGTGCTATAGCGAATGCTTCACCTATAGAAACCTGAAAATCAAAACAGAAAGGGAAAAATAAGGTTGGATAGCCTGCACATTCTAGGATTTCATCACACCCAGTATAGTCAATAAATAAATCTTGATGAACAAGTTCTTTACTTGGGATATTGAGTGGTAAGCCTTGGCTTCTGGTGTAGTGCTGGAATTTTGAGATATTGCTCACTTTTCTTGGAGAAATCTATCAAAAATCTTGGTTTTGAGAGATAGATATTCATCCTGCCATATGCTCTGATACCATATTAATATTGCACATTGATCTAGGAACAAATAATCAATCTCATAAAAAAAATCAATAAATAACTTAGAAATGGTCTTAATCGGAACTGGAATTGGTTTCCTCTCTATATATTTAATAAACAATGAATGGTTACAATAACAATGTCAAGCAATAGCTAGAATCAATGATTAATTTGAATACTGAAGGAGGCAATTTGAAATCCATGAGTGAGTCTAGCTTAACTGACTGTTAGCCATTGGTTCACACTCAGTTAACCACTTGACCAAAGCCCTAATTGACTCACCAAACCCTAACTGAAGTTGGAGTGCAATAGATGATTGAATCTCAAATGAAGGAGATCAAACACATGTCATAGCAAGCCAACCATCAAGTGCTAGTGCTCCATGACTTCAATGAACCCCAATGAGGTTAAATAAAGCTGAACTGATCATCAGAAGTTAGTGGAGGTTCCCCTATTGACTCTAGATCATTAAATAATATTAAATAATCATTAAATAATATATTTAATGGGTGGAGGCACCTTAACTAACTGGTTGAACTGATTGTAACCACCAGTTAGCAATTAGGTGCATTAATATCACTTATATCACCCCCGAAGTGCTCGAGTTAGCCTTGTTGACTACAGGAGAAGGCTATGTTAACCTCCTTGACTATAGGTAGATGCGGGTGTGACTGGATGATGGCAATTAATGCTCCATTGATGTCAATTAATGTCAATTATACTTAGGATAGTGATTTAACTAGGCCAATTTAACCAAAAAGAGTGTGTATGGTGCTAAATGTCTCCAACAATTTCCTTCCTGAGTTAATACTCCACCTAAACCATCATTGCATGCATTAGTACAAACTATAAAATATTTTTTAGGGTCAGCAGTTCTTAGAATTGGTGCAGTGGTTAATAATTTTTTTAACTTTTTAAAATTGTCTTCGCACTTCTGATTCCAATAAAATTTCTTCTCCTTTTTCTGCAAAGAGGTTATAGGATTTGCAAATCTTGAAAACCCTTCGATGAACCTCCAGTAATAACCAATAATCCCCATAAATGATCGGATGTCAGTTATGTCCTTTGGGACTAGCCCATTTTCTATTACCTTTATCTTTTTGGGGTCATCAAAAATTCCTTCTTTAGTCACCACATGGCCTAAATACTATATTTTATCTCTAAAAAAGTCACATTTACTAGATTGTACAAAAATTCAATGCTCTCGTAACTCTTGCAAGACAATTTTTAAGTGTTCTTTATGTTCCTCTTCATATTTTGAGTAAATTAAGATGTTGTCAATAAATACAACCACAAATTTATCCAGATATTTGTTTATTACATTATTCATCAGACACATAAAAACAACTAGAGCATTAGTAATCCTGAAGGGAATAACAACAAACTCGTAATGTCCATAATGAGTTCTAAAGGGTGTTTTAAAGATGTCTTCATCTTTGATTCAGAACTGGTGGTATCCAGATCATAAATCAATCTTTGGAAACACTGTGGCTACATGTCGCTGATCAAACAGATCATCTATGCGAGGTAACAGGTATCTGTTCTTGATAGTCATTTTATTTAATTGATGATAATCTATACACAGTTGTAGAGTTCCATCCTTCTTCTTAACAAATATCACAGGTGCCCCCTAGGGAGACACACTAGGTCTAATGTAATTCTTATCAACAAGTTCCTTTAAATATGACTTAAGTTCATTTAATTCTAGTATATTCATTCGATAAGGGGCTTTTGAGCTGGGCACTGCACCAGGTACCAACTCAATGGTAAAATCTAATTCCTGTTTCAAAGGAAGTCCCAAAATTTCTTCCAAAAATACATCTGAATATTCCCTTAGAATCGGAATATCTTCCAATTTTACTTTATCTAAGTTGTTAAGGTTTTCTTCATTGATTACTGTTATTGCATAATCTTTACATCCTTTCCTAAAATCTCTCTTAAGCTGCAAAGCAGAAATATTCCTTACGCCTATTTTCCTAGGGATTTTCTTTACATTTATTAACCTTCCATCGTTATTTATGCAAGTAAAGGTTTTATCAAAGCAATTCAAGACCACCTTATGATGTTCTAACCAATACATACTAATTAACATATCATATGAACATAAAGGTATCACATTGAGCTTAACAAAAGTTTCAGACTGATCCATAGTTACTGCACAAATTCTTAACAAAGCTAATTACCTTTCTCTTTGCACCAGTAGCTAATTGAACTAACCAATAATTTGCAAACTTTTCAACTTTAATCTTACACTTTTCTACTAAATTAGGAGAAATATAGCTTAAACTAGCTCATGGATCAATTAAAATGGATATAGGTATTTGATTTATCATACCTTCCACTTCCACCATGGAAGTTTGATAATCTGCTTGTCGGTTCTCTAATGCTGCATTGATCCTAGGCATTGTCCTTGCTAAATCACCAATAGTCATCTCCTCATCTATTGTGTGTATGTTGTTAACAGTCTTCTTCTGATTTGGGAAAATTGATGCATAATGCAAACCATTGCATTCCCAACACTTTATGGGTTCCTTTCGTTCAAATTTATTAGTATATTTACTGTGGTTGTTAGCGGATTCTTTATTTCTTTGTTTATTCGTATTGGTCTGTGAATTAAATTTGTTTCCTTGGAAATTCTTACTAGGAAAATTTCTGGTGTTATCACTTTTAGAATTTCGATTAGGTACATACTCTTTCTTTTTTTGTTCAAAGTTATTATTCCTTTTGGCCTTCTAGTTGGCCATACTCTCCTTTTTACGATTCTATTCATAACATAAATTTGCTTTTCTCATTGCTTCTTCTAATTTTTGTAGATTTTCATACTCAATCCTGTCATTTCTATGATAAGGTAAACAATTGAGAAACCGTTGTACCTTAGGTTTCTCATCCACAATATATGGCACATACCTAAGTAGACTTAGAAATTTACTATTCAGTTCTTTCATATTCATTGTACCCAATTTTAACTCGTATAATTCCTTATCCCTTTCCTCATAGTACTATTCAGATAAAAATTTCTTTTTGAAATATTTCTTGAATGTACTCCAATTTATGTTTTTCTCCCTTATACCTTTTACTCTTTTTAAGACCTGCCACCATATATCAGCTTTTCCCGTAAGATTATAAATAGCCATCCTGGCCTTCAATTGATTAGAGTAGTTATAAATTTGGAAGTATTTCTTTATCTCAGACAGCCAGGATTCTGCTTCTTCCCTCTTCTTAGTTTCTCCATTAAATGTTGGCAGTTTGAGCTTCTTGAACTCCCCAGAGATTTCTTCATAAGGTTTATATTTTCTCTTCCTAGTATGGTGGTTATCTTCATTACTGTCACTAGTATAATGAAAGTTTTGTTTATGTAAATCACCATATACTTCAGAAGATGAACTACTTTCATTTTTTACTTGTTTAGTCTTTTTATCTTTATGCTGATAACCTATATCTTCAGACTCAGTTATTTTATATTTTCCCTCAGTATGAAATTTTTCTATTAAGATCTGATTTAGCTCCTCTTGAGCTCTCAGGATCCTCTCATTTTCTTTCTTAACCGATTCCATCTCTGTTTTTAAATATTTAACTGTTTGTAGTAGTTCGAAAGAACTATTAGTTATCTCTTCTTGTATAGTTTCTTTTTGAAGATTATTTCATTCAGTGTAAGGAGATTCCTCATCCGCATATTCTTCCAATCGATCCATACATGTCATTAACTCAGAAACAAAATTCTCTGTGTGTATCATTCAAAGAAAACAACATCAACATATTTATTTAAATTTACCGTTCCACATAATCAAGTTGAGCTACATTCAGGCCTAGTGTTTGAACCTTGTGCTCTGATACCACATGTAATATCCCAAAAATTCATAAAAATTTAAAAAATTTCAAGTGACATAAAATGTCTATAGTCATAGTTAAGTACTTGCTAAAGGTTAGCGGGAAATGAAACAATTTATAAAAGAACACCGGATTTCTTCTTTAAAAGAACCTATAAACTAAAAGGTGTAATCTTGAAAACTTATGTTAGTGCTATTAATGACTTAATAGCTGTAATTCTATTAGATTTAGAAAAGGACTTGCATTTTGCTGCTGCTAGATATACTGATGTTTATCTTTTGTCAAGTAGGTAAGAATTATTGTATGTGATCAGGTCTTACTTAGTGTTCAGCTAACTCAATTGGACTGCTGGTTCCTTACAGGTTTAGCAGGTAAGTGTAAGATCTAGTAGGGTGTTATTTACATTCATGTCGAGAAGCTACATCCCTAGCAAGATTAAGATGCTAGTCTTAGAAAATGTTTTATTATGTTGCTTGTCTTCAAGGAGGTAAAGTTAATATTTTACTGTCATTACAACTCCATAATAAAAGTATAACAAACTGCACCAACATAGTTATTAAACGCATTCTAGACACTATGTCAAAGGATAATCAAATTACTGTTTGGTTTGAGTCAAGAATACCATATACTTTTGAAAACAAATTTGATATGGATTTTAACTAGGATGTATTCATAGTACTCATATTTTTCTTAGTTGAAGCATACATTGAATTCTAGTTTTGACCATCATTAAAATGAATCATACACAAGATCTACTTCGTAAATTCCTAAACCATCATCCTAGCTTATTTTTGTTGGAAAAGAGTTACTCTAAAAATCCTACGACCTACATCCAAAGATGTATACCATTTTTACCTTAATCTAGGTTTTTCATTATATACTTTTCATGTTATAAAATGATTGTACTCTTTATTCTTTTTATATGTATCTTTTACTTTAAAATATGAGTGCACCCTTAGATATGACTAAATCTTCATGCAAGTTGATTAGTAGACTTGAAATATCTTTATACAAAGTCTTGGCACATGAAGTTAGCAAAAGAATCTTTTTAAAAATGATAAGGCTTATGGGTTACTTCATAACTTAAGATTATGTTTTATAACCTATGTATCGTTAAAATTGATGGAAATGATATATATTATTGGAAATCATAAACAAAGTATAGTTTATAATGATCAATGGTTTGATTGTAAATCCCTTGCTGCAACACTAACTATAGAACGCTACCCACGATGGAGATTATTTGGAAAGACATGTGGGATATTTTTATCCACACATGGGTTGATTAATAACTCCAAACCATACTCATTTGTGTAGCAGAGTGAGGGTTCCTCCATCTTGTCGGGATGAGCTGAGAGGTCGTGGCCATTGGAGACCTGTAACCACCTTCAAGTTTTGACATCTTGCTTCAGAAATCAAATGTTGTGACTGTCTAAGAGAGGTCGTGAGTGGTTTTTGGTCTTTAACGGTTAATGTAGTTTGTAGTGAGTGTAGATATTGGTTTTTCTTCAGGACTCAAGGACCGTGTAAGTCTTGATCTTGCAAACTGACTGAAAGAGCTCGAGTAGGAGTATTTCTCATCCGGTTGCGTTGATTTTCTTATTTTTCCTTTGTAGTGGTGACTCAAAGTCTTCTTGTCTTCTGGCATAGTGCCAACATGACTTAAGGAGGCCATTTCACCTTAGCTTGAACTTGAAACTATAACAGGTAAAGACTTACCCTCATTTCATTTTTAGATTAATTTTATTATAAAGGGTTTTACAAATAAAAAAAAATATTTGTAATGATAAGGTTTGTTAACTTGCAGGCCTTTCTCTCGGCTCTGTGGGTGGAAACGAGATTCTCCTTCAACGTTCCACTTGAGCATTCAAATGGTAAGCCCTGGTTGTAAACGAGGGTTTCTTCCTGCAATTTGTTGTGGTTGTTGGAAGTTAGGTTCTTTGCAGTTGAAAAGGCACGGCGTCAGTTTACTTGCTAGCTTGTTGTTTCTTCCTTGCTTGTTCTATATGAGTTCGAAACCCTTAGAGGGTACTTTGTGCAAGGAGGAAGAAGGCTATAGTAGCCGTGATAAAAAAGAATGGTTTTTATGTCTCTGCCTTTACGGCCTGAACAATGTAAAATTCTTTTGTTTCTCTTGATAGAGCTCAGCTCTAAGCCATACGAGGCTGTCGACCTCTGTCTAGTTTATTTTTTTAGTTTTTAAAATAGATTTTAAGAGAAAAGAAAAGACTGTTAATCAGTCAGGATTGTAAAAGGATTAATGGTTTTTACCTATCCGTGATGTATGGTTACTCTTCGATAAAAATTACTTTGTGTAGTTCAGTTTTTAACAAGCCTAAGCCTCTACTTTGAACTTTAAAGGCCATAAGCCATTGCTTCTTAATCAATTTATCATGCAATTAAAATGATTTACAGTGCAGTGAAGTTATGGAAATTTTTACTGTGTTAAGAGTATTATTATTACTCTGTTTGGCTCATAAGTGTACATTTTTTAAGTATACCCTATAGTTCGGGAAAGAATAAATTTTTACGTGGAAAATTCTTAACTCTGTTTTATTATTTTCCTTTAATGATTTTTACAATTGTTTTGATTTTTATAAAGGAATATTTAGGGTAAATATTGCAACCTTGAGAATAGTATTAAGTTTATCTTTCAATAACCTAGGTAGTTGCATTTAGTTATAATAGAAAACTTATGTCTTAAATCAGAGACACATATTGTCTGGAAATCAATTTTTATAAGATTGTTTTGAAAATGATCTTAACCTAAACCCTAGATGATAGTCTGTTTACTATACCTATGTTTATTTATTAAACTGTAAGTTTTGTGTTTTATAAACAATACTAGTATAAAAAAATAGCTCTATAAGTAGTATGATTACTAAATGTTTCTATTTCACTATGTCCAGTTCTTGTCTGAAGTAAATACATTTAATACATCAAGTATTTACTGTTTCTTTACAAAATAAAATTATAAGCAAACTGTAGCATAATTTAGTTATATTTTTCATTTAGGTTATATGAAAATCATCATATCTACCTAAACACCCAACTATACTAGAGTACTGCCTAAGCTAGGCATGGAAAAATATAGTATGGAATTCTAATTCTATTTCTTTATCATTTAGCATATTTACTATTATTTCTAACATAATGTGCTAAGTCCAACAATACATAGTTACTCCTTTATTCATAAACCCTAATTAAATACTAACAAGCCTATATTTGAAAACTTGTAAACATTTTACTGAAGACAGTAAATAAATATAATAACAAGAAACAAATAGAAATGTCAATGATGAGGCAACAACAGCTTAAATAGGCTATTCCTCCCAACCAACTCCTGGAGAAATCTTTGACTGCACTTCCTCAGGACCCCCAAGCATGTTTCTTGGTCCTCCTGGTAGAGTACTGGGTGGAGGATATGTCGTTAAGACCTTCTGTCACCTAACTATTCCAATTACCTCAGTAATTCAAATCTACTCATAACAGTAAGAACTTCATCCTAATAGCTGCAATAAGTTCAGTCTCAGCAATTAACCCCTCAAACTTACTTCAGTAATCCCCTCCATCAAATTTTTAATGAGTAAATTTATTCACTTTGAATGATCACCTCTCAGAAATGAGCAGACTCGGTTGTCTTCAATGGGAAATTTTATAGAAATTACTAGGTCTTCTGGGTCAGTTTTCACTTAATGAGCCACCTTCTCCAATTCCACTTTATTGGGGAATCATGACCACAAATATAGGGAAGTTTCCACCTACAACAGTTGGAAGTAGTTTGAGGATACTGCCACTTGTTAGTGTACTCTCCACCCAGTCTCCTCCACCAAGTGACCAGTTAACACTCTTTTAACAACTTCGCTAATCTTTTTTCTCATCATTTATTTATTTATAAATAAAATATTCCGAATTACATTAATTATTCTTTACCCCACTAGGTCATAAATTACAAACTTATCATTAAATATAACACAATGTTCCTCAAATAGCATTAAATTATTTTTGCAAATTGGGGCATGTGACATATACACCCCCTTAATTTATAACATCGTCCTCGATGTTATTTATTTCTCGTCCTCAGAGTTCCCCTAAAATAGAATTGGATATGCATCCCACATGTGACTTTCCAAATCCTAGGTGGCTTCCTCTGGACTAAGGTGCTTCCATTGCACCTTCACTTGACCAATGGTGCGATTTCAAAGCGAGATCTCCCTCTGATTGAGGATACAATCCAGTTCCACCAGAAAATATTTTTTGGGTTCCACCTGCACATCATTCCAATTTATAACATGAGTAGTATCATGTACATATTTTTTTAATACAAAAATGTGAAAAACATTGCGAACTCTTAGATTTGGTGGTAGACCTAATTGATATGCTACCTGTCCTATCCTAGACAGTATTTCAAAAGGACCGCAATATCGAGGGGATAGCTTGGCACAGCTACCCAACCTCAGGGAACTATTTTTGGGTCTCACCTTAATAAAAACATGTTCGCCTACCTAGAACTCCTTTGGAGTTTGTTTAAGGTCTGCTTGTTTTTTCTGTCGATCTTGTGCAATTTTCAAATTACCTTGTACCCATTTTACAATTAACTCCATTTCTTTCAATAATTCAGGTCCTAATACTAACCTGTCCACTGGATTACTCCAATAGATGGGAGTATTGCATTTCCTTCCATACAGAATTTCAAAAGGACTATACCTAGTTGAAGCTTGATAATGATTATTGTAAGCAAATTCTACCAGGTGTAAATAATATTCCCATTTACTTGGCTTCTCCTTTACGTACATTCTGAGTAGATTCTCCAATACCTGATTTACTCTTTCAATCTGTCCAGCAGTTTGAGGATGGAAAGACGTACTAAAGTTTAACGTATTATTTAATCATTTAAACAAAGATTTCCAAAAATTACCTGTAAATTTAGGGTCTCAGTCTGAAATTATCAGGTTATGTATTCCATGCAACCGAAAAAATTGTTTTAAGAAAATATCAGCAATATTTGCAGCTTTATAAGTAGTTATTACAGGTATAAAATGGCCTGCTTTATTCAATTTGTCAACCACTACCATTATTGAGTCATTTAAGTTCTGATTTCTAGGTAATCCCGTAACAAAATCAAGGCTAATTATCTCCCATTTGCAGCTAGGAATAGGCAATGGTTGAAGTAGCCCAATTGGATGCTAATGTTCAGTTTTTACTTGCTAACATTCGAAGCATTTAGCAATATATTCTGCTAGTTCATTTTTCATGTTTGTCTAGAAATAATCCTTTCTTAGCATGGTTATAGTTTTCTGATAACCTAGATGCCCTAAATAAGGATTTTTATGAATTTCGTTTAAAATTAACAGCTTAATCTTAGGTACATTAGGTACATATAATCTGTCTTTATACAGTAGTAATCCTTTTTCATTCAAGTTGTACCCTATACTTAGACTTTATATTAAATTCTCTTTTACTTTTGCTTGTAATTTTCGGTAAATTTCATCTTGTTCTATTCCAGCTTCAAGTTGTTCTTCCAAGTCTGTTTTATAAGTGCTGATGGCTGCTGTAAAATTCAGCTTTGCATTTTTACTTAATGCATCAACAACCTTATTCTCTATTCCTTTAATATGTTGAATTTCAAAATCGTATTCATTTAGAAAAGCTGGCCACCTAGCTTGCCTAGCATTCAAGTTAGGTTGATCTAACATGTATTTCAATCATTTATTATCCATCATTAATATAAAATTCCTTCCAATTAAATGATGACACCACATCTTTAAGGTATGTATGAAGAATACTAGTATACAAAAATAGTTCTATAAGTAGTATGCTTACTAAATGTTTTTATTTAGCTATGTTCAATTCTTGTCTGAAGTAAATACATTTAATACATAAAGTATTTACTGTTTCTTTACAAAATAAAATCATAAGCAAACTATTGGAGAATTTAGTTTCATTTTTCATTCAGGTTAAATGAAAATCATCATATCTACCTAAACACCCAACTGTACTAGAGTACTGCCTAAGCCAAGCGTGAAAAAATACACTATGAAATTCTAATTCTATTTATTTCTCATTTAGCATATTTACTACTATTTCTAACATAATCTGCTAAGTCCAGCAATACACAGTTACTCCTTTCTTCATAAACCTTAATTAAATACTAACAAGCCTATATTTAAAAACTCGTAAACATTTTACTAAATACAGTAAACAAATATAATAACATGAAACAAATAGAACCTGTCAATGATGAGGCGACAACAACTTAAGGAGGCTATTTGTCCCAACCAATTCCTATAGAAAGCTTTGACTGCACACTTCCTCAGGACCCCCAAGCCTGTTTCCTGGTCCTTTTGGTAGAGTACTGGGTGGAGGATATGTCCTTAAGACCTTTTGTCACCTGACTGTTCCAATTATCTCAGTAATTCAAATCTGCTCACAGCAGTAAGAACTTCAGCCTAATAACCGGAATAAGTTTAGTCTCAATAGTTAACCCCTCAAACTTACTTCAATAATCCCCTCCATCAAATTCCTCATGAGTAAATTTATTCACTCTGAATGATCACCTCTCAGAAATGAGCAACCTCAGCTATCTTCAATGGGAAATTTTCTAGAAATGCCTGGGTCTTCTAGGTCAGTTTTCACTTAATGAGCCACCTGCTCCAATTCCACTTTCTTTGGGAATCATGACCACAAATATAGGGAAGTTGCCACCTGCAACAATTGGAAGTAGTTTTAGGATGCTGCCACTTATCAGTGTACTCTCCACCCAGTATCCTCCACCAAGTGACCAGTTAACACTCTTTTAATAGCTTTCCTAAGCTATTGTCTCATCATTTATTTATTTATAAATAAAATATTTTGAATTACATTAATTATTTTTTACCCCACTGGGTCATCAATTACAAACTTAGCATTAAATATAACACAATGTTCCTCAAATAACATTAAATTGTTTTTGCAAATTGGGGCATGCAACAACTCCAATCTATGCCAACGTTATTTTTTTCTACAATGATGGCCCCTAAGTCTGTTCTCTGGGAACTTTGTAATATTCAGAGGAAATTCCTTTGTAGTGGCTCTCATGGCTCCCACAAATGGGCTCCGGTAAAATGGGACATTGTTTGTAAACCTAAGTCGCAGGGAGGGATGGAGCTTCGTGACTCAAAAATTGCTAGCTTAATTGCGGGAGTTAAACTATGGTGGAGATGGCTAACCCATTCCCGGGATCCATGGGATAAACTGTGGCTTGATAAATATGCATCCAACTAGGATATTTAGGAACTAATTTGGTTTTTGGAAGAGAAACCAATTTCTCATATTTAGAAAATGTCTTAGGCTGGGAGGAGCTTGGTTCAGCAACATTGTTTCTAGGAGATCCGAGATGGTCAAACGACCCGGATCTGGGAGGATTCTTGGAAACAACTTTCTCCATTGGAAATATTGGGTCTTTTCCCTACGATTCGGGCTGAATGTAGTAATAGAGAAATATTAAAGGTAGCGGACTTATGGAGGGATTAGGACCCTGGTTCCTCTTATCGTTCTTGGGTCTCTCGCCCATTTCTGGATAGGTTGGGTCTGAAGGCGGAAGTTATTAGGATCAAGGAGGAACTTCTCTTGAGATGCATTAAAACAAAGGATGGTCATGATAAAATTCTATGTGGATATAGTCCGAAAGGGGTTTTTTCCCTTAAAGATCCCTACAACCTGTTAATTAGTAATAATATGAAACCATGTGATAAATATTGGAGCAAACTAAAATTACTACTTTTTGTTGGCTAGTAATACATAATAGAATCTTAACAGGGAAAAATTTACAGAGACGTGGGATATATGGCCCTTACAAATGTCCATTATGCAAGGAGGCAGAGGAAACAATGTCGCAACTTATGGACGCCTATAAGTTTTTGTCTGTTCTCTGGGACTAAGGAGTAGTGTTTTTTCAGAATTATGCTAGACTGTGTCAATACCCAGCAAGAACTTTGAGTCATTCGCCCAAAAAAAATTTCCTTAATAATATCTTGAACTTTTTGTGGGAAATATTTCTCAATTTCCTGCTCTGGGCAATCTGGAATGAGAAAGATGCCAGAATTTTCCATGCCAAGTTTTAACCATGTAATTCCTCAAATAATAGAAAATAAATGAGTTTGGAAAATTCCCTCATTACATTCCCTTTCTCCTTTTCATAAACCTAATACATATTAATTTGGGGAGGGGAACTATTTATTGTCATTTTACATATTCATCATCTCATTTACCCTTAATCAACATGTCTTTCCCAAACTATGCTATATATATTGGCATGATTCATAATATGAATAAAAGGCTTTCTAATATACATTGATGGTTCATTATTTCCAATGCATGTATACTTTTAAAAAATATTGTGTATTGTAGCAAGAATACAAGTAAAATAAATGAATGTTGTTACCACAAGAACCAACATTTGTTATGGTTGTCACACAAGAACCAACCATAAGTAAACTTGCTTCCACTCATGCATTTAAAAATCATGGAATGATTTATTGTTACATACCATCATCATGTAAATTCCATCTACAAAGCCAAAAGTTAAAAAAGAAAAAGAAAATCAATGCATAGTTGCATGAGGACATGCAAATAGTCAAGTTGAGGGGAATGTTGAGCCGCAAAGAGACCACATTTTATTCATCTTTCCTATACCATTTGTCACCTTATTCCTATCTTATCCTTCCATAAAACCATTAACATTCATCACTTTCATAATAAATATGGGTTTATATTACCATTTTCTAAATCATTTATTTTTTAGTATTTTGAGTGAATTTGTGGCTAATTATTGAGAAAAATAACATATTTTCATTATAATTTAAATTTGGATGAGTTTGGTGATTCTTACATGTGTATTTGAAGACTTTAACAAGATCAAAAGTGACCACCTAGCCTCAAATTCAAATTTCATATTCTAGATGTGAGCTAACTTCAAGGAGAAGATCATGGAGATGTGGAGAGAATATCTCATCCAATATTTGTTGAGAATTTTGAGGGATGAGTTGTAGATTTGTTGACAATTTTAAGGGATAAGTTGAGAGAATAATGGATCTATAATTATGATTAGTTATCTTGAATTCATGTATAAATAGGAGTGCTTTCTCCTCATTTTGGTGAGAGGCCTCTCTAGTGGTTTGGAAGTAGAGAACAGTTCAAAAGTTAGTCATAGAACAGGTGTTGAGTGTTATGTAATGGAGATGATGCTTATTGCACATCCTTTGAATCCCTTATATTAATATATATTTCTAGCAATTCCTTTGTTATGAGTTGTTAGTATAGAATTTCAGTTATTTCTTTCTTATGCATTTTCAGTATTGATTTTATGTGAGCTCACAAGCTAATGTCGATTGCTTTATACCAGTTTATTTCATGCCATTTCCTGCTTTTGTAAGCTTAATTCAATTTCAATTACATGTATTTTTTATTTCAGTCACTTAGAATATTAGATCAAATTGTGTATATTCTACCCCTGCATATATTTTGTTTGTACCTCACAAGTTTACACTCTCTTCGGGTCGACAATTAAATCATTGGAATTCTGTTATAAATTGTTTAATAATTGTAAAGGTGGAACTTACCTCCTAAATGTCATCATGTAATTATATAGTTTAATGATAAATATAGCTTAACAAATGAGTAGTTGGAGCGGCTACAACCGCTGCAACCACTCTCATAATGTATAAGTAATTTCCAAAGATAATGCAACATCGGATTGGACATCCCTTCCCAAAGTGCTTGACTTTCATGGTTGTGTATGAGCTCAATGTATGCTTGAATGATGTGAAACCTTAGCTTTCAACATCTGGCACCGTTCCCTTTCTCCATTTGGCCTGGGTGACAACAACAGCGGATGGAAACTGGTTCGAACTTGGAAGAGCATGTGAGGATGCATGTGAAATAATGCCTGCAAAAAGTATAAAAAAAAATGTAAAGGTTGCTTGATCGTTGAAGCATTGTTTAATATTTTTGGAGGTAAGTCTACTCGTTTGACTCTTTGCACACAAAGAAAATATATAGTAATCGATCAATGATTGCTGGTATACTGAGGACTACACAAATTTTATTTCTATTATTGCATCGACTACCCAAATCACCTAAAGCCAGAGAGTTCATTGATAAGAAGTTTTTTGGATTGAAGAAATGGGTGTTTATAAAGACATTGTTAAATTCTCGTTGACTACCATGATGCTAAATTCTCATTGAATTCTGTGGCTTTACCGTTGTTTGTTAAATTATGGGGTGAATTTTGGAGCATAGCGCTGGCTAGAAACTCTATAGCGTCAATGTGAATGCCTTTCTATTCTCATAGTAATAACAAACGTTCCAAGAGATCCCACGGCATGTTAAGACTTGCGCAACGTATGACGGATAACTTATGTGCTGGAGTGAGTGCGTCGATTGTGCACACCTAGAATAAGCTCTCTAGTAACATTGATGACGATGTTCGCGTAATCGACAAGTTTCTATCAAAATATCCCTCGACAGAGCCTCCTTGTTGGCGTGAATGAGCTCCAAGATACCTGCTCTTTCGGGACTGAGTATATGACTGCGCATAGAAGACAAATAAATCAAATTGCATACCCACGTCGCATGAAATATTCAGGAAATTGCTAGTTTGTAATATGGACTGCAAAACGATACTACTGAACCACTGCCACAAGCATTCAAAATGGTAAAAACTTGAATATTAAAAATCCTGGTTATCATGACGTTTTCTTGGATATATATATATATATGTTAAACTCTTTTAGAAGCTCATTTCCACCATGTCGACCTTTGGGGGATGGATATATATTGATTCGTGACTACAACCAAGAAGTTGTCAAAATTAATTTATCACAATAATTCCCAGCACATAGAGAAGAGAAAGTGTCCCATTGATGCTAAGTCGTTGAAGATTAACTTCTGCCATTGCAAATCGGACCAGGCAAAGGCAAAAGAAACCCCCCTTGAACAGAACAAGAAACCTTAAATGGAAGATCTCATTCCAGTTCTAGGGCCACAAGATTCATTTCGACTTCTCAAAGAGCCCGGATTGAACTGCTTACAGTATCCCCCAATGACGCCAATTGAAAAGATTGTGAGTAGCATTTTGAAGAAACCGCCCGCAATTGGCGTTGAAAGTGCATTGAACGAGTTGAGGCTTGAGGTTTCAGTCCAATTTGTCGATGATGTGCTCAAATTATTGTATGGGGCCATCATGGAGGCATTGAATTTTTTCAGTTGGGATGGTTGGAAGCTTGACAGGAAGCACAGCCCCACCGCGTGGAATTTGCTCATGGATTTGCTTGGTAAAGATAAATTGTTGATGTGATGTGGGATTGTATTAAGGTAATGAAGAATGTGGGGATCGTGTCCATGGAAACCATTTTCTGTGTGTTTAGGAATTATGTGCAGGCCCATAAGGTCGATGAGGTGATAATGACGTTTGAGGTGATGGAGAATTATGGATGCCATCACGCTAAATGGTCTTCTAAGTGCAATCTTACCCTTATATTACAAATACGAGAAGAAATATGTTGATTATTTAATTATTGATAAGTCACTTTATTTACAAAATTTCTTATGAACTATAGTCCATGGGAATCGATACTTGGTCGAAGTTAATTTTAGTTTGATATGTCATATGGTCAATGAATCGTTGTGGGTGATATACTTTGTTACGGTTGGTCGATTGTAAAGGTCGGTATACATGTTTTATTTTGGTTGAGTCTGTTATGGTCGAATCCTTATTATAGTCGAGTCGTAGGTGGCACTATAATCAAGTTGATGTTTCAATTCAATATTGTTTAATATTGTTGGTCAACACATTTTTGAAGTCATAGTTGTGTCGATGAATCATTAAAATAGAGGGGGTTAAATGTGAGTCTCTTTTGAGGCAAGCAATCCCCTCCATTTTATGTAAATCAAGTTGGCCTCTAGCCAACCTTTTTAAGTCAAGTCATGTTAAGTCAGTCAAAATAGAAGTATATGGTTATGCACATGAATAGGCATCACACAATCTTACATGTATTTGAAAAGAAGACAATCACATTCAAGCAGATATCATACACCTACACGTCAAAGTGCTCCAACGAGACATGATGACAATGTACCCCTCATTATCAAAATGCTGAAACTGTTCCTAGGTTGTTACCTTAGAAAGCCAGAAGACAGAGAAATGACATAGACGGTTGAAGAGCCAAAAGGCCCCGCATGCCTGAACTGATGGAGATGTCAGTCAAATGAGCAAGGGTGAGGCTTTAAACCAAAAGACCTCGTTGCGGAAGAATGGTTTCCCGTCGTTGTGAGAGGATGAGACTTTGATGGACTACTGCCAGATCGAAGATGGAGGCTGAAGAGTAACTAGTCATAGTAGAGCCTTGCACATGTGTGTTTTCTTATCGAGCTAGCAGCTATTGCGGCTGAGTTACCTATGCAAACTGGTATGCATGGTTGATGCACAGTGAGGACTACTTCAGTAGTAGAAGAGACCCATGATGTTGATGCAGGTTTCTTTGTTCTCTTTAGGATGAAGAAACATTTTGTTTGTGGGGAAGATATAGAGGGGGACACTTACCTCCTAAATGTCATCGTGTAATTATATAGTTTAAATGATAAATGTAGTTTAACAAATGAGTAGTTTGAGAGGCTACAACCGCTCCAACCTCTCTCATAATGTATAAGTAATTACCAAATATAATGCAACATCGGATTGGACGTCCGTGCCCAAACTACTTATCTTTGATGGTTGTGTATGAGCTTAATGTATGATTGAATGATGTGAAACCCTAGCTTTCAACAATAATTTGCACCAACATTTTGGAACTATTTTCGGGGAGGTGCTAAAAGGGATCAAAGTTTAGATAGGTAGATAGTTATTTTTTATTACATAGAAAGGGGGAGGGGGAACAGTAAGATGCAAGGATGACTTCACCACATAATTTCTATGGTGTGACAACGAGACGCATATACTTTGGTGGGTCGCCCCAAAGCCTTGTTTGTTTTTCTGCAAAGTATTTACCTTTCTGCAAGTAAGTGTTTTCTTTTTCCGTAATTACGAGTTTGTTTTTATGAAAATTTCTCCTCATTTTAATTTTGGATTGCTTTCATTTTTTGAGGTCTTTATTTCATACTAACTTGTTTTTAATTTTTGTTTTGTACAATTTTTTGTGCACTTTTTTTTTTTTTGCATTTGTTTTGTACTAACTCATTTCATACTATCTTTTGCATTTGTCATGTAGTTGTTTTTTATTTTTTTTAGCATTTGATTTGATGAGTGTAATTTTGGAATGTCTCTTTGAGATCCTTGCAAAAGTCAGGATATCCTCTTCTCAAGAAGAGGAGATCTTGACTACAATTAAAAATTGAACCACTCCTCCAGAAATAAAGGAAAAATCAACATATGAAGAGCTCTTTATATCTAATAAAAAACAAGTGTGCAAGAAAGAAATTGGGGAGGGTGAAGAAGGGATCTCAGGTGGTCATCATGCAAACGAGAGCTGCATCAAACAATGGTTCCAAGTAAGTATTAAGTTAGATAGGTTTTTTTTTTGCTTTTATTTTACTAATCTACATTTTCAACATTTAATCTTTCATATTATTTTATATTCTAGATTTAGTTTTTCAGAATTAAAATATAATTTTGGTTTACTTATGTTAGATAGATGGTTACACTGGAAATTTCATTTTATGTAAATAAGCTTTAATTTTAATGAAAGAAAAGTAGGTAGGTTTTAGTTTTGTTTCCACTTTAAAATTAGTATGCTTTAATTTATTGTAATGTTTCTATTTGTTGAAAATTTTATTTCTAATAGTCTTAGTGTTTGTCTTAATGGTATTATTTATATTATTAGTGTCTTAAAACACAGAGCCTTTCAGCCTATAGACCCAAGGTGAAAATGCAGAATATTTCAGCCATCCATGCACGACCTACAAACAACCCACCATGTGCCACCTCCAAGCAGCCTTCCATGCAACCTGCAAACATAAAATTAAAAAAAAAATGTAAAAAGATTGAACAGTAAGCAACGATTAGTAGATTAGAATGGCTATCCCAGCCTGTGATAAATCTTAAGAGTATTAGATGATAAAGACAGAGGCAGAGGTAGTTCATGATTATATTAGGCTGAAACAGGCACATATCGTGCCTATTTGTTTCGCCGAGATATGCTCCGGAGATATTGGTGATCTCAACGGCTGAGTCCTTGAAACTTGCATTCCCGTGCAAGATTTATCTCAAATCCACCAACCATTTATGGTTGTTAAATCCACCACGCTCGAGTCCCACCGGCCAAAATTATCTAACAAATCGATTTAACACCCTACAATTAAAACTTCAAACAGTCCGTGATCACCAATTGACAGATGGAGAATACATGATTTCGCCATTTATTTCATCTTGTTAATCTGTACTGGTAGTGCAAACTTAATTTACTTATTCTCGAATGGAATATTTGTGACAAGTAGATCATATTTTTCATCGGAGTTTTAATCGGAATGTGTGCTGAAACTATCATCCTGGCTTCTCCTTCACCGTGATTGCCTATTTCCAAACGTCGCTAAAAGTATGCCCTTACCTGTTAGAAGATTCAATTCACTACCAAATGAATGCGGGAATCGAGATGATTGGAGATCGTATGTGCAGTGTGTTGTTTGTTGGTATTATTGTTACAATCTTCCCTTATCTCCGACACTGATGACGGAAATGAACTCGTGGAAATCCGTTTTTGTGTTCTTCCGTGGAGGGGCACTATGGGTTTAGTATTTCTAGGATGTAGTGGATGCATTTTATGCTTCTCTCCGTAAATTGAAGTAGATAAGTCATTGAGCCTGCATTGAAACCATTTGTGGAGACCATTCTCACCTTGTCTGAAACCTGCATTGAAATTGCGTAGAAGAGTGGAGACTGGTGCTACTATTGAGTCGAAGCAGTAAAGATCGGTGCTCTCTCTCATGGCAAATGACTTCTCAATTGAATGGTGAATGCCCTCTCTAAATTGCGTATTGAATACTGGAGCGTTGGAGACTTCATCGTAGACTTGAGCGTCCCAGAGCTGGAGGTTTACCTTTTCCGTCCAACAAAACACCAGTGTGTGCAATTTCAATGAAACACGAAACATGCATATTACTCTATGATAAATTGGTTGTGTGAAGCCTCTCTCCTCTACGTAGAACATTGTGTGAAAGAATGCGAAGGATACTGGGTAGTAGTCAACTAGAGACAAGATTGGAATATCAAGACTGGCCACATCAATTTGAGCTACGACTACTCTACATTGAAGTCTGAATATATTACACCAGAACGAGTTTATATTTTGCAAATCTTAGAGGAGATGAGTTTAACGATTATGTACTTAGTCTTATTTTAGTAAGGAGGAAGAATAGTCTTATTCTCTAACCGAAGATTCAGATCATGAGCGAGAAAAAGAACTAGCACAAATACAAATAGCATATAAAAGCAGTAAGTAACATGAAGAGCAAAGCCAGCTCAAAGCTTATAGCTCAATTATTTGAGATTCATTTTTATTGGATGGATCCTTCCTCTACATTCCATACAATTCCCTCACTGCTCAAGATGGAGAATGAGCTCTTGATATTTAGGTAAGGGTAGGATCGATTCTCATGGAGGCCTACACAATCAATCTCAATCTCAGTTGTAGTAAGATGCTGAGACACAACATTATACACAACATGTATTCTCCTTGAGGTGAAATCAACTTCTTCTATGATGGGAGCTATGAGTCGTACTTGTGGATACACAGTTCCACTCATGCTAAATATTTCATGTCATCCATGGCATCAAAGCTGCAATACATCAGTCTCACTAATATTCGAGAATGCCTGGAGATGAAGATCTATAGAGACGAGGGAAATGACCATTTCATTGTACTCACGATGTTCAGAAATAAAAAAAATTCTTTAATCTAATTTGAGGTCTGTCTATCTATGATTTGCACAACCCAATAAAATATTTAACTATTATTTAAACTCTTTTTAGACATTTGTTTTGGACAGCTTTGCTCAATTATTTCCTTCGAAGATCAATTATTTCCAAGGAAATATGAGTCGTGCTTATAGCATAAATTGGTGGGATGAGTGGTAAAACAGGGTATGTCTTGCTTCAATCCTTATAAATATGTTGATAGCTCCCTAAAAAAAACCCTTGGGAAAACCACAATCTAGTAAAATTTATCCATTTTTTCATGGTTATTTGAATACTATTTGGAGTATAGATGATATAATGGAAATCTGATATCTTGTCTGGCCATGGGTATGGCTATTGGAATTGACAATGATGCTGGTGTCAGAGCGAATGCACAATAGCCAAAGCTCTTTGTTGGTATATTTGCAGAAGCATTTTCACTCTATGATCTCCCTGACCCAAACTTTATTCTTTCACCGGTGCAGATAGGTCTACCTTATAAAGCAGGTGGGGTATGGAAAGTGGGATAGAAAGCTTATCCCCAACCTGCCACTACGCATTTTCACTCTATGATCTCCCTGACCCAAACTTTATTCTTTCACCGGTGCAGATAGGTCTACCTTATAAAGCAGGTGGGGTATGGAAAGTGGGATAGAAAGCTTACCCCCACCCTGCCACTACTATCAACCTAGCCACCTTCAAGCATTTAGTTAATCCTGAGACATAAATGCCATGTTGATCCATCATGATACCATTCTAACCATTCTCATTCCCAAACCATTTTTCGCCGGGAAGATTATTGAAATCGTTCCTAACCAGTATTTGTTCTTATGCTCAATAATAAACTATTTCTCTCTCCTCCCACCTACCCACGAGGTCTGGCTGCATTTTCACTAGCACGAGGTTCTTTTAATACGTTACATGCCATAAATTGGTAGGGGAAAAGTTCCTACCTATTTTTCCACAAAAGATAGCAAGATTAGAAGAAGCAAAGTTTTAGATATATTTATCAATATATACTATTTGTCTGGGTGGGTAAAACTATCTCCTTTACTATCTGGATATATGGATCATTACTTTATGTCTGGATGGATTTATGGTTTGACTGGTTGGATATATTGATTTTTACTAGGGGGCTTGAGGAGTGGGGTTCAACGTTACTGGCAGGATTTGTGGGTTAAAATATTTGTAACTCACTCTATTATATATGTTAATACTCTGTCATGCTAATTCCCCTAGCTATTTTCTCTAGAAAATAGCCCATCCCAATAGCCGAATGGGCATGGGAACGCAATATCCTTTATCTGGCAGATGAATGAATAACGTCTATAATCATGTATGTGTCAACAAAATTTAAACTTAACAAAAAAACCATAACAACAAAACAATCAGGCTTTGTGACTAAATGTCTCTTCCATTACAAATTTGTTATATCGTGTGTTGTTTAGGCATTTGGAAAGTGACATATTTGTCTTTTTACGAATTTGTTATTTATACTATAGTGTTTTTATTGGTATTGTTTTTAGTTAATATATATGTATATATTGTTTTTGTTTGTTATTTACTTCTAACATTATTTTTATTTATAATAATAAAAAATAAATAAAATAAAACAAAAAATATAAATACAATAAATAAATTTAAAAAAAATCATCATAAAATTTATTAGAAATATATATATGTTAGCACTCTGTTTGTGACAGTCGATTTACGGGCCTGACAAAGTTCAAGGAGGGTCCTATTCATTTGAACATTATGTGAGCACCCTTTAGATTATCATAGGCACAGTTTCCATGTTTTAAGACTCTCAAATAATGAAGAGAGGTCAATCTACGGTGGTAGATGCCTCCAGAGGTGAAGACTTACAGCAGCATAGACAATAGAGATAGGCATCATACACCGACGATCTGGGATCACCAGGAATAAGAGCGATGATAGATCATGGTTTTGGCCCAAGACGCGGGAGAATGGTCAAAGTTTGGATTTCGCAGAATCTATTAAAACGGGCAAACAATGAAAGGTTGGGATCAAGGAAAAGCCTGATCGACGGCTCGAAGCAGTTTCGCTAAGCAAACATGCTCGATAGAAGGAAGTTCCCCAAATCATGAAACGGGTTAAAGGGCGGAAGCATCTGACGGCAGAGATGAGATCAGAAATAGATCTACGGTCCCAACTGATTTCGCAAGCCAGACTTGTGCGGATGAAAGTCGCGATTTCAAATCAAGAAAAGTGGTACCAGCTGCAAATATCAACGGCCACGAGAAACAAGGGAATAGATCTATGGTAGAGGTTCTTTTAACGATATGAACTAGTGCAGACAATGTCAGGGTCCCGAATGACAAAAAGGTGGTAGGACCCACTCGGATGAATGGTTGCATGGAGAGGTCGATCACGATCGACGGGTAAGAACACACCTCATTCTAAAGCTGCCCGTTGTATCAAGAGAGGAGAAAATGGTGGCAACAATAAAGAAACATGGACGATGGACGTAAAAGTAGGGATAATTTTAGTGGTGAAATTTAGCCCATGGGCTATTTTTAGAGGGTTTTCTCCAAAAAAAGATTCACCATTTTACAATTTTTGAAGCCCTGTTTCGCCTAATTTTGATGGGGTAAAATTTTTTCACCCTAAAAATCGCCAATTTATTATATAAACGATATAAAATCCTTGGATATTAAAATATTTTTTGAAAAATATCGCCAAGCATTTTGTAGTTGGTGTTTTAAGAATTGGTAAGATTCACCAACATTTATACACTTTTAAATAAGTATGGTTCCTTAAAATCATCCTTGTGTAAAAGGTTCCCCAAATCGGAGGGCTAAGGAGGCCTTAAAGCTGCAAGTGTCGCCTCCAGTGCAGAGATGACAGTGGAAGGGACATTCATACATGTAATCTTTCTCCTAGAAGATTTGCTGATTCTACGACGCCATTTGTAGCATGAGTACAGGTGAAATCATCCTCGTGGCATAGTCGTATTGCGTAAATACAGGCGGCTTCTATCTGAGTTGGCCTGTGGAAGTAAGGAAAATAACCAGTGAATCCACTAATCACATGGGGCAAGGCCAAAATGAAGGGGGAGACCATTCCGTTTCCTACATCACAAGAGCAAGGAAGCGTGGGAGCGTCCACTTCATGTGCTTTGCAGCATGGATCAACTATACAAGGTGTTATCCAAAAATACTTCCCGCAGCAAACGGTAAGGTGCCGCACCTGAGGAAGCGACGTGACTAGATCCCCAACAGGTAAAGGATCGCTCTACTCATGCCCTCACACATGTTGATAGAAAAAACAATCGATGACAGAATGTCTGGGAATGCTGACCAGTCATTGCAAAATTCAGTCTTGAAGCCTTATGTATATTTCCTTTGAAACCCCGAGGATGAGCTAACTTTATTTCTAGAGCCTAAGTTTCCATTTTGTCGCGAGTCCATAGAAGTTTGAAGGGTTTGGCGATGGCGATCTTGTTCGAAAATATTGTTCATCTGGGTGTGTTGATGATTGGTGAGTAAATTTTCATACTCACCCGTCACCTTGGTGTTCCCTGCCCAAAATGACACCAGTCATCGGGGCCAAGACGTGAAGAAGTTTGAGAGATACACCTACCTTCAGATAGTCGCAACTCCAACGATGCATTGCCTGGACACTCGCTCCCCATAGGTGTTTTTTCAGGGACCCCTTATACCATTGTTGCCTCCAAAGCCTCCATAGAAGGAGACAGTCCTGGAGTACTCTCTATAAGAGCATTTGTTTGGATGGGAGCATCAGGGGTATAATACCTACACAACCCTTTTTGTGAATTCCACTTGCCAAGGGTGACGGGGCTGGTGGAGGCATGCGACACCTTATTTCTTGTGGGATATCCCACCTCATTGGGGGTCAGGAGTACAAGAATGACAAGCCACCACAAAAACTTGCCTCGGCTAGGGGCAATGCACCCCTTCTTCTAGACCCCATGCCTAACAGTGTTACCCAAAGAGGAAGGAGGTGGTAGATGAGGTTGAGTAGGGGAAAGTTGCAAACTACCCTGCCAGTGTGTGCCCATGCAGAAAGCTACATTTGAACACAATGGAAACACACACTTTGGACAGAAAAAGGGCATTATGTTGACTCATCAGGCCGGCTAAAAGGTCCAAAACCCATTAAAGGGTGACTCACCTGAAAGCAAACGAAAAGGTGTCATACTCATAATCCACAATAGTAGCTGAGCACATCAGGCTGTCACCCAGGCCGAGTGCACCCACTTTCTCTATAATGTTTTCTCATATTTGTAAATCATGGCAACAGTTCCACTCTCTAGGTTGTTAATGTTTGATTGTGACAAGAAATAATTTTTAGGTTTGTTTCAGAGAGTAATTTCAGCACTGAAATAGTATAAATACACTCCCGATAGAGGGAGATAGGAGTTGGTTGGTTGGGACAAGGGTTGAGGCTCTCCATTGTAAATGGTATTCAATTTCCATGTTATGAATAAAATTGCAGAGTAAGGATTGTCTTTCAAGGTAGAGATTCCTGTGTCGTTGCTTCTTTCAATATGTAATCTCTTTACGTGAAATGCTCTTCATGTTTTCATTCCAGTTTGCTAATTTCTTTCATGTCTGAAATGAGTGTATAACAGTTTGGAATTCATACATGCTATGCTCCATTTGTTGTTTCAGACATTCATTAAGTTTTCTTCTAAATTTACGTAGAATTCATCTTGTTGGTGCTCTATGTGATGGAGTGTTCCCTCTCATCTACCAATCACCCGCTAAAAATATCCTAATTGCAAGAACAACGGTTATCTTGCCTCTGTTTGCAAATTCACACCATTTTGTACCTCCCGCAAATGTTCCTTACCCGGACCTTCGACTCCATTTGCCAATGGTCCTTTACTTTGATAGTCCCACCTACCTCTTACATTAACGCACCTTTCCCATTCAGAAGTCTAGCCTCCTGACCGTTCTTGAACGAATATCCTACATGAAGTAAACCTAAAAACAAGCAGGAGATCCCTCTCTGACTGCGCAGGGCCAAAGGCATAGTCTAAAGCATTTCTACTGTTTCCCGGGAGAGATCCCTTTTTTTCGCCCAACCTATGGGCATGATATCGGTGCTAACAAACTGGCACCATTGCCGGGGACGAGATTGAAGATCATCGCTAGGAAGAACGACATCGATTTAGATCTAGTTATTGATGGTGAACAATGATCAGACATCAAGAAGGTTGAGCACTTTTCACCTGGTGACTCCACTCTTGAAGGATTCAGACTTCAGCGACTCCGCTGGTGGTATGACCTAGAAATCAAATGGCTAGAAAAATGGGCAAGCTCCGTCTAGAAAAATGGACCCCTTGTAAGGCCCAAAAATGCATGGTGAAAGGTCAAGATACTCGAGTTTACGTTTCTTCCAATATTCCTTGTCTTGTCTTGTAAGTTTGTTCTTATATTTTCCTAGATTTATCAAAACAACCTTCTATGCTTCAATTCGTTCGAAACAAAGCTATGAATATATTCTTATTTATCCTTCTTTATGAACCGAAAGCATTGCATCTTCTTGTACATTTGATTTTGACCCAGATTTTTCTCCCGAAGCTCATGACATTAAAGGTCACCCCTCTGAACCTCATAAAACCCTGGTCGATAGCGTATCTATTGTGCCTAACCTGGTCTCTCCCAGGTTTTCAAGCTGGTACAAACTGCTATGATTGGCTCCTATCCTCCATGATTTTCCTGTAAAACCTTACAATTATCTCCCTAAATTTGATGGAGAATCCAAAGACTTCACTGTTGAGAAACATTTACAAGCCTTTGAACATTTCTCTGACCTTTTTGAGATAGAACATGATGATATCTGCATGAGGGTTTTTGCCCACTATTTGGAAGGAGATGCTAAAGAATGGTTCAAATACTTGCAGCCTAAGTCCATCAATACTTGGGAAGATTTTTCTTGCAACTTTTTTAAGTTTTGGGGTAGGAGAAGGCCATTGGATCAAATACTTTCAGAATTTGATTCCCTAAAGAGGCATGAGGGAATCATGCCTCTTCTTATAATAAAATCTTGCAAATCTTCTAGTTTTAATAGAATATTTGCAAGCTTTTATTATAACATGCATAAGGAATTCCAACCTCTTGAGAATTATGCTAAGATCTATTATGCAACCATCTTTCCTCGTGAGCTTTCCTTGCTTCTTTTGGAAAGAAAATCAACCACTCTGCAGCATATGTTTACTGATTGTTTGGAGGTTGAGGAAAACCTTAAGATGTCCAAACATTTGTTAGGTCAGGATAGCGGTGGTGAAATAAAAGATACATTAAAATTGGTTGGGCCCTACAAGCAAAATGGGAAAGCCCTTGTTCAGCTAAATCTTTCCCTTGGTAGACAGAAAGGTTATCAGCCTGATATAGGAGCCTATGGTTTTGCAGGCCTGTGTTTTGAAGATTGCACTCTGATTAGCACCAGATCCATAAAGGATGATTTTAAAAAGGATTCTGGTGTGCTTGTGTATGATGAGTATGAGGAGGATTACCTGCGAGCTGTGCCTGAAGAGCCGGTTATAGAACCAAGGCCTGCTAATGGAGAAAATCAAGATGCAATGCAAAGTCAGAAGGTGGAAACAAGAAAGGGTGATGAATGTGCTGGAGATGATAGCCTACCCTTGTGTTATTCCTCTTTTAAATTAATATCACACATTATTAAAGCCTCTAAGAAAAAACAGAAGGTAGAGGAGATGGTGCAGTCCGGAAACCTGTACGGAAGAGAAGATGATAAAGAGAAACAGTCATGCAATCCCTCTCCATTTATTGATACGTCAGGAATTTGTGATGACGTTTTGAGTCATGAAGAAGGAGGTAGAAGCCCTCAAATAAATACATTTTTTAATGTTCTTCCTTCAGGAATATTAACCCATAAAGGAGGAGTATGCTTACTTGGTTCCGTTGAAGAAAAGGAGGACCTCCCTCCTAAAGCACATGAAGAAGATGAAGCTCTAGATGCAGAAATTTTGAGCGAAAGGATGGATGTTTCATTGGAGAACGATTCTGTGGTCCATTTTCTAGGATCTTCCAAGTATCAGCTTGATTGATCGCTAGAGGAAGGGAGTTCTAGACAGCCTTCCCATGAACAAATGGCAGAATATGCTGGAGATTACCATGTTTTCTATGACCCCATAGAAGAGTACATGGAAAGGCTGGATAAGGGTAATGACTGGTCACATATTTACTGTAAAGATTAGTTTATTTGTTATATCCTTCTTCCATTATCTATTTCATTCCTGTTCATCAAGCATGGAAAGAGACCAAAACTGTTAGGAAAGTTGCTTGATTGGCTTCATCGAAAGTCCGATTTCACTTAATCGGACTTATGCATTAAACTAGGTAGAGTAGGTAGGAACAAATAAGCTCGGTAATCATCGAGTATTTCCTTCATTGCTATTTTAGTTTGTTTTCATTTCCAATTGTAAGCACAAGTTTGCAGTCAAGAGCATGGTTTGCAAGAGTGACATAAATTCGCTAAAGCAATAGCTCAGAGAAGAATGGAGGCTTCGAAGGAAATATTGGGGATGACCTAAAGGATTTGACACTTGGTCTACAAGAGTTCTTTGCTACCTTACTGGGAGGATAACATCCCTTGTGCAGCCAACTATTAGAACTCCATTTGTGATAGTCTATTTACATGCCTAACAAAGTTCGAGGAGGGTCCTATTCATTTGAACATTATGTGAGCACCCTTCAAATTATCAGAGGCACAGTTTCCATGTTTTAAGATTGTCAGATAATGAAGAGAGTTCAATCTATAGTGGTAGATTCCTCTAGAGGTGAAGACTTGCAGTAGCATATACAATAGAGATAGGTGTCATAGACTGACTATATGGGATCACCAGGGAGAAGAGCGATGATAGATCGTGGTTTTGGCACAAGACACGGGAGAATGGTCAAAGTTTGGATTTCACAAGATCCGTTAAAATGGGAAAACAATGAAAGGCCAGGACCAAGCCGAAGCCTGATCGATGACCCAAAGTAGTTTCACTAAGCAAACATGCTCGATATAAGGAACTTTCCCAAATCGTGAAACAGGTTAAAGGGCGGAAGCATCTGACGGCGGAGATGAGATCAGAAACAAATCTACGGTCTGAGCTGATTTTGCAAGCTAGACTTGTGCAGATAAAATTCATGATTTCAAATCGTGAAAAGTGGTACCAGCTGCAAATATCAATGGTCACGACAAAGAAGAGAATAGATCTACGGTCTAGGTTCTTTTCGCGATCTGAACTAGCGCGGACAACGTCAGGGTCCCGATTCACAAAGAGGTGGTAGGACCCACTCGGATCGATGGTTGCATGGATAGAGCAGTCACGATTTAGAACATGAGCAGATTTAGAACACTCCTTGGTCTAAATCTGCTCGCTATATCAAGAGAGGAGAAATTGGCGGCAACAGTAAAGAAATGTGGATGATGGATGTAAAGGGTTCCCAAAATCGAAGGGCTGAGGAGGCCTCAAGGCTACAAGTGTCGCCTCCAGCATGGAGATGACAAGGGAAGGGACATTCATACATGTAATATACCTCCCAACATATTGGCTGATTCTTTGATGCCATTTGTAGCATGCGCACAGGTTAAATCATCCATGTGGCAGAGTCATATTGCATAAAGAGAGGTGGCTTCTGTGTGAGTTGGCCTGCGAAAGTAAGGTAAATAACCAGCGAATCTGCTACTCACATGAGGCAAGGCTACCATGAAGGGGGAGACCATTTTTTTTCCTACATCACAAGAGCGAGGAAGTGTGGGAGCATCCACTTCATGTGCTTTGCAGCACGGATCAACTATACAAGGTGGCATCCGAAAATACTTCCCACAGCAAACGGAAAGGTGCCGCAGCCAATGAAGTGACGTGAATAGATCCCCAACAGGTAAAGGATCGCTTTTCTCATGCCCTCACACATGCTGATACCAAAAATAATCGATGACAGAATGTGCAGGAATGCTGACCGGTCATTGCAAAAGTATGTCTCGAAGCCTTATATATATTGCCTTTGAAACAACGGGGATGAGCTAACATATTTCCAGAGCCCAAGTTTTTGTTTCGTCGCGAGTCCATAGAAGTTTGAAGGGTTCAGTGATGGTGATATGGTTCAAAAATCCTGTTTTTCCGAGTGTGCTGATGATTGGTGAGAAAATTTCCACACTCACTCGTCACCTTGGTGTTCCCTGCCAAGGATGACACCAGTCATCAAGGCCCAGATGTGAAGAATTTTGATAAATACATCCGCCTTCAGATACCCACACCTCAAGTGACACATTGCCTAGAAACTCAGTCCCTGTAGGTGTTTTTTCAAGGACCCGTGATACCATCGCTGCCCCTAAAGCCTCCACAGAAGGAGACAGTCCCAGAATGCTCTCTGTAGGATCATTTGTTCATATGGGTGCATCAGGGGTCTAATACCTACACACCCTGGTTTGTGAATTCCACTTGCCAAGGGTGATTGTTAGAATAATCAACCCATAGTTTACCCACTTAGACATTAATTCATTTATTTTTGTCTTATTTGCCTAGTTCATGTGTCCCACCTTGTGCAAGTTGCTAATTGCTTATCCACAAAGGTCCAACTTGCCATATTTGACCCATGTAGCACTTGGGAAAGCCTTAGGAATCAAATCTACTTTATTCCTAGCCTCCTAGGTGCCTATTTGCTTTTTCTTCTTTACTGCCTGCTTTTTCAGTGTTTTAAGGCACATAGGAAAGCAAGACTAGGTGAGGTGAACTAGCTTTGTGTCCTCTTTCTCCTCCACTCTTTTATCCTTGCAAAAGCATGTATGAGCTTCCATTCCACCACTCATTAGCTTTCCCATGCGCCCTTGCCAATTCGTGAGCTTCATGACAGATTTGGGATCAGCTTTTTACACCTATGGGGGATTTGCCTATTTTGAGTAAGCCTGCTTTATGCTAGTTTTGGATGCCTCCTTATGCATTCGACCTATTGATGTATTCTATATATTCAGAAACCTATGTTATTACAGGGTTGGCTATTGTACACTCAGTTAATATAATTTTGTGTTACAGCTCCATATTCAATCTCCATTGTTAGCAATTTTGCATGATCAATTGATAATTGTTGTGAGTGAAATCAATCTATTGCAGGGCTGAATTTCTACATGGTATCAGAGCCATTGTAGTTTGTTACTCTCCTTCAAAAATTGTTTTGTAGGTTCGACATCAAGACTGGGAGCCTTCTACTGATAGCCGGGACAGATTTTCTAAAGCTATGGATTCACAGAAAACTATCTTGACTCCCTTCAACTATTTTGAATGGAAATCAGAGATGGAGATCTTGTTGAGAGTGAAAGGCCTCTATAGGGTGACTATGGCTATAGAAGCAGAGCCCAATGCTGCTGCAGAGAAGATCAAATGGCACAATCGGAGAGATGAGGCCTATGGCCTCCTATCTCTCAGTATTTCTCGAGACCTCCTTTTCCATCTCGATGGATTAACATCACCGGATCAAGTATGGGAGAAGCTTTCTGAGCTTTTTGGAAAAATAGATGAGATGAGGGGACATCAGATCGAAAATGAGCTGATTTCTCTGAGTCCCAATAGCTTTGAATCCCCGCAGCTATATTTCTCCAAGTTCAAAGCACTAGTTTTGCAGCTGAAGCAGTGTGGTATCGAAAATAAAGATGATCAGCTCGTATTGGCCATCCTATCGAAGCTAGGACCTGACTACTCAGTCTTTGTTTCGAACTTCTATGCCACAAAACTCACAGCTCGAACCTGGAAGATACCTATCCTTGCAGATTTCACAGAATCTCTCACACAAGAACAAGACAAGCTGGTGATGATGGGAACCATCAAACCATCCAAAGATCAAGCTTTGATTGCTGGAGATTCGAAGGTGGATAAAAGCAAAAAGAAAGCTAAAAATCCACCTGAACAAAAGAGAGACAAGAAGCAGTCTCCAGAGGATCAACAAGGTCCCAAGAAAAATATGCAGAAGAAGAAAAACAAAGGTGAAATGAACAAGTGCTCATACTGTTCGAAGGGAAATCACACTGAAAGCTCTTGTATGAAAAAGAAAATAGACATGCTAACTCAACTGCTAGAGAAGAATAGCATCTCCCTTCCAGAAGGCTCAAAGACGAGAGAAGGAGGATCAAGTTCAGATGACAGAGAGAGAGTTCATGCTCTAGTTGCTGGCACATCAAGCTCACCCAGTTTTATCATTGATTCTCAAGCTTCAAGACACATGGTTTCGACTAAGGAGTCCTTCTTCTCACTGGACAAGTCGAAAGGACCATCTATTGTTTTGGGAGATGACTCTCTCACTGAAAGTATGGGAAAAGGGAGGATTGATATTGATCATGGTCAGTTCAATAATGTGCTGTATGTCCCTGGCCTCGCCTCCAACCTTCTGTCAGTGTACCAGATGACCCACACTGGGTCTCCTAAGAAAGTCATATTCTCCCCCGATGAAGTTGAGATCACAGAAATCTCAAGTGGTAGAGTCATTGCTAAGGAGTAGCGAATCATGCTCAAAAGGTATACATGTTTTCACACTTCCTACCTTACTCAAACCCCTCTGCTCTTCTTATCCATGCTAATGAAGATAGCAAGCTATGGCATGAAAGATTTGGCCATCTAAACTACAAGTATCTGTCTGATCTTAGTGAGAAAGAAATGGTCATAGGGTTGCCCAAGATAAAATTTTCCAAAGGAGTCTGCCAAGGTTGTATCCTAGGAAAACACCCAGAGCACAAATTTGAGAAAGCTAGTCATGAGAGAACCTCTGCACCCCTCGAGCTGATTCACAGTGATGTTCCTGGCCCATTCCCTCATATGTCCATGAGTCAGGCCAAATATGCATTGACATTTATTGATGATTTTTCCAGGTATCGTTGGGTTCACTTCATGAAACACAAGTCTGAAGTTTTTGGCCTATTCAAAGTCTTTAAGGCTTTGATTGAAAACCAGTGTGGACGGAAACTCAAGGCCCTCAGATCTGACAATGGTGGTGAGTATGTCAAGTCTGAGTTTATTAACTATTGTGCAGATGTAGGTATTCAGATGCAACATTCTATCCCCTACACATCACAGCAAAATGGTGTTGCAGAGAGGAAGAACAGATCACTGAAGGAGATGGCAACATGCATGATGGAGGCCAAAACTTTGCCACCAAAGTACTGGGCCGAAGCTATCAACTGTGCAGCCTATATCTAGAATAGGGTTCCTCACAAACATCTTGATGGTATGACTCCCTTCGAAT
>LPNX010748725.1:156173-228738 GCA_001517045.1 Pseudotsuga menziesii | reverse complement strand
AATGAGTTGCTTTCCTTGAATCCAAATGATTTTTCATGCATTCAAGACTATTTATCTAAGTATAAAACTCTTAGACTCTTATGTGCAGAATGAAAGATTAATAAAGAAAACAAACAATGTATTTATCATATTCTTTCCAAACTTGGACCTGCATATTCTATTTTTGTATCTACATTCTACTCCATGAAAGAATCCTTAACTGTAGCTAGCTATCAAGAGCCTAGTCTTGAATCCTTTTGTGATTCCTTAATTAGAGAGAAAGATAAGCACATTCATCTTGGAATAATTAACAATGTAGATACATCTGGGAAAGCCTTATTGTCCCAATAGAAAGAAAAGTCCAAGCCTCCCAAGAAACAAAATTTTCGCAATAATAAGCCAAATAACAAGGGTCCCAAACCCTCTCAGTCAGCTCCTTCTTTAAAAAATGACAAAGGATCCAAGCAAAAAGGAAAGAAGACTGAGCGTCATTGCAATTTTTGTGGGAAAGATAATCATGATGAATCTAAGTGTTTCAAGAAGATAGCAGCCTTGGAAGCAGCAATGAAGAAGCACCACATCAGCATAGATTCATTTTCAGAATCTAACTCTCATGGACATGCACTTTGTGCTTCTGGTTACTCTTATACTGCATCTTCTTCTTCTACTTCAAATGAATGGCTCATTGATTATGGAGCATCTTATCATATGGCTAAGCATCAAGCCATGTTTTCTACTATGCATGAATGTAACACCAAACAAATATTTTTTGGTGATGATAGATCTCTAAGTGTTGTAGGATCTGGAACAGTTTCAGTAGAAAATGGTCATTTCAATGATGTACTATGTTTTCCAAAAATTTACTGCGATTTGTTATCAATCTATCAAATTACTCATTTAGGTGAAGGTAAAACTATGACGTTTACACCTCACCAAGTTGTAATCAAGGATTTTTAAAATCCTCAAAATATCCTTGCTACTGGAACTGTTGATGATATTACCAGGTTGTACAAATTTAACAACTTTGGGTCATCACCTTTTCCTTCAGTTTTTGTTGCTCATAGTGATAACTTGAGCAAACTTTGGCATGAGCGATTTGGTCACTTAAATTATCGCTCATTGCAACAACTATGTAAAGACAATATGGTGACTAGTCTTCCCCTGGTATCTTGCAAGGATGGTGTTTGTTTTGATTGTGTACTCGAAAAAGATCATCGAGAAAGTTTTGACAAACGTGCCTCTTGGAACGCCTCAGTTCCCTTGGAGCTTGTGCATAGTGACTTGTGTGGCCCTCTTCCATCTGCTTCCTTTTCTGGTTTCAAATATTTCTTAACCTTCATTGATGAATACTCCAAACGCACTTGGGTTTACTTCCTAAAACTTAAGAGCGAAGTATTTAACATGTTCTTGGCCTACAAGGCCCTTGTTGAAAAACAATCTGGTCATCAAATTATTAAGTTAAGATCTGACAATGGAGGAGAATATGTTAACAACAAGTTCACTACTTTTTGCACTGAACAAGGAATCCAGCAACAACACATTGTTCCATATACACCACAACAAAATGCTGTAGCTAAATGGAAGAACCGCACTTTAAAATAAATGGCTAATTGCATGATCCAATCTAAAGGACTAAGTCTTCAATATTGTGCGGAGGCCATAAATTGTGCAAATTACATAGTTAATCGCACACCCACTAAAGTTTTACAGGGTATAACATCGAAAGAAGCATGGAGTAGAATTAAACTAGATGTAAGTCACTTTTGTGTGTTTGGTTGTGAAGCATGGGCTCACATTCCGGATGAAAAACGGAAAGCATTGCAGCCTAAAAGTGAAAAGTGCATATTTGTTGGATATTTTGAAGATGTAAAAGGTTATAGATGTCTTCAGCCACATTCTCATGATATAATCATTAGAAGAGATGTTAAATTTGATGAAAATCTCTTAGCCTGCGAGCCTAACTTGGAAGGTGTGCCATCTTTGGCTTGCGAGCCTGATTAAGTGATTGTGCCTTCTTCTTCTTCTTCTTCTTCCAACTTCCTTGATATATTTCCAACTCCAGTTTCTAATGATGACAGTGAGGATGAAAATCCACCTCCACTTGCTCATGCTCTTCCAATTGTACTAGCACCAATACTTCCTCCATGGGTCCGTTCAACATGTGAAGAAGCTGGTGATCTTGCCGATGATCCTAGAGATCAACGTTGAACAAGTTCTCAGTTTCAGCGAGCATCTTCTCTTTTGGCTCAAGTTTTCAAGAATCATGATCCAAAAACTTTTGCAGAAGCTTCAGGAAATCTAGATTGGGATGCAGCAATGGATGAAGAATATCGTTCCTTAATGGCGAACGATACTTGGGATCTTGTTCCTCTTCCAAAAGGAAGAAAACTTGTCAAATGTAAATGGGTCTACAAAACTAAGTATGCGTCAGATGGAAGTGTTGAAAGACTTAAGGCAAGGTTAGTTGCCAAATATTTTTCCCAAGTTGAAGGGATTGACTACAATGAAACCTTTGCCCCTGTAGCAAAAATGAACTCCATCCGCCTTGTTCTTTCCCTTGCAGCCTTACATAACTGGGAAGTCCATCAAATGGATTTCAAGTCTGCCTTCTTACATGGTGATTTAATGAGGAAATTTACATGGAACAACCTCCTGGATATGTTCAGCATAACTCTAGCCTTGTTTGTCTCCTTAAGAAATACTTATATGGCCTTAAGCAAGCTCCTGGATCTTGGTATGCCAAAATGGATAGCTTTCTCCTTGACACTGGTTTTTCTAGATGCCATTCTGACCCCAATGTCTATACCAAGAAAGTAGGAAACCATCTCATCATACTTGTTCTGTATGTTGATGATCTTATCCTTACTGGTGTGACCCTAAACTTATAACCCATGTGAAATCCAGTCTTAAGCAAAATTTTGAAATGTCAGACTTAGGACATTTGCATTATTTTCTTGGTCTCCAAGTCTTGCAAACCAAAGAAGGAATATTTCATTACCAATTTAAGTATGCTTTTGACCTTCTTCGTCGCTTCCACATGGACGATTGTAAACCAACCCCTTCTCCCTTTTAGTCTAGAGTTAAACTTTCTGCCACTTTTACTTCCCCTGAAGTAGATGCCACCTTGTATCGTCAACTTGTTGGTAGTCTTTTATACTTGACTCATTCTTGTCCTGACCTTTCCTTTGCCGTTGGTCATGTTTCCCGTTATATGCAAACTCCTCATGAAAGTCATTGGAAAGAAGCAAAAAGAATACTTTGATATATTCAAGGTACAATCCAGTTTGGGATTCATTACAGTACAGGGGGGAAACCTTTGTTGGTTGGTTTCACTGATTCAAATAGGGCCGGCAATCCTGATGATCGAAAGTCTATTGTAGGTTATGTTTTCAGTTTGGGATCTAGACTTGTCACTTGGGATTGTAAGAAACAAAAAGTTCTTGCTCTTTCTTTAGCAGAAGCAGAATATTGAGCTGCAGTTAATGCCAGTCAGAAAGCTTTATGGCTTTGACAGATCCTTTCAGAGTTTGGATTCGAGCAGCAGCAGCATACTCCAATTTGGTGCGACAATCAAAGTGCCATCAAGCTTGCCAAAGATCCAATTCTACATCAACGCAGCAAACACATTGAGATACACATGCACTTCATCAGAAATCTTGTTCATGATAGTGTTATTGAAGTTCTCTATTGCCCTACAGATGATCAAGTTGCAGACATCTTCACCAAGTCTCTTATAGAAGCAAATTTTTCTAAACTTTGGTCTATGTTAGGAGTTCAGGAATGTGTCCATAAGGGGGGATAGGCTCTAATGCCTCCTTCCTTCTCCTAATAGTGTCACTTTTGTAAATCCTTCATTCCTATCCTAAGTTGTTCTTAAGGGGGGATGTTAGGATATTTAGACACTTGTGTAATATATCCATTAGGTAAAATTGTGTTTCTTTAGTATGCATTAGTATGCATTTGTAAATATTCTAATCCGACGGTCATGATATGTTCTAGACATAGAGTGATCCGACAGTTCAACTTCTCTGAGATCATACCTACCATTGATCCATGGCTTAACACATGATTGGTCTATGATCTCTATTTAAAGATCATAGAGAGTCCTTCGCTAGTTGATCGATTATGAGAAGCTCATGTAACTTTCTTTCTTTTGCATAATAAATTGCTCCAAGTAGCTATTTGGATAGGGCCACGGACTGTTTCCCTCTTGAGGGTTTTAACCACGTGACAAACATTAGTGTGTTGATCTGTTATCTATTTGTGTGAAGCGATTGCTCAAGGTGTTCGGTCTTTTGGGAGTACCCTGTGTACCTGAACACCTACCACTCATTATGTACAACTTGTGTTGACTGATGTGGGATTCCTTAAGGCCCACCTTTCAACAAGTCTTACCCCATTGACCTCTACACATTATCTGGGGTAGGGACTAGAGTTCATTTTTAGTACCTTGAGGCTTGCATGCCTTAATGGAAAGTTCTCTCACTGACAATCATGGGAATGCATCAATGTCACTTGATCATTAGATATTGCAACTGGCTTGACATCAAATTCTTTATTTTCACTTTGCACTATGTACTTAGGTACCTTGGCACTCATTGACATCAATGGTGAGATTTCCTTGCATTGGTTAACGACATTCATCAATGGTCAGTAATCCAATGAATTATTTTCATGTTCGACAACGACACATTTATTCACATGGTAATAATTTTAACATCATTTTTTGTAGCAGGTGAAGACTATATAGTTTGCATGACTCCATCAGTAGTTTTACAACAGCATATTTCCAGCCACATGAGACTACCACAGTTATACTTCGAGCTCTCATCTTTTACTTCATCCAACCAAGTAGCAATTCAGTTCCTTCACTTCACATTCTATGATCCAGCAATAGCAGCAGCCACATTCCTATTGCACAGTTCATCAACTTTTTGGGTAAGTGGAGGTATGTTGTTTTCTAATCTTTAACCATGTAATTCCTCAAATGCTAGAAAATGAATGAATTTAGAAAATTCCCTCATTACATTCGCTTTCTCGTTTTCATAAACCTCATACATCTTAAGTTGGGGGGTGGGGGGGACTATTCATTTCCATTTTACATATTCATCATCTAATTTACCCTTAATCAACATGTCTTTTCCAAACTATCCTATATGTATTGGCATGATTCATAATATGAAGAAAATGCATTTTACTATACATTGATGGTTCATCATTTCTAACGAATAAATCTTATATTGCAGCAAAAATACAAATAAAACAAGCAAAATTTGTTAACACAAGAACCAACATTTGTTAGGGTTGTCACACAAGAACCAACCAAAAAAATATACATATATAAAAAAAAAGAGAAATATTGATGCCACTCATGCATTTCAAAATCATGGAATGATTTACTGTTACATACCATCATCATGTAAAGCCTAGCTACAAAGCCAAAAGTTAAAAAAGAAAAGAAAATCAATGCATAGTTGCATGAGGACATGCAAACAGTCAAGTTGGGGGGAATGTTGAGCCGCAAAAAGACCACATTTTATTCATCTTTCCTATACCATTTTTCACCTTATTCCTATCTTATCCTTCCATAAAACCATTAATATTCACGACTTTCATAATAAATATGGGTTTATATTACCATTTTCCAAATCATTTGTTTTTGAATATTTTGAGTGAATTTGTGGCTAATTATTGAGAAAAATAACATATTTTCTTTATACTTTAAAGTTGGATGAGTTTGGTGATGCTTACAGGTGTATTTGAAGACTTTAACAAGCTCAAAAGTGACCACCTAGCCTCAGATTCTAATTTCATCTTCTAGATGTGAGCTAACTTCAAGGAGAAGATCATGGAGATGTGGAGAGAATATCTCATCCAATATTTGTTGAGAATTTTGATGGATGAGTTGTAGATTTGTTGAGGATTTTAAGGGATAAGTTGAGAGAATAGTGGATCTATAATTATGATTAGTTATCTTGAATTCATGTATAAATAGGAGTGCTCTCTCCTCATTTTGGTGAGTGGCCTCTCCAGTGGTTTGGAAGTAGAAAATAGTTCAGAGTTAGTTATAGAATAGATGTTGAGTGTTATGTAATGGAGATGATGCTTATTGCACCTCCTTTGACTCCCTTATATTAATATAGATTTCCATCAATTTATTTCTTATGAGTTGTTAGAATAGAATTTCAGTTATTTCTTTCTTATGCATTTTCAGTATTGATTTTATGTGAGCTCACAAGCTAATGCCGATTACTTTATACTAGTTTATTTCATGCCATTTCCTGTTTTTGTAAGCTTAATTCAATTTCAATTACGGGTATTTTTTATTTTAGTCACTTAGAATATTAAATCAAATTATATTCTTCCACTGCATATATTTTGTTTGTACCTCACAAGTTTACGCTCTCTTTGGGTTGATAATTAAATCATTAGAATTGTTAGGTATAACTCCCGATTGATTATTATTCCAATGCCAATGCATATATTTATACAAATGATATGACGGTTGTGTTTCACCTTCCGCCCAGCCTTTTCGGCTTCCTACTATTTATTTATTTATTTACAATAATCCCTACGGATTATATTCTAACAATCCCCCTCTTAATCCGAAGGGGTGTTCGTAAGTCCGAGCATGTTTCTGAATCTTTCAAACTTTTCTTGTCCAAGCGCTTTGGTGAAGATGTCTGCAATTTGATCATTTGTGGAACAATGTTGAAGATGGACTGTCTTGGCCTCTACATGATGTCGAATCAAATGATACTTTGTGTTGATGTGTTTGGTTCGATCATGGAATCTGGGATTCGTAGCCAGCTTGATTGCAGAAGTATTGCCGACCAACAATGGAGTGGAGTTCTCTTGTTTTTCTTGCAAATCTTCAAGTATATTTCTGAGCCATACTATTTCTTTCGTTGCTTCAACTGCAGCCACATATTCTGCTTCTGTTGTTGAATCTGCTGGAACTGACTGTTTGTGTGATCTCCATGAGACAGTTGCTAATCCAAGACTCATAGTGTATCCAGAAGTTGATACTCCTGTCTCCTTATCGCCATCAAAATCTGAGTCTAAGTACCCAATAAGTTTGAAGTCATCTACTTTAGAGTACTTGATTCCAACGTCTTGAGTCCCCTTCAAGTATCTTAGAACCCTCTTTGCAGCTGAGCAGTGTCCTTCGCAAGGTTTATGCATGAAACTTGAAAGTATGCCAACAACATAAGAAATATTTGGTCTAGTTGTTGTAAGGTAGATAATACTTCCTACAAGTTGTCGATACTTGGTCACATCTTCAAATTCTTTTCCTTCGCTTGATGTGAGCTTCATTTTCTATTCCATTGGAGTAGATATAGGATTGCATTCTGTCATGCAAAATTTGTTTAGTAGTTCTCCAACATATTTTTTCTGAGATAGGAATATGTACTTAGGATGTTGAGTGACTTCAATTCCTAAGTAATAGTGGAGATGTCCCATATCTGTCATTTCAAAGGTCTTTTTCAAATATTTCTTTATGGATGCTATATAGCTCTCATTGTTCCCTGTCATCAAAAGATAATCGATGTACACCACAAGATACACAAATGATCTTCCTACTTTCTTTATAAACAGTGTTGCATCATCAAGATCAAAATATTCAAAATTTAACTTCAAAAGATGCTCGGTTAACTTTTCATACCATGCACGAGGCGCTTGTTTTAGGCCATACAAGGATTTGACAAGTTTGCATACCTTTTGTTCTTTCCTTTTCACAAGAAATCCTTTTGGCTGAGACATGAAGACATTCTCTTTCAAGTCTCCATTCAAGAAAGCAGTCTTCACATCCATTTGATGAAATTTCCACCCTTTTTGAGCAGCTAAAGAGAGTAAGGTTCGGATGGTAGCCCATTTTGCTGTAGGAGAAAAAGTTTCTTCATAGTCAATTCCTTCTTTCTGTGCATAGCCTTTTGCTACAAGCCTCGCTTTGTGTTTGTCAAGTGAGCCATATGATTTGTATTTGTTCTTGTACACCCACTTGCAGCCAATTGGTTTGGTTCCAATTGGAGGGTCAACCAGCTTCCAAGTTCCATTCTTCAGGAGTGCATCATACTCATTCTGCACAGCTTCTTTCCACTCAGGATGAGTAGAAGCTTCTTCAAAGGAAGTTGGTTCAAAGTTAGCAGATAAATTAAATTCACAATCAAATGATACATCCATGTCATCACCTAAATTATCTGCTTCTCCTCCATGTATTTTCGAACTTCTCATTCCCGTCTTTCCAACTTCATCTGGATGGACACTTTCAAGTGTCTTTGTGGCCCATTTAGGAATCTTCCGTGATGGTCTTGGTTGATCAGCTGGTGGTGCTTCATCATTGATTGAGAGTCTTTCAATTCTCTCAATCACGTCATCCAGTTGAATCTCTTGATCAGGTGAAGTAGCAAGAAATTCTTCATGCGGGGGAGTTGTTGCTTCATATGGAAATTCCAAAGGTTGATCCAAAATAGGAATCCCCCCTTCAAGGTTTGGAATTTCATATTCATTTTCAGAATATGTCTTTGGATGAGGATAATTTTCCAAATGATCAAGCTGTCTCTCAATGGACTGGTCATTTTTATTAGTTTCAAGAAAAATGACATCTCTGGAAATAACAAATTTCTTGTTTACCTCATCATACAAACGGTATGCCTTGGAGTATTCTTCGTACCCCAGGAAAATACATCTTCTGCTTCAAGCACCAAGCTTGTTTCTTTGCTCCTTTGGAATCAAGGCATAACAGGTGGAACCAAAAACTCTGAGATGCCTAATTGAAGGGAGATGGCCAAACCACATTTCATGTGGAGTCTTGTCATCAAGAGCATTTGAGGGACCTCTATTTCTCAAATATGCTGCACATTTTACTGCATCACCCCAAAACATTAGTTTTACATTCTTGAAAAACATCATTGAGCGAACCATATTCATTATGGTTCTATTCATTCTTTCTGCTACACCGTTTTGTTGAGGATTGTAGGGAATGGTAGTCTGATGTGCAATTCCATGTTGGCGAAGATAATCTTCAAAAGCATTTAAAGTGTATTATTTCCCATTATCAATACAAAGTGTACCAATTTTTGATTGTGCTTGTTTTTCAATCAATGCATGAAAGTCTTTGAATGTTTGAAATGCTTCTGATTTTGTCTTTAAACAGTAAATCCAGCACATTCATGAGTAGTCATCAAAAAATGTCATAAAATACTTATTCCCATTTGCTGAAGGAGTTGGAATTGGGCCACACAAATCAGAATGTACTAACTCTAATTTCCTACTTGCTCTGAAATTATATTCATGGAATGGCAGCTTACTATGTTTCCCTAATATACATGCATCACATTTTTCCTTCTCTTTGGGAATAGTGGGAAAACCAAATACACCATTCTTTCTCAACAAACGAAGACTGTTATAATTTAGATGACCAAATCTTGCATGCCACAATGAGCTAGATGACATATTACCTTCTCCATGCTGAGAGAGGTAGGCATAGTTCTGAAATCTTGCGGACGAACCCTTGAGCTTCAGCAGCTTTCCATCTTCGTATCCAGTCATGATGACTTGGTTGTCAGAGGACTTTCTTATTTCAACGATTCCATAAAACATGTGGATGGAATGGCCTTACTGTCGAATCTCCACCATGGACAGCAGGCTTCTCTGCAACTCTGGAAGATAGAGAACGTTCTTCAACAAGAAATTAGGGAATCCAGGCATATTCAGTTGAATGGTGCCCATTCCCTTTGGTTTAATACTTGACTTATCTGCAAAGTAAACTATGCCATCTATTGTTTCATTCAGTTCTTCAAAACAGTCTTTTCTAAATGTCATGTGTGATGTTGCACCAGTATCAAGCAGCCAACAATCTTTATAAGATGAAAGAGAAGTCATTTCATTAATTCCAAGATTACAATGTGCAACAATACAAGAATCAGAAGATTTACTAGCATCTTGGTCATCTTTCTTCTGGTTATGCTTGTCTTTGATGGAGTCTCACGAAGCCCAACACTAATCTGATGTGTGCCTAGTCTTTCCGCAACGCATGCACTACAAATCTGATCTTTTGTTTCTGCCTCCTCTGCCTCTGAAATTTCTTCTTCCTCTGCCTCTCTCTTTGCAAGAGAGAGTGGCACCAACTATTGATGACAAAGATTGCATCTTTTACAGCTGTTAGTGTAATTTACAATAATGAACTTAATATGAGAAAGAGAATGAGAGAAACAATAACCTTGCAGGTCTACAGTCTCTGCCAAGGTGATTTACAATGTTAATATCTCAACTTCAAGTTTTAAAAATGATACAATAACAGAGAATATATTACAACCAACAGTCAACAATTATCTCAGCTCTTCACAGATTTCAAAAACTTTATGCAGCCAACATGATGGGCAGTCTCAGTAATCTCATTTCACGTAGAATGTGATCACAACTTTAGTCTTCAATTGGATGTTTGCAACAATATTTAGGTTCGGCCTCCATGCACTTCATAAGCAGTCTTGAGGGAGAGCCCCAGCTCGATTACAATATTCAGGTGGATATGAGCAGCTTCAGGAAAATGGAAGTAATTTACAACAAACACCAACAGTATTCTGCTGTATCTATCATTCTTCAATGCAAAAGATTAGGGCAACAATTAGGGTTTTTGTATTTTAATGAACAAAAACGTTTTACCTCCATGCTCATAGCTCCCAGAAATCGCAACATATATCAGTCTCTCAATGGTCTCATATATCACAACATAATATGTATATCAGTCTATACAATCACAGGCCACAGCATATACAATCACATGCCGCATCAAATATCAGTCACAAGCAGCATACATATTTCTCCAGTGCAGTAATCAGTCCTCAATATATGATATATATCAATCAATAAAATAAAACCAGAAAGAACCAATTATTCCTCCAACGCAGCCTTCAGGTAGAGCGCAGCCTTCAGGTAGAAGGAAGCCTTCACTTCACCACGCAGTCTTTAAAATACCACTGATAGGTATTTATTCCTCCAACTCAGGAAGCTCTTCAACTTCAGTCACAACAATGGTTCAAACAACTCAAAACGCCAGCAACATGTATCATCACCAGTCCACTCACTACAGAGGAGACATGAACAATATATGAACATTACCAGTCCACTCAAAAACTCTCAAAAAATTAAACCCAACAATGAGCAGTCCATATATATACGAGGACATAGCACAATGCAATAGGCCACAATTCCAATGGTCTTCAACACTAATGGAACAACACTCTCCGTTCATATATATATATAGATGTTTCTCACCAAGGATGTACGTGTTTCAACTATCAACCATCATCTAGTTGACGAACTGATACCATCAAGCAGAAAGTATTATATATCCGTCACAATATCAACGCATATATGCACACCATATCAACGCAGTCTTCACTAATAGTAACCTCCATGCTGTAGAAGGTACTGAATCTACACTTCATGCCGTTGAAGAAAACGTGAGTCTCTTCTCCACGCAGGATGGTCTCTTCTCCACGCAGCACCTCAACGCAGCTTCTCAACGCAATATATATGTTAGTCTCAACATGGAATTAGGGTTTACGTAGCTCCTCAACGTAGCTCCTCAAATTGACAGCAGTCACGATTCACGATTACATCAATTGCAAAAGATAAATACTTCTCAGCAAAATCTCTTTCCATTGCACCATTCAGATTGCAAGAATGAGGGGAGCAATTGTGTTCTTCACATTGTTGCTGCTGCTTCTTCTCTCGCTTAACTACATAGCAGCAGTGGTGGCGAGGTGGAAGAGCGAGGCAACGAGCATGGGAATAAACTGGGTTCGTATCAGCAAAGAGGGTGTTCATCGGCAAGCTCAGGCCACTGGGCATATAAGAAATTGGTAGCACAAGTATGAATAACAAAGGATGTCTCCAGCATTCTTACACGTAGCGGTGCTACAAATTAGGGTTAGGTATACGCCCAAACATTAAAAATTGAGGGCACGTAGAGACTGGAGGATAAACGCACACAATGAATGCGACTGGCAAGCAGAATGGCAGTGCTCTGATAACACAGGCAGAATGGCAGGCATGCAATGTAGCCAGGAGTTATGGCAAGAAAATAGCCAAGCTCTGATACCACTTGTTAGGTATAACTCCCGATTGATTATTATTCCAATGCCAATGCATATATTTATACAAATGATATGACGGTTGTGTTTCACCTTCCGCCCAGCCTTTTCGGCTTCCTAGTATATATTTATTTATTTACAATAATCCCTACGGATTATATTCTAACATGAATTATGTTATAAATATTTTAATAATTTGCACCAATAGGCAGATATTGGCGAATTGGGGTCTGGCAAACCATGAGATGGTTTTATTAACAAAACCCAAATGCATGCTAACTATTTACAGCCCCGACCATTGGATTCCTCCGTCGTTGGGTTTTTTAAAGCTTAATTTTGATGGAGCCTCCAAGGGAAACCCTGGTATGGTAGGGTGCGACTTTATTGTGCGCAATCCGAGTGGTGAAATGGCTGGTTTCAATTATGCCTTCTTAGTAAATGATACCAATAACACAACAGATATTGAGGGTTCACTACATGGGCTTGTCTAGGTTTCAACAAATTTCTGAATGAGGGTCGTAGCAGAAGGAAACTTCCAGATGATCATTCTCCTAGCTACCAAACTTCAAAACAGTTCCCTAAGCGCTAAGGCGTCGTCCTCTTGGAGTTTGGAGAGTCATCTATATTCCCTCCATTCTATGATCATTAATGGCTCTATGGTTTGTTTCTCTCATGTACGATGGAAATGTAATCAAGTGGTAGACATCTTGGCTAACTTAGGGGTTGGGATGTGTAAGACGGTTAATGCTAAGGACTGGGATATGGTTCCTGAATTGATGGCTCATGCCCAATGTAAGGATTTAATTCAAACTGAGGGTACTTATGTCCAGATGTAGGGTCAGAATGACTACAATGCTGGCATGAAATATGTCCATCACGTGGCTCCTTTTGGGTGAAGTATTTGATTTATACTTATGAGCAGGAGGTGTATTAATATGCAATTGCCTGTGAATATGTTTTCAACTGTCCAACAGTGGAAGGTACATCTACTCATTATGAGTGATGGAGGAAAGGTGTTGTGTGTTAATGGAAAGATTGATTTGAGATCATAGGATGGGATGTTTATGATCAACTTAAAATATGGCATCATCATGACAAAGCCCAGGTTGTGGCTATATATCATAATGCATGGTGGAGAGTTAAACATCAGTCACGACGTGGTATGTTTTATCTCTTATTTTCTGTTTGATTTTCCTAAGAGTGTTAGAGGATATTACCTGGTCAATTATGTTAGGGGATAAGGGTAAAGGTAAGAGGCCGACATTTCAACCCAATCTCCAAGAACTGGCTTCCTGGGCTCAACGAAAATATTTGTGGGAGTCCCGTATTTTTGAGCTAGAACTTCCACAAGATATTCAGAACCATATAAATGCTACTAAGAAAATTTTGTGGCAAGAACTTGACAATCAAAAATTGAGAGAGGAAATAAAAAAGGTCGAAGAATTGATTCTCGTCCTCGGTCACACAGTGGGTTGAGTCAGTTTATAAGATAAAATGGTATCCTTGTTTTGGGTTATGAAAAACTTGGTTGGCCAAGCTATATGGGATCGTCCCTCAAAGACTCCATATGGCTCACCTATGGATCCATGGAAGGCATCTATATTGGCTTTGGTCTAGTGAATTGAGGCCAAATTGGAAAGAATTGAGGCCAAAATCGATTTTTTGACTTCCTGCTTGGGTTTCCAATTTTCTCCCTCATCCATGACTAAAGAGTTGAATTCTGATTTCCTTGGTAATATTTCTGGGGGAGGTCAGGAATTATCTTATATCTTACTATAAGTTGGCTATGGAATTTTCTGGTCTACCCTCTGAGCTTTCCCACATATATTTTATTCTTTCAATTTGAATGGGATCTCAGATTTCATGTCTCTGTTTAAATTTCCTTTTACATACTCGATGTAATAGATAAGCAGGGAATTTCTTCCAAAGAGGACTATTTTCCTCCTTTGGTTCTCTATACTTGCAATGGAAGTTTTTTTAAATAGCTCTATGCAATTGATCTAGTAAGGTTGGTCATAAAATTTTGGTTTGGTGCCTGTATCACAGCCCTGATGTTTTATCTAGGTGAGGAAGTTCTTTTGTGTCTACCCAACGGGGAGTTGGGTTTGTTTCCTAGCCGAGATCTTGTAAAGGCCATTTTGTAGTTATAGGATATGATTCTGTGGGTGTTAGAAATCTGTATTCCTAGGGTGATGAACTCAATTTTTTTAAAAATGTAATGTGTTCGAGCATGCTTAGGTTTTATAGGTTTTGAGGCTGTGGGATGGGAAGTTAGGTTGGACTTCTTTTGAAAAATGTAATTTTGGGATATGGGTATCTTTTTCAAAGAAGCAATAACCTTATAATGGATAGATGTTTGAGTTGGGATGGATGATTAGTAAGCTTGACCACTGATGTAACCTATTTTGTTAGGACTTTATGTTTTTAATATAATGTGAATGCTAGACTTATAAAAAGAAAATTGATCCAAGAAAGAGGAATTATAAATTTTACAAAAATATTGGAAATAATTATAAAGGGTATCAAGGAAGTAATTATAAAGTTTTTAAGCCATAGAACCATGCAACAAAAGAAAAATAACCTCCCACTACTTTTAATAAAAACTCTACACATAGGTAACCCATAAAATGTTGGGAATGTGGTGAGCAACATTATTTCAAAGACTGTCCTATAAGGAAGAAAATTTTTAATAAGGTTCACTCCATTCAGGAAGCTCTTACAGTTGGAGACATGGTGAGTAGCATGTCCAAAATCAATGTTGCACTGGAGAATCGAAAATCATACCATCAAACTTCAATGGTTGCGATCAAAGGTATGATAAAAAGTCAACATATTTCCATACGAATTGATCCAGGTGCAAGTTTGAGTTATGCATCACCTATGATTGTTGAATTATGTAAATTGGTACCAAGAAACTTTGAAAAATATTGGCTTGTATAGCTAGCCATAGGTACTAAACGTAAGGTCACTAGGTATGTGAAAGACTGTGAAATATTGATGAATGAATTTAATACACATGCTAGTTTGAATATTTTACCATTAGGTTCCTATGATATGTTTCTAGGAATGGATTGGTTAGAAAAACACAGAGTAATGTTAAATTGCTATGATAAAACTTTTACATGCATAGATAACACTGGAAACACAATTAAAGTAAAAGGAATTCCTAGAAAGGTTACAATCAGAGAGATATATGGCTCACAAATGAAAAGATATGTGCATAATGGATATAAAGTATTTTCCATATATGTAAAGGAAAATAAACATAATGATAATAAAATTAAAATAGAATATATATACCTATCTTAAAGGGTTTTAAATACATATTTCTGGAATAATTCCCTGGACTATCTCCGAAAAGAGACATAGACTTTACAATCGACCTAATAACGGGAGTGGTACCAACATCGAAAGATCCATATCAAATGAATATATTAGAACTTACAAAACTTAAATCATAACTTCAAGAAATAATCAACAAGAATTATATACAACATAATGTTTCCCCTTGGAGAGAAACGGTCTTAATTGTAAATAAGAATGACGGAAGTTTAAGATTGTGCATAGACAATCAACAACTAAATAAGATGACTATTAAAAATTGATATCCTTTAACCCAGATAGACAATCTACTGAATCAGTTACACGGGGAAAAAATATTCTCTAAAATAGATCTAAGGTTCGGATACCATCAGGTACGTGTAATGTCCCAAAAAATTGAAAAAAAAAATTATTAAGCTAGTCAAAACTACCTATGTTGGACATTATTTGAATTCGTGGAATTTGTCGTACTCTGTTTATACTACTGTAATGTCGTAGGTTGTTCTTACCTCCTCCTTCCATATTTTCAGATGTGATTATTACTAAATTACCTACGTTGTCATGATGTTGATTACTATGTTGTTCTATGGTTATGCATTGATGTGTATGTTAGTGATTTGATTACATACTTCATTGATTATAACATGTGATTGATGTCGTATACATTATTCTAACTTAACTGTGTTAATGGAAAAAGGGGTGTAGTGGCAGGACTAGTTTCCCTTGTAACCACCTGAGAGGTAACAGTTTTCTACTTGTCACATCAGACTTACTTAGTTCTGACGAACTAATGCATTTCTGTCCACTTTGCATGAAGGTGCACTTGGCATTGAAAAACATTTTATAAAAGCGTAATGGGCCAAGAAGTCCATTTTGTCACTACAATTCTGTATTATAGATCTATCCTAGTGACTTGACGTTGGTTGTTAGATGATATTTAAACTAGGTTGTATAGTTTACTAGCCTATGTTGCATGAGTTATTTTCGTTATACCTACGGATTCTATGATAGCGACTTGGTCATTACTACACTTGTTGTTTAAGTGGCACCTATTTAATATGGTGCAAAGGCTTATAATGTTGCCCATGCTTTAACATATTTTTAACATAAAGTTTTAATAGTTGGTATAAGAGACTTGTATAAACCTTGGTCTAACATATTACCATGGCATATTTCATATGCCATGGGCTTATGGATCAAGGCCTAAGTAATTCGATGCACAATGGGGTTTATGCATTTCACGTTGATTTGGAAACAAGGTTTAATATAATGGCATAAACTATATGGTTTTGGGTTTTGAGGGCATTGATGGAGGCCATGGTGGCGACATAAATGCACATGGTGAAATGTGGAATCCAAGCTTAGGGATTGGTTCATGTTGTGGTTTTGTTCATTTGCAGACTTGATTCTTGTGCTCTGCTCCTATGCGGTGTAATGTGGTGTGACTAAGAGGTATTAACAGGTATGTGGATGGTCTGGATTATTAACATCATTTGCTTGTTTCAGTTTGGTTATCATGCATACGCTTCTTATAATGTGGTTTATAAATGTTTTTAGGGTGGATTTGTTATGCATATAATGGTTTTAGTATAATAATGGATTATTTATTACATACGATTTCGTAGATGTAGTTAATATAATAAAATGTGGTTTGAAGTTTGTTTAAGCTTGGATCTTAGTGGAAAATAATTACAGACCTGAGAGGTCTTCATTGTGTTTTATTTTACCTTTACTACTTTTTAATTGATGAATATTCCTAAGTATAGGATACTGATTTTATAATATTTCTTAATTAGAATATGGTTCTGTTTATACTTGATATTATTTAATGAATTATTTGTGAAGATCAATTTACTATACTTTAGTTAACTATGTTTTATATATTTGTTTGTTTATAGCTGAACCTGAAATCAAATTTTACTTCTAAAGATAGCTCTGCTGGAAATATGAAATATGCAAGTAGATTTTATAGGTAAATAAAAATATAACTAAGTATAGTAGAAATAAACCCTAAATATTTCTTATATGGGAATTAATTATAGACATAGGGTTTAAAAATAAAATGTAAACCCTTAAATATTTTGACGGGAAAACGATGGTAAACATAGGGTTAGAAATATAACATAAACACCTGCATATTCTAACTAGATAATATACTAGATAATGGAATAGGAATTCAAGAACCTCATACCTGAAAAATGAAGCTATTCTAATGGCTGAAACCTACACACTCAAATACCCAGCATTAACGATTCACAGGAAGATCTGACCTCTGTATAGATGACTGAATCACTTGGGAACTACCATGTTCCACCCAACCATGACCTAGAACCATTCCTGGTTTTAATCTAGATACCTTCAAGCTAGTTCCAATATGCAAGTAGAGCTCCTAAGGTAAGGCTTCCCTAACCGGTATATCGGGTCTGGATCAGTTATCCTTTTTCCTCTTAGGAAAATGTTCCCCAAGAACTCCTTGGAGAATAATCAGGCATAATAATGACTCCAAAAATATGGAAGAGATCTCCAAGCCTCTTTGGCTTGGGACTTTATAGACATACTTTTCAGTCAAAGGGGCAGTTAAATCAAGAATCATTTGATTTATTCATTTAATCCTTTTTATCTAATTCTGATACTTTTAATATTTTAACTTGGAACTTTTTAACTAGTTCCTAATTGGACTTTTGTAGGTATTATAATATTTAATTTTCTCTTAGTGATAATAATAGATGGATCTTTTCTTTCTGTCTTATATTATTAATATTATTACTATACTTACTCTTTATACATACCATGTATAAAATATATAATAACACATATACTATTTGTTAACATTTGTCTTTGGGTATCATGTGTTATGATCCCTAAAATTATGACACTTTATTCATTATGGTTATCAGGTAGGTGGTTAGGTCTACTAGCCTATGAAACTCTAAACATCCTTGCATGTTGTAATCCCTCATATAACATGGTGTTGAAATATTGTAACTTCGAAGAATATTCTATATGTATCTTTTGTAGTCCCCTATGGTCCTACCGGGAGAACCACTTGTATTATCTTGTACCCCGATGATTCTAATCGGAAGAACTAATAAGAGTCATGAGGTTGTCTCCTCTATTTGTAAAGGTGGGTCATTAGCACCCTAGTGTGGTTACTTGAGCCTACATGTGTAACTCGAGCCTACATGATTAACTCGAGCCTACGTGTCGAATGAGTTAATTCAAGTGAACGAATGAATATAAATAGAGGTGTGGTTCTCCTCATTTGTGACACACACACTCTCACTTGTGTAGCGCATTAGTGGAGAAGAGAAGTAGCTGGAGAAGGAGCAGGATCAGGCTTTGATGTCCTTGTTGGTTTTATCTTTTATCTTTTGGGGCATCTATATTGAGGAAGATTTTGCTGGGTTTTTCCCTTTAGGGTTTTCCCAGGATAAGTCTTTGTGTTCTCCTTTTGTATGGTTGTGCTTGTCTATCTTTCAGTGATCCTGTTTATATGCTTTTGTTATGAAATTGAAATGAAATACTAATGATCTAGCTTAGCATATGAAAATTTAACATGGTATCAGAGCCACCCTGAAAAAAGACATTGTGTAGATAAAGAATCTAGGACTTCTTATTTTTTGGGTCTCTATCCATGATCGATCAGCAAAAGCAGGCTAGACTGACTCTCCATTGAAGGGCGCATCTTTCTGTCGAAGCGGAATTTGGTTTTGAGCATTTTCAGTTTTGGTGCGGAAAATTAGGGATTTCTACAGAAGAAGAATTTTTGAGTGAGCCCAGAATAGGATTTTTCTCCTCATCAAAATCAAATTTTATAGACCTAGATCAAGAAATTTTGTCGGGTGAAACTCCGAGAAAGTCAAACCCTAGTTTGACCCTGATCTGAAAAAACCCTAAATACTAAAACTACTAAGTTTTGGTACATTCTCTATATCTTGATATTGGAAAAGGCTTAGGCATTGGAAATTTCATAGGATGAAGATAAAATATGGATTTACATTGTTTCCAAAATTCAGCCTCATATTCGTTATATTCTGGGAGATATGATCCCTCCAAGTTAGGGTTCCGGCCTCTTCCAAAATTCATCCCTAAACAGGACACCTGGGGATAATTTCTGTAGCATGGGATACAGAGGTCCAAATGGAATTCCTAAAGATGTTACAAAAATAACACGGACTATACTTTCTGTGGTCCAAATTTCCGAACCTGAAGAATAACCAGTGACATGTGGCATGCCGTACAACTTCACTGTTCTGAACAGTCCTTCAACAGGTCACCTTGGGAAAATGATCATAAATACCACTTGGTGAAACAAATTCTGATGAAACCTATGGTGTTGGATCAGGCATATGATATTTTATCTCAGTGAGAAATTTCAGACATAGAGGAGCATTAATTTCTGAGATATCATAGAAACAGTAACAGGCATTTCTGCAGAAGAAATTGGAAAACTAGGGCTTCCTGTTTCGAGAGCTTCCCTCCACTTTTTTTAGAAAAGGAGTACATTGGAAAGATCCATTTGAAGAGATATATATTTATATCCAATCAAATCTAAAAGATTTGAAGTTTTGAAAATTGGGGTTTCTCTGACAAACCCTAGATCAGCCAGCTCCGGAAGGAGGACGAACACCTCAAATCGGTAAGATCTAATATTTTGCTATTTGCATTTGAGGTTCTCATTTCAAAGTGATCTATCGCATCAGCTTGATGATAATCTTGGTGAAGTTGAAAACTTCTAATAATGGAAGTATTTGATCTCTCTGAAGAAAATGAATTGGACACCTACATGAGTAGAGAGGTTCCAGTTCTAGAGGGAGATGAGCCTCAAAGCCTTACACAAGAAGAACTTGATCAAGGCCAAGAAGATCATTGTTGATTCAATCACGGATCCACTTGTACCACAAGTTTCTTTCCTAAAGACACCGAAGATGTTTTATTCCTTGATCAAGCTATTTGAATATAAGAACATAATTCAAAAGATGGATTTGAGAAAACAGTTGAATAATGTGAAGATCCAGAATGCATAACATCTTGAAGCGGTAGAAGAAGATGCAGAGAATGGCCTCCCATGATCATGGGATTCATTCATGTAAGGAATTTGTGCCAAAAGGAAGTGATTACTTTCAGTTGACTCTGGGAAGAAGAAGAATCTCATCTCATAAGAATATAAGAAGAAAGATGGGAGCAAATTGAATATCAAGCTCTCACCATTCAAAGAAGATCCCTCAAGTGATGAGGAATATGAAGAACTCAATTCTTGACGAACATCTTATCCATCTTATCATTTGGATAAGAAATGATGATTTCATGGATGAGGAAGATGATGAAGTAGAATGATCAAGAAGGATTCTACCCACAAAACAAATAAAAGATAAGTATTCAATTGTCATTTAATGATATTGTTTTGTTATGCATTTGATTATACTTAGTTGATGTGTTGTTTGCATGCATGTGATGGGTAAGTAGCTCATAGTTATATACAAATCTCCATTGTTACTTATCTAGAATGAAACCTATTTGCTGACATATTGGATTAGTGCACAATATGAATGATGTCATGGTAGAGATGGAAGGCATATAGAAAGTTTCTGTGAGATATGGATGAATGTTGTATTGGCTAGATAGTTGCATGATGCATAAGAATTTGTCATTATGCATATGTAGTTCTAACCATGAAACTAGTGCATTTGAATTGTAGGAAAGGTCCTGTACAACCTTCTAAAAGAAAATAAGGATGAGACTTGTTCCGAAGAGAAAGTGATGACAATTCAATAAACATGAATCTGAAGCTCCCAGGGTCAGAGACACCATGACGAAAGAAAGAGCTTCAAAGAGCAGTATATCCACCTCGAAGGATGAAGACCACCATGGGTATGAGAGATAACTCAAGATGAAGAAAAAAATGCTATGAAAGAAGCTATGATCAAAGAATAACAGTTGATTATGGGGAATGATGTATATGATATGATTTCGATACATAAAGGGAAGTACGTAGTATCTTCCATATGGATCTGCAAGAACAAGTGTACAAAGCAAGAATCGTGATTTGCCTCAGAAAGAATAGACTATGACATGACATACTTTATTGACTAGTATATATCAAGCATAGAATCACCTATACAGAATGAAGAAGGAAGATAATACTCCACTTCAGGGGGAGTGACTATAGAAGATATCTGAGTTCAACACGGTACGAAATGATGGACAACTTCCTGATGGATCGAGACTTTACCAAGAGTAAAGTGGGTTCCAACCTTCAAAGTTGAATGCAGAAGACTAGGATATGTTGATGATATGACAAGACGAACTCATGGAAGATGTTATGATGATGTTTGCGATATAGTACTCAAACCAGAAATCAAGCATGTGGTATCTTACAAATGGATTTGCAAGATAAAATATGTTGCCGATAGAAGTAAGGAAAGACTTCTGGCTAGCTGTTTCTATAAGAAAGAGGGAATTAATTTTGAAGAGACACTTACTCCAGGAAGTAAGGTACACTTCCTTCAGAACTATGATGGTAGTTGCTTCCATGATGAAGTAAAGACAATCCTTCCTTAATGGTATGATTGGGGAAGAGTTTTACATCGAAAGGATTTGAAGTTGAAGAAGGGCCTCTATGGCATGAAGCAAGCTCCCAGAGCTTAGTATGGCAGTTTCCTATCAATTATGGGTTTTACCAAGAGTAAAGTTGATCCTAACCTTTATCTCAAGGTTGTAGAAGATGAACCTGTCATCCTGTTATTATATGTGGATGACTTATTCTTGACAGGGAAGGAGAAATAGATCATGGAAAGCAAGAAGAAAATAGCAGAAGAATTTGAGATGAAAGACCTTGGGTTAATGCACTATTTCCTAGGTCTGGAAATATGACAAAGTTCAGAAGAAATATTTCTCAACCAAAGAAAGTATGCGGTAGAGATATTGAAGAGATTAAATATGTTGGACTGCAAATCCATGGCCACACCCATGGACTCCAACCTGAAGCTGTTAGATGACGACTCATTAGAGTTAGTAGATGCAACTCATTACAGACAGATCATTGGGTCGTTGATGTACTTAACAAATACCAGACCAGACATTTTTTTTGTTGTGAACACCTTAAGTCAATATCTTGTTCAACCAAGATGGGTTCACCTAGTAGTTGCAAAACATGTGATGAGATATCTGAAAGGGACTATAGAACTTGGTATATACTATGATGGTAGCCATGACTACATATTGTATGGCTATATAGATGCAGATTGGGTTGGAAGTATCTCAGACAGGAAAAGCACATCAGGTAGATGCTTTTGTTTGGGGTCTGCTATGAGTTCATGGTTTAGCATGAAAAAGTCCAGTGTTTCTCTTAGAACAACAAAAGCATAATACATAGCAGATTGCTCTACTAAGTTGTGAAGCCATATGGATTTGGAAGCTGATATCAGGTCTCCTTGACCTGAAGATGGATACTACATTGATTCTATGTGATAACGAGAGTTGTGATAACAGAGAACCCTATGTTCCGTTGTAACACATAGAAATACAATATTTCTACATACAAGATAAAGATGCAGATGATGATGTTTCAGTATTCCCATACTAAAGATATAGATGATGCTTTTAGTATTCACATACTGGAGATACAGATGGTGATAGTTCAGTATTCACATACTGAAGATGTAGATGATGATGGTTTAGATGGTTATGTGCCGACGAAGCCTCTGTCCCGAGTAAAGTTTGAACACTTTTGAGACAAGCTTGGTGTGCTTTGGAAAGACCTTCCTTGAAAGGGGGAGTAGTGATGTTGCAATGGGATTGTATCATCCTGGGACATATGTCCAGAAGTGAACCAAAGACCTCGGTCTTCGAGAATGAAGAGCGATTGTATCATCCTAGGACATTTGTCCAGAAGTGATCTGGTGACCTTGGTCATCGAGAATGTAGCAGGATTGTATCATCCTTGAACTTCAGTTCAGAATAGGTCCGGTGAACTTTGGTCATCGAGAAGGTGGCAGGATTGTATCATCCTTGGACTTCGGTTCAGAATGGATCCGGTGAACTTCGGTCATCGAGAAGGTGGTAGGATTGTATCATCCTTGGAATTCGGTTTAGAACGGATCCGAAGAAATTCGGTCATCGAGAAGGTGGCAGGATTGTATCATCCTTGAACTTTGGTTTAGAACAAATCCGGTGAACTTTGGTCATCAAGAAGGTAGTAGGATTGTATCATCCTTGAACCTCGATTCAAAATAGATACGGTGACTTCAGTACTCAAGAATGTGTGTTGATCCCGTAATTCCAATAGGAAGGATTGTTTGAGTTCCACAACTATGTTGATCCCATAATTCCAAAAGGAAGGATCGTTAGTAACTCCATAAAGACCTAAATCCCGTAATTCTGAAAGGAAGGATCATTGAATTGATCCCGTAATTCCAATAGGAAGGATTGTCTGAGTTCCATAGATGTGTTGATCCCATAATTCCAAAAGGAAGGATCGTTAGTAACTCCGTAAAGACCTAAATCCCGTAATTCCGAAAGGAAGGATCGTTGGTAGCTACATAAAGACTTGATCCCATAATTCCAACAGGAAGGATTGTTTGAGTTCCACAGATGTGGTGATCCCATAATTCCAATAGGAAGGATTGTCTGAGTTCCACAAATGTGTTGATCCCGTAATTCCGAAAGGAAGGACCATTAGCAACTCTGTAAAGACCTAAATCTCGTAATTCCAAAAGGAAGGATCGTTAGTAGCTCCGTAAAGACTTGATCCCATAATTATGAAAGGAAGGATCGTCTGAGCTCCACAAATGTGTTGATCCCGTAATTTAGAAAGGAAGGATCGTTAGTAACTCCGTAAAGACCTAAATCTCGTAATTCCAATAGTAAGGATCGTCTGAGTACCACAGACATGTTGATCCCATAATTCCGAAAGGAAGGATCATGTTGATGTTTTGATGATGATGATGTTGATGTTTTGATGATAATGATTTTATGATGATGATGATGTACTGATCGAAAGATCAGAGTGTGATGATGATGATATTTTGATGTTTTGATGATGTTGAATGTTTTGATCATAATGATGTTTTGATGATGTTGATGTTTTCATGATGATGATGTCCTGATAAAAATATTAGAGTATGATGATGATGTACTGATCGAATGATCAAGAGTATAATGATGATGATGTACTGATCGAAGATCAGAGTGTGACGATGATGATGATCAGTATGTGATGATGACGATATACTGATCAAAAGATCAGAATATGATGATGATGATTCTGTTCAAGAGTTGAAGTATGATGATGGTGCTGATCACGATGTTACTAATCAAAATGTGATGATGTTGCTGATCGAAAGGTCAAAATGCTGAAGATGTCTTTGCTGATCGAAAGATCAAATTGCTAAAGATATTGCTGATAAAAATGCTGAAGATATTGGTGATGATCGAAAGGTCAAAGTGCTGAATATGTTGTTGCTGATCGAAAGGTCAAAGTGTTGAAGATGTTGCTGAAAATGTTACTGATCAAAAGGTCAAAGTGCCGAAGATGTTGATGATCGAAAGGTCAAAGTGCTGAAGATGTTGCTACTGATCGAAAGGTCTAAGTGTTGAAGATGTTGTTGAAGATGTTGCTGATCGAAAGATCAAAGTGTTGAAGATGTTGCTGATCAAAAGGTCAAAAGATGCTGATGTTGATTAAAGAGTTGTTGTCGTCAAATATTGAAGACGAAGACTATATGATGTTGAAAAGCTTCTAATGATTTATAGATGTGTTACCCTGATGATGCTGATAATGTCCTCTCCTACTATTGTTGTTGTTGATGTTGTTGTAGAATACCCTTCTCGTTAAGGGGGAGTCTTGAAATATTGTAACTTCGAAGAATATTCTATATGTATCTTTTGTGGTCCCCAATGGTCCTACTAGGAGAACTAATTGTATTATCTTGTACCCTGATGCTTCTAATCGGAAGAACTAATAAGAGTCATGAGTTTGTCCCCTCTATTTGTAAAGGTGGCTCATTAGCACCCCAATGTGGTTACTTGAGCCTACACGTGTAACTCGAGCCTACATGATTAACTCAAGCCTACATGTCGGATGAGTTAATTCAAGTGAACAGATGAATATAAATAGAGGTGCGGTGCTCCTCATTTGTTGCACACACACTCTCACTTATGTAGCGCATTAGTGGAGAAGAGAAGTAGTTGGAGAAGGAGGAGGATCAGGCTTTGATCTCCTTGTTGGTTTTATCTTTTATCTTTTGGGGCATCTATATTGAGGAAGCCTTTGCTGGGTTTTTCCCTTTAGGGTTTTCCCAGGATAAATCTATGTGTTCTCCTTTTGTATGGTTGTGCTTATCTATCTTTCAGTGATCCTTTTTATATGCTTTTGTTATGAAATCAAAATGAAATACTAATGATCTAGATTAGCATATGAAAATTTAACACATGGTAGTTCTTCAGTACTTGATGAGATACATAAATTCGAGATTTCATTTAACCACTTATAAATAAGTAAAATGAGATCAATATTTTACTCAAGTCATTTTCACTTGAAATCATTAATTCTTTTCAGTAACTCCTAGTGCTTACCCAGATCCCATACTCAACGCTAAAAATAGGGAGTTACAAAATTAGTACAATTCCAGAGCTCCTCTCTCAACACTAATGCTAGGGTGTACTTGTAGGGTACACCTAGGGATACAATGGCCAAGGATCCAATGTTCCAGAGCTTATGCTCAAAATCAACTTGGAATACTCCAGGGCTTATGCCCAACACTTCCAATTATCTTTTCATGTGCTTCAGAGCTCCTCGCTCAACACAAACATCTCATCAATCATGTGCTTCAGAGTCCATGCCCAACAAAAGAAAACACACACACACACACACACACACATATATATATATATTATATGCAATGGGCTTATGCCAAATATATCAAACAAATCATCGTGTTCATATGCAGTGGGGTCTTTAACCCAGTATATCAAAATAAAACTTGAAGGAAACATCATAATCAATGGGGCTCATGCCCATATGTGTTAGGTCCAAAATTTGGGATATTACAGTACGGATCAAAGATGAAGACATCTTTAAAACTACTTTTAGAACCCATTATGGTCATTATCATTTTTCTGTAATTCCTTTTGGGTTAACAAACACACTTGCATCCTTTATGTGCTCAATGAATAGTATTTTGAGTGACTATCTAGATAAATTTGTAGTCGTCTTCATTGATGACATACTGATTTACTCAAAGAATAAACAAGAACATGAATAACAACTAAGAATAATCTTACAAGTATTAAGAGAACAATAATTGTTTCCTAAGTTTATAAAATGCAACTTTTTGAAAGACATAATTCAGTATCTAGGACACATAGCATTCAAGGATGGAATATTTGTCGACCCTAACAAGATTAAGGCTATCACTACATGGCAAGTACCTAAAAATGTAACACACATAAGATCATTCATTGGGATTATGGGTTATTATAGAAATTTTATTTGAATGGTTTTCTAAGATAGACTATCCCATAACTTCACTAAAGAAGAAAGGGAAATTTTTTTATTGGAATGAAAAGTGCACGGAAAGTTTTAATAAACTAAAACATTTGTTTATCACTGTCGCTATCCTAAAAATGGTTGAGCCTTTTAAGGATTTAATCGTATGAATCGACGCTTGTAAAGAAGGATTAGGAGGGGTGTTAATTCAAGATAATTACATCGTGTCCTATAAATCTTAAAAACTAAAAGAACATGAAAATAATTACTCTACACGTGACTTAGAATTTGCTACAATTATACATGCATTAAAAATGTGGTGAAACTACCTCATCAGAATAATTTGTTTACTAATGTCAGATAACATAAGTTTAAAATACTTATTTAACCAACAAAATCTATATGCTAGACAAGATAGCTGGTTTTCATTCTTAAGTGAATATGACTTCGAAATAAAACATATAAAGGGAAAGGAAAACAAAGTGGCATATGCTTTAATTCGTCATAGAAATTTGCTATTTGCAAGCAACAGTTACAAATCAGATTTGGAAAATCAAATCTTAAATGCATAAATTTCGAATAAATAATACCAAAAGTTACAGTAAAATACTATTGAAAATGAAAATAACAAAAAAATTTGATTTTAGTCTAAATGGAAGAGGATTGCTACTACATAAAAACAGATTGTACATAACAAATACAACTTATATCAAACTACTTGTTATGAATGAGTTACACAAGCGATCCTATTCAAAACATCATGGATACCAGAAGATGATCACGATGATGAAAAGGGACTTCTTTTGTCCTAACATGAAAAAAGAGGCACCAGAGTACTTAGATCGCTACATCGAATGCCAACAAGTAAAGGCCTAATACCAACATCCAACAAGGTTATTGCAATCGCTACCCATTTCGGAATGGAAGTGGGAAATAATAAACATCGATTTTATAACATGTGTACATAAAAACTTTAGATAGCACGACTCAATCATGGTCGTAGTCAAAAAATTAAGTAAAGAACCACATTTCATTTTAGTAAAATCTACTTATAAGGCTATTAACACCGCATATAGTTTTATGAAACAGATTTTTAGGTTACATGGCGTACCCAAGGTAATAGACTCAGATAGAAATGTAAAATTTACAACTAATTTATGGAAAGCGTTCTTTAAAGGACTAGGCACACAATTGAATATCAACACTGTGTATAATCTGCAAATGGATGGGAATACGAAAAGCATAAAACAAGTCCTAGAATGTGTGCTTAGGATGTATGTGATTGGAAAAACCAAGTAAGTGGGAATATTACTTGCACTTAGTGGAATTTTCTTACAATAATAATTTTCAAGTATCAGCCGGTATGAGTCCTTTTGAAATTTTGTATGGAGACAAATGTAATACTCCAATTTCATGGACCAGTCAAGTTAATATGTTAATGTTAGGACTTGCATTATCAAAGGATATGGAACTAACCTTGAAACATGTACAACAAATTTTAAAAGTTTCCAAAGACATCCAGAAAATTTATGCCGAATTAAAAATAAGTTTTAGAGAGTCCTAGGTAGGTGAGCATGTGTATATATAGGTAAATCCCAAGAAAATATATCTTAGATTCATAAATTACTCAAAATTGGCACCCAATTATTGTGGTCCATTTGAAATTTTGGCTAAGTTAGGGTCGGTTGCATACCAGCTAGGACTACCACCTACTATTAAAATACATAATGTTTTTCACGTTTCCATTTTGAAGAAATATGTTCATGATGCTACTCATGTGATCAATTGGAATGTTATATAGGTCGAATCTAAAGGATATTTCTAGTTGGGACCGAAACTTAGTCTCAATAGGAGAGAAATTTCACTCCAAAACCATATCATTGAACAAGTCAACGTGCAATGGAAGCACCTTAGTCTGGAAGAGTCCACTCGGTAATTGGAGAGTGATATGCAAGAGGCATATCCGATCCTATTTCAAGATGAAGAGATGGAGGAATAAAGAAAGAAATATAGTAACAATGAGGACGATGTTATCCTCTAAGGGGTCGTGTATGTAATACACCAAGATTTAATAAATTGTTATTAAACTCTTTTAGAATATTTTATTTTTATTATTTAAATGTTTTTGACAAAAAGTCATAAATAAAACAAATGTAATCGATTATTCTTTTATTAATAAAATAATATTGGAGGGGACATAAGTACAATATCTATTGAAGAGTGTTAGTTGAATCACAAGAGAAAAAGACAAGTGGTTGTAGATGTTAAGTGAGAAATCAAGGTGCAAGAGGCATCTTTCCCAAAACCATGTCACAACTCTTTGTTGAGTGCTAGAGAGAAGGAGGCTCATCAATGACGAATTCCTAGGAAAAATACTATATAATAATATCTCCAATAGAAAGAAGGAGGCTAGCATTGGACATGGGATTGAATCTGATAATGCAAGATATGGCGTATTAAGTGGATTTTTATCTTGTCCTTCAACGAATAGGATCAAAAGTTATAGAGCAAGTGAAATTATTGCTCTAGGATTTAGTTGGGAGGAATGACTATTCCATTTTTGTTTTCCCAACATTGGTTATAGGTTCCTTATCTTATTCTTAGTTGATTAAAACTAGTTACAATAGGATGTTTATCATAACTTTGAATTGAAGCTATTTTATTTTAAGCATAAATTTTCATCCATATGTTTAGTATAATGATCTATCATGCATCTAAATAGAATGTAGATCTGTTACACATCAGTTCAATTTCCATTCCTATTTTGTTATCAAAACTATATATCATTTTATGTTATTATATCCATGCCTGTAAAATACCATAATTAGGTATTAATGTATCTTAGATCGGGTATCCATACCCGAATCAAGTATTTCTAGTAATGTCAATTATTATAACAACTAAGTAATTTGAATGCAAGATACTATAAATCTAGTTAATTATTAGAGACCAAATTAGCTTATATTATAACTGAGTATTTTAAATGAAGTTATTTAGAGAATAAAACCATACGAGGATACATAGTATAATTCTAGTTAAGGATTGAAGTCACCTATTAAATAAATAAAAGGATGTAGAAAGCTTTTTATCCATGGTTTTACTTAAACAACTAAGAGCCAAAAGGTTTGTTGAAACATTAGATTAAATATATTAGAGAACAATATAGAAGGAATACGAATAACCAACGATACCATATCTTTAAAAACCAACAATCGAATAACACAAACAAGAATTCTATTGTATAAACTAGTAATCAAATTTTACAAATCAAGAATGCTCAAATCAAGGACTTAAAAAATATTTATAAATAACCCATATTCATTTATGAATATATATATTATACAATATATGAAATTATATCAAGCATTGAATTCTCAAAATTGTTCCATTGATTAACTAACTAGCAGTCCTTGACTAAGTCGAGGGAATCAATTTTATAGCTTGGATCCACTTCCATAATTTACTATTAGCGTCTCTCAATATCACACAGCTAAATCAGCATATCCAATTCTATCATTTATTACCTCAAAATCTAATCGACCCGATGCGCATACTCTTAAACATCAAGCACATCCCATCAAATGATTTACGTGGCAGTAAGCCCATCACAGATGAAAACCTGAGTATTATTCTGGTATAGTAACCAGATCTATCAATAAAAAGGGATTAAATCAAACACATGGAAATACATATTACAACCATGATATAATTTTATGACAGAGGATTCAAGAAACCTCATAGAAACTACAAATACCCTATGGGTCACATTAACATCTATAAATATTAATATTGTCAAATCTTAAATAACAATTCCACAAATCCAAGGGGTTGTTGTAATACCATCAATTATGATATCCACCACTATTTTTAAAACCCAAAATAGTTAAACTTACAAACTAACCAAAGTGATGGTAATCCCATCCAAAATGGAACCCATAGTACTATATTAATCCATAAAATGATAAACCAAGCATAAAACAAGTTTATAACAAATGATGAAACATAGAGGCTATGAATACCTCTGTCAATTTGACTTTAAACTCTAAGGGTTGCAACAAAAAAATTGTAACTAATATTGCTAGAAATGGAATCATGAGAGGCCATCACGGCCCCATTTCTCTGTCAAAGCGACACCTACACAACAAATGAAAAAATAAACAATCATGGGTAAAGTTTAAATGGTATGTAACATAGTAAGGATTCATGTTAAATTTACCTTTGGCATTCACAAATGTGAGCCAGGGAGGAGGTTAACGTGTCTCCATCCTCGCCATCACTCTGAAACCTACAATCATCACCCACTATTAGAACCTTAAAAAGATAAAAAGATTTTAAACAATGTAAAAATTTTGTAGTCTTACTTTATGTTGTTGAATTGCAGAGAGGGAAGGGGGTCATCTCCCCATGGATGCATTTTTCCTTATCTTCCTACAAGAAACATACAATGTCAGCCTTGTAAACCTAAGAATGCATAAAAATTAAAACACATCCTTACATATTTTAGAATCTTATTTTCTTACCTAGTAAGAGGTAGGTTGATATTGGTGAAAGTGGTCAGGATCGAGTCGCAGTAATCAAGGATTTTGGCCTAAGGATGGCCATCAACACAGAAGAAAAAATTCTTTCCACCTTAGCAATCAACCAAGAGGAGTTCCATTAAACATTAATCAGTTTTTACACCAAGAACACTATAAAATCACCATTAAGAGAGAAAAGCCTCATCTCCCTTAACTTACAGACCAAATAACCGAAATAATGCAGGGTTCAAACAAAAACAATGACACACTAAACCCTATCAAAATGTTACAATCTTACTGTACAAGTGGATGACCGAGATTCATTGTCGAGTAGGTCCTTAATCCGTGGTTGCACTATCAACTCGCAACCAAGAAATGTTTTTTAATTCACAAGTCAACCAAAGTGACAAACTTTAAAACCATCATAACTCACGACCAAAATCAATCATTGCATTCAATTATTGCTTTCGTTACAAGGGTCTAACTATGGTGGAAACCCCATAGTCCTTAACATATAACAATAAATTCTCATAACAGGTAAACTTTCGTATTCATAACAAGTTCCATCTATGATATAAATCCCATAGTATAATGTTTAAACATTTAAATCAAAAACTTCAAACCTTCTCGAATGTTAACCTTTCCACATTAGGACCAAGGTTTGTTTCCAATGTTTTATTTACAACCATGCACTTAGGACCAAGGTTAAGCCTTGGGTCCTTTAAATCCTTTTTACATGGAAACATTGGAATTAAGAATATAACCATAGTATTCCAATATTTTATTTCATACCATCTTTAGGGCTATGCAATCCTTTTTGCAAACCAATAACAAGATAAACATAAAGAAGGAATAAAACATCACTTTTGGGTATTTTAGCAACATGTTGTTAAACTATATAAACACCCACAGTTGGTGAAACCTGTCATAAAACAGTTTTAAGAATTGTGTAAGTGACTAGACACAACAACAATATATATACTCATGAGATAATAGCTAATGCTTGCTAGGAACATAAAGATGTTCTTTTGGTTATTTTTTTATCTTAAAAAATTATTTATGGAAATTAGAGTTGTATGAATAAAAGACTTATTTCCAAGAATGCGGCCCACATCGATTCCATGTGAGATTTTTTATACATATATTTGCTTCTTCTCTTTGGTGACTTTAAGCCATGGTTCTGTTCAGACATAAATATGAGTTGGACCATAGCTAGGAGAATATTGTACCAATGTGCTTTACTCTCAAAGCGCTCATGTTGAAGACGATGAGAAAATTAATGCACTAAACTAAACTTATTTTTTATTTGAGTAACACATATTATAGCATGAAGTTTGTTCCAAATTTGGGTAATTGACTATAAAAATTATCCACGTACCAAAAACTGACTTGGCCCCTAAAAAATTCATCCAGTTAATGATCATTTTATTTTCAATTACATGAAGCATCTCCTCTTTCAAATAAAGTACAAACATTAGGAGGGGTGCATTTCCCCACTATCTCATGGAATCTATCTTAGAGAAGAATGAATCAAGATAAACTTCAATGGAGTTGTCAAAGAAACCCAGGTGTAGTAGGAGGAGGTGTAATAACAAACAAAGAGAATATTTTGACTATCTTCTCAAACTTCCTACACTAAGGAACCAATAATCAAGCATACCTTGAAGAAATTAAATATAGTATTAAGGTTTTTTTTAAATTGAATATCGAGAAAGTACATTTTGAGAGAGATTCCAAAATTATAATACAATCATTGAATCCAAGAACATTAGAAATTTAGCATGACACTAAAACAGATATTTGGAATAAATTAAGAAATGCATCTACTAATTTAATTAGCTTCACTGCCCTTTTAGTGTAGAAAAAGGATTTAGTTACATATTTAATTTCATGCTAGAGCACACAGAATTAGATTGTACAACCACCATGAAATACACACCGTGTTTTTATTTTTAGAGGAAGCCTTCATGAAGTGGTCGTGAGATATGATAATAAAACTACGGGTAGTGTAAAATACCTTTGATTCTTTGTATAGTTTTGATTGGTGACTGGTGATTGGTTAATTTTAGAAATTGATGTGCTCTAAGTGGTCACCGGTGACTGGTCACTATGATATCCTAAAGCACCCCGATCGGTGACTGGTCACTGCAAGATCCGGAGGTAGGGTATCAAATGCCTCCAAAATAGAGTAGTCTAGGGGGAGCAGGGGTCGAATCCACACAACCTGTAATTCACCTAGAATTAATAATTTATTATTAATTTTTGCTGAAATATTTATTTATTATTTTGAATATTTTTTAGAGAAATTAAAAAAATAAAACAATTGTAATGAATTATTCTTTATTAATAAACTATACTAAAGGGGACAAAAGTGGAATATATGTTGAATAGTGTTTTCTAAAACACAAGAGGAAAATAAAAGTGGCTGGATCTACTGAGTGAGAACTCGAGGTGCAGGAGGCATCTTCCCAAAAATCAGGCCACAACTCCTAATTGGGTGCTAAAGACAAGGATGCTGAATAATTATCAAGTCCTAAGAAAAATACTATATAATAGTATGTCCATTAGCAAGTAGGAGGATAACATTGGACGAGGATTGAATCTGATAATGCAAGAGATGGCACATTAAGTGTATTTTTGTCTTGTGGTTCAGTGAGCAAGATTGAGGTTTCTAAAGAAAACTTGGTTTCTTAGGGAGTTGGTTGGGAGGAACGACTATTCCATTTGTGTTTTCTCAGTAGTGGTTCCAGGTTCTTCATCTATTTTTTTATTTATAGTAGGATTTTTTATTGAAGATTTGCAAGTGATGTTGTATTCATTAAGTAGAAATGTTTTACTTAATCTTATTGCATAGTTATCTAACATGTATCAATTAGATTTTTTTTATGTTTAGATCCTAATTATGTTTATGTTGTTTGTATCTATGAATGGTTAATTCTTGTTAAAATGGATTCTTAGATCGGGAATCCATACTCAAGTTAGGGATATCTAAATGAGTTTATATGTTGTAGTATCAAACTCTTTCCTTACATAAGTATATATTGATGAATTATATATGTTCCTTTCATATGTTGTATATCTTGTTTAATTTTAATTACAATAGTAAAAGTTAACATGTTTAAATTCTAAGTTATACTAGTAAGAGTTAACATGTTTAAATTCTAAACAATTATAGGTAGATCGAAATCACAGAAGACTAACTAAATAAACTAAGATTAAATGATTTATAAAATACCAAGACAAAGATAAAAATATTACGATTTATAATATATCCAGCTACTAATCCAAGGATCGCAAGAATCTACAGTTGTAGGATTATTTATATATGGTATAGATATTATACAAATAGTCACCTACATGATAAGGATATCTAAAATTTAACTTATCCAACTAAATATTTTACATATCTAATGGTAGCAATTAATAACCAGATTCCAGGAAATCAAGTAAATCTACATTACAAGTGTAAATAAATCGCAAAAGAAAGTATTCATTTCAAAAGACTGATAGTAAGATCATCTACGATGGTTATCGAGCATTGACATAATACAGTAAAAAGATCATGATTAAATACAAACCAAATTGTAGACATGCAAAACTATATTTTAAAACTATCATTTCCATAACTACAACTACTCCACATAAATCACAAGACCCAATGGGTCGTATAAACAATAATAAGTTAAATATTTATGGTTCTAAGCCCATTTTTAAGGCTGACATTGTTACACAAAAGATAAGCTCAAGATATTTATACAGTAGCTAGTCGGTGTTGCATAAACCACACTAAATACTCATACAAGTCAATAATAATAATAATAATAATAATTCTACATACTCTCATTGTAAGCAGGACTGAGATTTTAATTGTAAAAAAATATTATCAAAACATACTCATGGTCGTAAGCCCATAGAAGGATGGAAACTAGTAAATAAAGAATATAACCACAGAGTAAATCAAAATAGAGACCCTAAGGGTCATTTTAATTGTTTATAGAGTAAAAATTATAAATACATTGTATGCATAGATGCTTTTGTTGCAAGAGAATCTATGATGGCTTCTACCATTGTTTAAAACCATAAATAAACTTCAAATAAGAGTATAAGTGAATTGGTGGTAAGACCATTTGTGATGGAACCCACACTACCCATGCAAGCACTAAAAGTAAATTGTAATGCACTTTAACCCAATTTGAAGCAGATAGGTTGTAAAATCCCTTTGTAAAACTGAGTTCAAACCCTATGGGTACTGGAAAAAAAAAAAAAACACTAATCTTATGCAGAGATGGAGCATTTCCCTCTCCTTAGGTCTTTATACTCAGACCTTAAATACCTGAAACAAACCATAACACTTTATTAACCAAGGTGAATTCCTTTCTTTATTTGTACATTATGAAAAACCAAAGATGTTGTTTTTTTCGTTACCTAAGGAGTTCTAAGACGTAGGCCTAGGAGGAGGTGACCATGTCGCCTTCCTCCCCAACACTTCCAACCTGTAATGAAGGTGTTAGGGGAAATTAAAATAATTATTAAACCCTTTCAAATAAGTTTGAACTTAAATTTAATGCCTTTACCCATACCCGGTTCAAGTTTCAGAGAATCCAGGGGTCGACTCCTCCAAAAATACCCTTATCTATGTTGATGTAATTGTAACTTCGGAATGTATTCACTTGTATATCTTATGTATTGTACCCTGATGTTTATTCTAGGAAGTATCTGTAATGTAATTGAGTCATGTCATGCTCTGATGTTCCCATCAGGAGGTTTTATAATGTAAACAAGTCATGTTAAGTCATTGTGGGTAACTCTCCTATTGATCAAGGGTTAAAGTCCCCATAGTTGTGGGGCCCTTAGTTTATCAGACTATCCCAGAGAAGTCGAACCTAGGTGAGTTACTGTAAGTTGGGGCAATAGTCCCCATCATTTTGTTAAGGATACCCCTCCTTGTTGGTCGGAGGGGAAAAGTCCCCACAAGTTGTGGGGCACTAGGGTTATTAGACTCTCCCAGAGATGTCGGCTCTAGTAAGTAACTATTAAGTGGGGCCGACATGATAAAGTGGAAATTAAGTGAAGGAAATAATATAAATAGAGAGTGATCCTCTCTATTTATCACACACACACTCACTCACTGGGGCACATAAGTGAGAGAGAAGTTGTTGGATCAGAGAGAGAGACTACTGCTGTCGGGAGATCATCTTTATGTTTTTCGGGTTTTACTTTTGGTGCTGATTCTATCTCTGAGGAAGTTGTAGGGTTTTATCCTTTGTGGTTTCCCTGATGAAAATTGTTTGTGTCTCTTGTCTGTTACGTTTATTTCTGTACATGTTATTCTCTCAGTGAAAGATCCTTAGATTATAATGCTAGCTTGAATGATAAAATCTAACATGGTATCAGAGCTAACCTGAGAAGAAGACATTATGTAGCTACAAAAGCCAGGGATTATTATTTTTTGGGTCTCTCTCCACAATTCATCAGAAAATGTATGCTAGGCTGATTCTCCATTGAAGGGCGCATCTTTTTGTCGAAGCAGAATTCAATTCCGAGCATTTTCAGTTTTCGGTGTGGGAAATTAGGGCTTTCTACATAAGAGGAATTTTTGAGTGAGCCCAGCATAGGATTTTTCTCCTAATAAAAATCAAATTTTAGAGACCTGGGTCAATATTTTTGGTTGGGTGAAACTCCGGGAAAGTCAAACTCTAGTTTGACCCCGAGCTAGAAAAACTCTAAATACTAAAACTGATAAGGTTTTGTACATTCACTATATCTCAGGATTGGAGGATGATCAGGATTTGATACTTGCAGAGGATGAATATAAAATCTTGATTTACACGGTATCCAAAATGCAGCCTTAGTTTTGCTATATCCTAGGAGATATGATCCCTTCAAGTTAGGGTTCCAACCTCTTCTAGGATTCAGTCCTAAACAGGACACCTCGAGAGAATTGCTATATTGCTAGATGCAAAGTTCCAAATGAAGATTCTAAATATTTTCTAGAAAGGGCATGGACTGTACTTTTTTTGGTCCAATTTTTTGACCCAGAAGATGAAACAGTGACATGTGGCAGTCTATAAAATGTCGCTATGCTGAAAAGTCTTGAAACAGGTCAGCTTGAGATAACGATCATAAGTCCCAATTGGTGAAACCAATTTTGATAAAACCTATTGTGTTGGAATATGAATATATGAGGATACCTTAATGTGAAGTTTTATACATAGAGGAGAATTAATTTTAGATATATCGTAGAAACAATATCAGGCATTTCTGCAGAAGAAATTGGAAAACTAGGGCTTCTTGTTCTAAGAGCTTCCCTCCGCTCTTTTCAGAAAAGGAGTACATTGGATAGCTCACCTTGAATAGATATATCTTTCTATCCAATCAGATCTGAAATATTCCAAGTTTTGAAAATTAGGGTTTCTCTAACAAACCCTAGAACAACCAGCTCCGTAACCAGGACGAACACCTCAAATCGGTAAGATCTAATTTTTTGCTATTTTCATTTGAGGTTTTCATTTCAAAGTGATCTATCACTTCAGCTTTATGATAAGCTTGGTGAAGTTGACAACTTCCAAGCATGTAAGTATATGATTTCTCTAAAGAAAATGAATTGGACACCTACATGAGTAGAGAGGTTCCAGTTCCAGAGGAAGATGAGGCTCAAAGCCTTACACAAGAAGAACTTGGTCAAGCCAAAGAAGATCATTGTTGATTCAATCATGGACCACTGTATACCACAAGTGTCTTCCTTAAAGACACCTAAAGAGATTATTGATTCCTTTACCAAGATATTTGAAGGGAAGAACATAAATCGAAAGATGAATTTGAGAAAATAGTTGAAGAATGTGAAGATCCAGAATGGAGAGACCATGGAGTCATACTTTACAAGGGTCTCTTAAATCAAAGAAAAACTTGTAGTAGTAGAAGAAGAAGTGGAGAATGCAAAAGTGGTGATAGCCACCTTGAATGGTCTCCTAGGATCATGGGATTCATTCATGCAAGGAATGTGTGCCACAAGGAAGTGATTACTTTCAGTAGACTCTGGGAAGAAGAAGAAGCTCGACTCATAATAAGAGAAGAGAAGATGGGAGCAACTAAAGATCAAGCTCTCACCATCCAAAGAAGATCCCTCAAGTAATGAGCAATATGAAGATCTCAACTCTTGAAGAACCTCTTATCCACCTTAGAATTTGGATAAGAAATGGTGCTATTATGAATGAAGAAGACGATGAAGCTGAAGGCTCAAGAAGGAGTCTACCCACGAAACAAATAAAGATAAGTATTCAATTGTAATTTCATGATATTATTTTGTTATACATTTGTTTATATTCAGTTAAAGTATTATGCATGCTAGAATGTTTGCATTAATGATAGTATATTACTAATATGCATGTGATGGGTAAGTAGTTCATGGTGCTATACAACTCTCCATTGCTGCTTATCTAGAATGAAACCTCTTTGCTGACATATTGGATTAGTGCACAATATCAATGTTGTCTTGGTAGAGATGGAAGGAATCTAGAAAGTTTCCGTGAGATATGGATGAATGTTGTATTGGATAAAATAGTTGCATAATCATATATCTTGATGCAAAATAATTTTTCATTATGAATATTCCTTATGAAATGTTTCTAACCATACAAATGCATTTGACTTGTAGGAAAGATCACATACATATTCACCTACAAGCAAAGAAGGATGAGACTTGTTTCGAAGAACAAGTGACGACAGTTCAAGATGAAGAATAATATGACGAATGCAGTGAAATCATTGATGCAGAACCTTCAAGTTATGAATAAGTAACCAAGAAGAAAGGGAAAACTAGTTCAAGAAGAATGATTTCTAGGATGCAGTATCAATACATGAAGGGAAGTTCGTAGTTCCATCATGCAGTAGATGGAAACATCGTGCGATACAAGGAAAGATTTGTAGCACGAGGATTCTCACGAAAAGAAGGCATAGACTACAAAGAGAAATTTGCATCCAGTGGGAGTTGAAACACATACATGATGAGCTTGATGAAGATCTTAACCTTTTCTACAAGGTTGAAGATGAAATTCTATACACTAGATGGATACATAGAATATTAGTAGCATAGGAAGCTACTTGTCATTCCGGTACAGAATGTTTCATTGCATAGAGTACGGAAGACAGAGGGAGTATATGCTCCGCTTCAAAAGGAGTGACTACAGAATATCCTAAGGTTCGACATGGTATGACAGGATGGAAAGATTACTGATGGCTCTAGGATTAACTGAGAGTAAATAGGATTCCAACCTTTGCTTTAAGGTTGAAGGCGGAAGACCAGTGATGCTCCTGTTATATGTCAATGACTTGTTCCTGACAGAAAAGAGGAACTCATTAAATTTGCAAGAAGAAGACTTCCTGCCGAGTTCGATATAAAGGACTTGGGGATGATGCACTACATTATAGGAATGGAGGTGTGGACAAGGGAAGTATGCAATAGAGATCCTGAAGAGGTTCAGGATGATGGATTGCATGACCACACTTATGGCATCGAACCTGAAGCTATTGAGTGTTGCTTCATTAGAGATGATTGATGCTATGATGTATCGTCAGATGATTGATTCATTGATGTACCTGACAGATACGAGACCAAATACTTGCTTTGTTGTGAACACATTGAGACATGTTCCCTTGATGGTTGCAAGTATGATACGAATCAGAAGAATAACCTAGAAGATTATGTGGACTCAGATTGGACAGTGCCATTGATAGGGAAAGCACTTCAAGGTGTTACTTCAGTATGGGATCAAGTGTGATCTCTTGGTTTGGCAGGATGGAGTCCTGCATGGCACTGAGTACAATTGAGGCAAAATATGTTGCCATTTGCTATTTGGGAGAGAGGATCAGTGAAGCTCCAATATGTGATCTAGATCGAGATCTCTCGAAAAAGGGAGTTCTAGCATAGTCGTTGAGACAGGTTGTCTAAGCATAAATCCTGGCGAAGCTCATAGGTTTCTCAGATGTAAACAGACCTGTAGGTTGTCCTCGGATATAATCTGTCATGGAGAAGATCATAGGTTATCCTTGAACGTAATCATCCCTGGTGTGATTCTATGCTAGAAATGGCCAAAGTGAAGTTTGAGTACTTCAGGGAGAAGCTTGGTGTTCTTCAGATCGAGGTTCCCTTCAAGGGGAAATGATGAGACCTAGAGCCATTCTGACATGGTGAGAGGATTGGTTCCTTCCATGGTCAGATGTAAGGGCTGAGTCATTCTATGATGGTGAGAGGATTGGTTCCTTCCATATTAGATGTGAGTGCTGAGCCATTCTAATGTGACTATAGGATTGGTTCCTACATGATCAGATATAAGGGCTATTTCCATTCTCTGAATGGAGGTACTTGGTCAGTTACCAGGAATACTCAGTCTAGGACTGAGGGCCTTTCTGATATTACTGTAGGATTTATTCTCACATGATCAGATATAAGTGTAGGGCCATTCTGATGTGATTGAGGGATATGTTCCCACTTGATCAGATATAAGGGTTGTTTCCATTCTATCATGGTGAGAGGATTGGTTCCTTCCATGTCAGATGTGACTGGTGATCCATTATGATGTGACTATAGTATTGGTTCCAACATGATCAGATATAAGGGCTATTACCATTCTCTTAATGGAGGCACTTGGTTAGTTACCAGGAACCCTCAGTCTGGAACTGAGTGCCTTTCTAACGAGTCAAGGTCAGATGTAAGTGTTGTTCCTTTCTGATGAGTCAAGTTTAGATGTGAGTGTTGTTCCTTTTCAAAGATGATAGTAGTTGTGTCCTATCATGCTAGTGAATGTAAGTGTTGTTCCTTTCTGATGAGTTAAGGTCAGATGTAAGTGTAGTGCCTTTCCACAGATGATAGTAGTTGTGTCCTATCATGCTGGTGGATGTGAGTGTTGTGCCTTTTCACATATGATAGTAGTTGTGTCCTATCATGATGGTGAATGTAAGTGTTTTTCCTTTTGTACATGGTGTTGGATGTGTTCCTCTCATGGTCAGATGTGAGTGCTGGCCATTCTGACTTAGAGTCAGAGATAAGCGCTGAAGAAGACCTACATGGAGGCTAGGCCTAAAGCTAGCATGAAAAAGGGCTGGCTCTGTAGAACTTCCTGTGATGAGAAGAATCATGAGATAGCACCAGTGATGTTCACCCAGTGATGATCGAGATTGAGTAATAATCCAGATCTAGTGATGATGATCCAGCAGTGATGAACCAGATCAAGTGATGATCTAGATCCAGTGATGATCCAAATCGAGTGATGATCTAGATCTAGTGATGATGATCCAACAGTGATGATCCAAATTGAGTGATGATCAAAATCTAGTGATGATGATCCAGATCGAGTGATGATCCAAATCCAGTGATGTTGATCTAGCAAAGATGATCCAAATCCAAATGAAGATGAATTGAAGATAAAGATGACCTGAAGATGAAGATGATGAGAACTCAATGATGATCTAGATGATACAGAGAAGAATACTTGTGCTGATAAATTATGTTGAGAGAATTCCTTCCTAGTTAAGAGGGAGTGTTGATGTAATTGTAACTTTGGAATATATTCACTTGTATATATTTTGTATTGTACCCCGATGTTTATTTCGGGAAGTATCTATAATGTAATTGAGTCATGTCCTGCCCCGATGTTCCCATCAAGAGGTTCTATAATGTAAACAAGTCATGTCAAGTCATTGTGGGTAACCCTACTATTGATCAAGGGTTAAAGTCCCCACAGTTGTGGGAACCTAGGGTTATTAGACTATCCCAAAGAAGTCGACCCTAGGTGAGTTATTGTAATTCAGGGAAATTGTCCCCACCATTGTGTTAAGGATAACCCTCCTTTTTGGTCGGAGAGGAAAAGTCCACACAAGTTGTGGGGCACTAGGGTTATTAGACTTTCCTAGAGATGTTGGCTCTAGTAAGTAATTGTTAATTGGGGCCGACATGTTAAAGTGGGCATTAAGTGAATGAAAGAATATAAATAGAGAGGGATCCTCTCTATTTACACTCACTCATTGGGGCGCATGAGTGAGAGAGAATTTGTTGGATCAGAGAGAGAGACTACTGCTGTCGGGAGATCATCTTTATGTTTTTCGGGTTTTACTTTTGGTGTTGATTCTATCTCTGAGGAAGTTGCGGGCTTTTCTCCTTTATGGTTTCCATGAGGAAAATTCTGTGTCTCTTATTTCTTGTGTTTATTGTTGTTCATGTTATTCTCTCAATTAAAGATCCTAAGATTATAATGCTATCTTGAATAATAAAATATAACAATCTATCCTCTACCTGCATAAGCCAATGTTATAGATTAAGTTTCAGATATGCATTAGAAATAATTTTTATTTAAAAACTTGCAGCATTAAAACCAAATGTACTTGGTGAAGGAAGTGATCAACCGGAATGGATGGTTGAGAGAAGCAACGAGTTGTAGACAACCATGAAAACCATGAACACGCACAAGAACAACTTGGGAAGAAACCAATTATATTTACATCAGTCACTAGTAGCAATTACACTAAGAAACGCGACATTTTTCCATTAACAGAGCAGAGCTTGAATCTCCCTCTCTTACAAACCAAACAAAAAATATTTTAGGGTTTGGAGAGAAAATGACACATTAAAATATCACAAAAAACATAATTGCTTAATCCTTACAAATGGATTATTGATATGAGATCTTGAGGCTGGCGTAGAATCCTAGGCATGTTGTCAACTCGCATCTAGGACATGCTTTTAAGGAAAGTCAAATCAAAGTACAAACAATTTTAAACTTAGGCCAGATCATTGATGAAATTTCAATCATTGCTATGAACCTTATAAACTATGTCGACAACCATATGACATAACATACAAACCATTGCTTTATAAAAAACTAAATATTATATCTTATTAACATTGTAAACAATGGTTTAGACCATATCTAATTACATCTTCAAGTTTATACCTTCACACCATTAGGACCAAGTCCTTTACAAAATTGCACTTAGGAATATGGTAAGGCCCATGGACTCAAAACCATTTTGTTAAAACCTTATTACATTGGAGGGTGGGGTTAACACTATGGTATAGTCTCACAACCCTTGGGGCTAGTAAATCCCTAGTGAACATAATAAAAAACAAAGCAAGGAAACTGTAAAACATCACTTTCAGGCATGGTTGAACACAATATATGAAATTCTCCATGGCCATAGCTTGTGAAACCTAGCGGATAAATCAAAATTATATAAGTAACTTACAAAAAACATCTTTAATTAACTCATGAGTAAAACTGCTTGTTAAGAGTTGTTTGATTATTGCTAGTTAATAGCATGTACAATATTTTTATTTACAAATTTTCAGGTGTGTGACTGAATGGTATCAGAGCATGGTCAGAGCTCTAGTCCTGAACCAACTCAACACTAAAATTGTTAAAGAAACTAGAAAAAATAATTTTACTTTATTTTTTGGTTTATTTCTCTTACAAAACAGGAAGAGAAGGATACCTTTATTTTTGCAGGAAAAACATGGCAGAAGTAGGGATGTCTGCATAAGAAGAGTCTCACCCAAGAAATCATATAAATAACGAATAGGGTAACTTAAGGGATGCGTAGATTCGGGTAAACCTGAATGAAATTCAAGATAATAAATATGAACTACAAAGAATTGTTAAGGAATTAACATCAGAGCTAAAAATACTTGAGCATAATGAATGAATCCTAAAATCTCAAAAGGAGCGAAATAACATTTTATAAGCTAAAATACATAACGATGAAAAAGAGAAAAACAAGGAATATGAACATATCATGCCAAAAAATACACCTTACAAACGTAAGGGAAGGAAACTGGAACTTTCCAGTCATAGGGTTGAAACTTCCAGTGAAAATTAGTCAAACATCACATAGAAAAACAACAAGATTTAAGAAAAACTAGTGATGCTAATAAAAAGAAAAATAAGTACAAACCATATAAAGAAATATCTGTGGAGTTTGAAAATATTAAACCCCCAATGTTTAATGGTGAAATAGAAGAAGGAGAAGAAGCGGAATCTTGGTTGTCAAGGATGAAGAAATAATTCCAAATATACAATTACTCTAATGAATTTAAGGATAAAATGGCTATATATAATATGACTGGAAAGAAAGATAAATGGTGGAAGGATATTAAGAAAGTAAAGGGAATAAAGGAAAGATTGTAACCTAGAAAACCTTTAAAAAGCATTTTAAAAGGAAATACATGTCAGAACAGTACTATGAAGATAAGGCTAAAGATTTTTACAAGTTAATACTAGGAGCTATGACTATGAAAGAGCTCCGTGGTAAATTTTTGAGTCTGCTTCGTTACTTATCTTATATAATTGATGAAAAACAAAAAATACAATGTTTTCTTAGTTTCTTTCCTATCATGTTTAAATAACAGATTGAGTATGACAATCCGAAGTCGCTGGAGGAAGCAATGAAAAAGACAAATTTCAATTATGATCAAATGAAATAAAAGATAAAGTGTACCAATTTGGAAGAGTAAAAGATGAGATCATTTTGAACCAAGAAATAAAAATAATAAATTCCTAAAAAAACATGGAATAATTATAAAGAGTATCAAGGAAATAACTACAAAAAATTTAAACCAGAAAATTTTGCAGTAAAAGAAAGAGAACCCCCCACTACTTTTAACAAGAACAATGCACATAGGGAAACCTTAAAATGTTGGGAATGTTATGAACCACATTATTTTAAATAATTCCCAATAAGAAGGAGAAACTTTAATGGTCACTCCATTCAAGAAGTTGTTAGAGTTGGAGACATGGCAAGGAGCATTCCCTGAATCAATGTTGCATTGGAAAACCGTCAAGCAGAATGATAAAAAAATCAACCCATTTCCAACTTGATTGATCCAGGTGAAATTATCAGTTATATATCACCTAGAATAGTTGAATTATGTAAATTAGTACCAGAAAAACATAGAGTAATGCTAAATTGTTTTTCCAAAAACTTGACATGCATAGATGGTATTGGAAACACTATAAAAGTAAAAGGAATTCCAAGGAAAGTTGCGATCAGAGAGATGTATTTTCTACAAATGAAGAGATCCAAACATAAAGAATGTAAAATATTTTTTTTTTATGTATTGGATGATAAAGATAATGATAACAAAATTAAAATACAAGACATACCTAACTAAAAGGAGTTTGAAGACATCTTTCCAAAAGAAGTCCCTGGACATCCTCTAAAAAGAGACATAGACTTCACAATCGATATGATACCTGAAGTGGTACCAGTGTCGAAATATTCTTACTAAATGAACATAATAGATATCACAAAAATCAAATCACAATTACAACAATTGATTGCGAAAAATTATATTTGACCTAGTGTTTCTCCTTGGGGAGCATCGGTCTTATTTGTAAAGAAGAAAGACATAACATTATGATTGTGCATAGACTATCGACAACTAAATCAAATGAATATTAAAAATTGATACTCGCTAGCCTGGATAGATTATCTATTCGATCAATTCCATGGGGGGGAACTCTTCTCTAAAATATACTAAAGGTATGGATACTGTCAGGTGTGGATCAAAGATCAGGACATCTTTAAAACCCCTTTTAGGACCCGTTATGGTCACTACAAATATGTCGTAATGCCTTTTGGGTTGACAAACTTGCTTGCATCATTCACGTGATTAATGAATAGTATTCTAATTAACTATATGGATAAGTTTGTCGTTGTCTTCCTCAACACCATACCAACTTACCCAAAGAATGAACAAGAACATGAAGAACATTTAAAAATAATTCTACAAGTACTAAGAGAACAACAGTTGTATGCTAAGTTTAGTAAATGTGATTTCTTTAAGGATAGGATTCAATGCTAGAACAAATAGTGTCCAAGGATGGAATCTATATCGACCCCGACAAAATTAAGGCTATCACAGAATGGCCAATTTCTAAAAATTTAACTGACATAATATTGTTCATGGGGATTAACATTTATTATCGAAAATTCATCAAAGGATTTTTTAAGATATCCTACACCATAGATTCGTTGCAGAAGAAAGGTAAAAAGTTTTAGTGGACTGAAAAGTGTATGGAAAGCTTTAATAAATTAAAACATCTGTTAACTACCTCCCTTATCCTAAATATTGTTGATCCTTTTAAGGATTTCATCGTATGTCCTGGCATTTCTAAAGAAGGATTAGGCGGGGTATTAATACAAGAAAAATTACGTCTTGGCTTCTGAATCTAGAAAATTAAAGGAGCATGAAAATAATTATGCTGCGCATGACTTAGAACTTGCTACAATAAATCACACATTAAAAATGTGGTGAATTTACCTCAAAAATTTGTTCTTATGTCATATAACATAAGTCTAAAATATCTGTTTGACCAACAAAAAAATAAATTCTAGACGGGAAAGATGGCTTCCTTTCTTAAGTGAATATGATTTCGAAATAAAACACATAAAAGGAAAGGAAAACAAAGTTGCAGATGCTTTCAGTTGTCACAAAAATTTACTATGTGCAAGAAGTAGTTATGAATCAGATATGGAAAATGAGATCTTAAGTGCAAAAAAATTAGATAAGGAGTACCAAATTTTAAAAGAAAATACTATTGAAAATGAAAAGAATCGGATAAAAAAAAATTTCACCATGAATAGAAGAGGATTGTTGCTAGATAAAAACAGGTTTTACATACCAAATCAAATTAAAATATAGAAATAAAATTAACAATCATGAATAAGTTACATAAACGACCTTATTCAGGACATCCTCGATATCAGAAGATGATTACCATGATCATAAAATGTTTATTTTTTACTAACATGAAGAAAAAGGTAGCTGAGTACTTATCTCGCTGCGTATAATGTCAGCAAGTCAAGGAAGAACACCAACATCCATCAGGGTTGTTGCAACCACTACCCATTCTGAAATGGAAGTGGGAAATAATTAGTATGTATTTTATAACATTCCTACCTAGAAATTTCAGACAACAAGATTCAATCATGGTCATAGTCGATAAGGAAAGAAACTCATTTTATTCCTGTAAAATCTACCTATAAGGTTCTTAACATTGCATATTTTTTATGAATATATTTTCGGGTTACATGGTGTACCAAAGATTAAAGTATCAGATAGAGGCGCAAAATTTACAGGAAATTTCTAGAAATCATTGTTTAAAGGGTTAGGTACAAAGTTGAAATTTAGTACTGTGTATCATCCGTAAATAGATGGGAAGCCTAAAACGGTCAACCAAGTCCTAGAATACATGCTATGAATGTATGAAATGGAAAAACAAGGTAAGTGGGAAGACTACCTAGATTTAGTAGAATTTGCTTATAATAATAATTTTCAAGTATCAACAAGCATGAGTCCTTTTGAATTGTATATGGACACAAATGTAATACTCGAATTTCTTGGATCATTCTAGTTGATAAGTTAATGTTAGGACCTGATTTATTAAAATATATGGAATTTACCTTGAAACAGGTGCAACAAAACTTGAAGGCTTCCCAAGATAGACATAAATGTTATGATGGCCTAAAAATAACTCCTAGAGAGTTCTAGGTCGATGAACATGTGTACACAAAGGTAAATCCCAAGAAAAACTCTTTTATATTTGACAAGCATTCAAAGTTGGAACCCAGGAATTTTAGGGAATTTGAACTTTTTCCTAAAGTATGGTCAGTTGCATTCCAGTTATCCCTGCCACCCACTATTAATCTGCATGTCGTTTTTAACGTTTCTATTTTAAAAATACATATTCATGATCCTACTCATGTGATTGGTTTTAATTTTATCTAGGTGGAACCCGGAGGAGAGTTCCAGGTGATGAATTATCGACATGAAAGAACTTTTACTACGGAATAGTACCATCAGACAAGTCAAGGTGCAATGGAAGCACCTTAGTCCGAAAGAAGCTACTTTGGAATTGGAAGTGTTATGCGGGAGGGATATCCAATTTTATTTCAAGATGAGGAAATGGAATAATAAAGTAGAAAGTTAGTAACACTGAAGACAATGTTATCCTCTAAGGGGAGGTGTATTTAATGCACATAAGATTAATAATTTATTATTAATTTCTGCTGAAATGTTTTATTTATTATTTTAAATATTTTTGATAGAAAGTAAAAAATAAAAAAATTGTAATGAATTATTCTTTATTAATAAAAGATATTGAAGGGGGAAGAAGTGGAATATCTATTGAAGAGTGTTTGTTGGCGCACAAGAGGAAAAGACAAGTGGCTGAAGATATTGAGTGAGAACTAAAGTTCCAAGAGACACCTTCCCCAAAATCTGGTCACAACTCCTAGTTGAGTTCTAAAGAGGAGGCTCATAAATGACCAATTCCTAGGAAAAACACTATATAATAGTATTTTCATTAGCAAGAAGGAGGCTAGAAATTGGACAAAATATGAATCAAATAATGCAAGAGATGGAACATTAATTGGATTTTTCTCTTCTGGTTGAATGAACGTGCTCAGGGGTTCTGGAGCAAGCAACTTGGCTGCTCTAGGAGTTTGTTGGGAGGAACCACTATTCCATTTTTGTTTTCCCAGCAATGGTGTTGGGTTCTTCCTCTATGTTTTTATTTATAGTAGGTTGTTTTATAGTGGATCTAGAAGTAACGTTGTATGCATTTAGTAAAAATGTTTTACTTAATATTATTGCATACTTATCTAACATGTATCAATTATATTTCCTTTATTTATAGATCCTAAATATGTTTATGGCTTGTCTATATCTATGAATGGTTAATTATGATTAGAATGGATTCTTAGATATAGAACCCTTACTCGAGTTATGGATATCTAAATGAGTTTATATGTTGTAGTATCGATTTCTTTCATTAAATAAGTAAATATCAATGAATTATATATTGTATTTCCATGTGTTGTAGGCCTAGTTTAATTTTTATTACAATAGTGAAAGTTAGCATCTTTAAATGCTAAACAATTACAGTCACCTACAAGATAATTATAACTAACATATAAGCTATCCAGCTTATTCCTTTATGGATATAATGCTAACATCCAATAATGAGATTCCAGGAAATCGAGTAAATGTACATTACAAGTGTAAACAAATCACATAAACAGGTATTCATTTCCAAAGACCGGTAGTAACCCCATCTACGATGGTTAGTGATTATTAATGTAATACAGTAAGCAGATCATTATTAAATTCAAACCAAACCGAAGGCATGCATAATATATTTTAAAAATATGATTTCCATAATTAAGACTACTCCATATAAATTGCAAGACCCAATGGGTAATATAAACAATAATAATTTAAATATTGATGGTAGTAATCCTACTTTTATGGATTCCATTGTTACACAAAAGATAACCTCAATATATTTATAGAGTACCTAATCGGTGATGTACAAACCACACTAAACCCTCAAACATGTTAATATTATTATTATTATTATTTCTACATACTCTCATTGTAAACATAACTAATAAATTATATTTAAAATAATACTATCGAAATATATTCATGTTGATGTATTTGTAACTTCAGAATGTATTCACTTGTATATCTTATGTATTGTACCCCGATGTTTATTCCGGGAAGCATCTATAATGTAGTTGAGTCATGTCATGCCATGATGTTCCGATCGAGAGATTCAATAATATAAACAAGTCATGTAAAGTCATTGAGGTTAACCCTCTATTGTAAGTCGGGGAAATAGTCCCTAGAATTGAGTCAAGGTTAACCCTCCTTGTTGATGGGAGGGAAAAGTCCCCATAGTTGTGGGGCACTAGGGTTATTAGAATCTCCTAGAGAATTCATCCCTGGTAAGTAATTGTTAAGCGAGGCAAACGTGTTGGAGTGGACACAAAGTGAACGAGAGAATATAAATAGAAGTGAGGCTTCCCTCATTTCTATGCATCTCACACACACTCAGTCATTGGGGCGCATGAGTGAGAGAGGAGAATCTCTCTCAAGTGAAAGAGATAAAACCACTGTTGGAGACCATCTTTTCTGTCTTTGGGTTTTACAGCTGCCATTGGTGCTCATTCTATCTCTAAGGAACTTGCAGGGTTTTCTCCTTTATGGTTTCCCTGAGGAAAATTTTGTGTCTCTTGTCTCTTTTGTTTATTGTTGTGCATGTTGTTCTCTCAGATAAGATCCTAAGATCATATTGCTTAAATGATAAAAATCTAACATGGTATCAGAGCTTGGCTGAGAACAAGACACTATGCAGCTGCAGAATCTAGGGATGCTTACTTTTTGGGTCTCTCTCCACAATCCATCAACAAAAGGATGATAGGATAACTCTCCATTGAAGGGTGCATCTTTCTATCAAAGCGGAATTTGATTCCGGGCATTTTTCAGTTTTTGCTACGAGAAATTAGGGCTTTTCACAAAAGAGAAATTTTTGAGTGAACCCAACATAGGATTAATATCCTCATCAAAATCAAATTTTAGAGACCTGGGTCGATATTTTTGGTTGGGTGAAACTCCAGGAAAGTCAAACCCTAGTTTGACCCTGTACCTGAAAAACCCAAAAATACTAAAACTAATAGTTTTGGTATATTCGCTATATCTTAAGATTGGAGAAGTCTTAGGTGCCAAAACTTTCACATGTCGAAGATAAATTACTGATGTACACTTTGTCCACTTTTCAGCCTCATATTATCTATATTCTAGGAGATATGATTCCTCTAAGTTAGGGCTCTAGCCTCTCTGAGGATTCCTCCTGAAATAGAAAACTTGGGGAGAATTGTTATATCTCGGGATACGAAGGTCCAAATGAAATTTCTCAAGATTTTCTAGAAATAGCATGGACTTTACTTTCAGTGGCAAAATTTTCAGATGCCAATGATGAAACAGTGACACATGGCAATCCGTACAACTTCACTATGCTGAACAGTCCTGAAACATGTCATCTTGGGAAAATGTTCATACGTCCCAATTGGTAAAACCGATTCTGATGAAACCTATTGTGTTGGAACAAGGATAGACGAGACTACCTAATTACAAAATTGTATACATACAGGATCATTACTTTTGGATATGTCACATAAATAGTATCAAGAATTTCTTTAGAAGAAATTGCTAAACTAGGGCTTCCTGTTCCGGGAGCTTCCCTCCATTTTTTTCAGAAAATGAGTACATTGGACAACTCGCCTTGAAGAGGTCTATATTTCTATACAATCAGATATGAAAGATTCCAAGTTTTGGAAATTAGGGTTTCTCTGACAAACCCTAGATCAGCTAGCTCTGGAACTAGGACGAACACCTCAAATTGGTAAGATCTAATCTTTTGATATTTACATTTGAGATTCTTATTTAAAAATGTCTGATCACACTGGATTGATGAAAATCTTTGTGAATCTGACAACTTTCAAACATGGAAGTATTGGATCTCACTCATTCTTGAAGAAAATGACTTGGACACCTACATAAGTAGAAAGGTTCCAGTTTCAGAGGGAGATGAGGCTAAAAGCCTTACACAAGATGAACTTGTTCAAGGCCAAGAAAATACTTATTGATTCAATCAAGGATCACCTTATAGCACAAGTGTCTTCCCTAAAGACACTGAAAGACATGTTTGATTCCTCGACCAATCTATTTGAAGGGAGGAACATAAATCAGAATATGACTTTGAGAAAATAGTTGAAGAATGTGAAGATCTAGAATGCAGAGACCATATAGTCATACTTTACAAGGGTATCTCAAATCAAAGAACAACTTGAAGTGGTAGAAGATGAAGTGGAGAATGCATAAGTGGTGATAACCACCTTGAATGGCCTCCCAGGATCATGGTATTCATTCATTCGAGGAATGTCTGCCGAAAGGAAGTGATTCATTTTAGTAGACTCTGGAAAGAGTGCGCACAAGAAGAAGCTCGACTCATAATAAGAGAAAAGAATATGGGAGCAACTGAAGAACAAACCCTCATGATTCAAAGAAGATCCCTCAAGCGACAAGGAATATGAAGAACTAAATTCTTGAAGAAACTCTTATCCATCTAAGCATTTGGATAAGAAATGATGATGCTATGAATGAAGAAGATGGTGAATCTGAAAGAAGGAGTCTACCCACAAAACAAATAAAGATAAGTATTCAATTTTCATTCCATGATATTATTTTGTTATGCATTTTTTTATGTTCAGTTGATGTGTTATGCATGATAGAATGTTTGCATTAATGACAGTATTGTTGGGATGTGTATGTTAAGGGTCTCTAGTTTTGGATAACTCCGCGGTTTTTGTAAGTTTGTAAGCAGAGTTATGGTTCAAAATAGTCTTAGGGGTGTCGGGGTTAAGTTAAAGCTTTCTTATTGTAATAAACCCATGGTTTATGTCCAGGGTTTAGGGTTCGGGATGCCCATGGTTTAAGACCATGGTTTTGTATTGATGCGCGATATAAATATGCGCTTGTGTAAAGAAGTGAGGTTAGGTTTTAAAATGTAAGAAATTTAAGGCGAAGCTAAGGCTATTTTGTAAGGAAAAAGGTTAAGTCCCAGCTGTGTGCGTGGACGACCTCTGCAGCTGTGTGCGTAGAGGGTTTTTGTAAGAGGTTAAGAAGATCTGCAGCTGTGTGCGCAGAGGCCTGCTGCTGTGTGCGTGGCTTTTAGGACAAGAAGGGATCTACAGCTGAGTGCGCAGATCAAAACTGTGATTTTCTAGCAAGTTGAATAAAACACAGTTCTGTGGACGTAACCCCTACACTGGGGGTGAACCACATTATATCCGGTGTTGTGGTTCTTGTGATTGTTTCGGTTTCTGTTTATCTTTCTTGCATTAATAACTAGATATATCTGATAAATTAGATCACTGCTAATAAATAGCTTCGCTGCGAATTTCCAGTAAAGGGTTGAGCAAGTCACTGTGTGTTTATTTATATGCAAGCTATATATATACTCGTCAAAGCTCTGTGTTGATTGGATATAGGTTGTTAAAGACTAAAGGTACAGTAATATCCCTCTTCTGCTTGCAGAAACCTGATTCTACGACACCCCATAGCTATTCCGGGTGAGACTACAACCTGCGCGCAAGTTGTTTCCAAAAGGGCCAACACTGTGGGTCTTTTGTTGGTGTGAAGCAAAAGGTTAAACCTGGGTCTAGTTGGTTAGGATACTCGGCTCTCACCCGAGAGACCCGGGTTCAAGTCCCGGCAATAGAACCAATTTGTTGGGAAATAGGGCAGACCCGGGTTTAACCTTTTTCTTCGCACCAACAAAAGACCCACAGTGTTGGCCCTTTCGGCAACAACCTGCGCGCAGGTTGTACTCTCACCTGAAACAGCTATGGGGTGCTGCAGAATCAGGTTTCTGCAAGCAGAAGAGTAATTGGTTCGGTTGCTGGTTGAACTCAGTATCTGCTCAAGAGGGATTTACGTGTGCCTCAAGGGCTATGTTTTGGAGGCCCTCCGTGCAGGAAATCAGTGATTAGCTTGACGAGACTTATCTAAAATTCACTGCGCAAGAGAACAAAGATCTGCATCATAGTGCACACGACTTTTTACAAAGGTATGTTTTTGTTGATGTTTATGAGAATTTTTTTGGTACTATCCACATAGAGTTGCACCAATGGTTATCCAGGTTAGCAGAGCAAAGGACGAATTTCCAAGTTCGTCTGTTTCCTGCTTGGACCCCCGCAAGAGTTAATCTTGTGAAACAAGTGAACAATGAGATATCCTGCGCTGTTGATTTATGGACGACGCGAACGTTGGAATCCTTCATGATGGAGGTTGCCATATACACAAGTACCTCCTTCAGTGAAGCTGAACGGCAGTTCTTCAAAGGCCCAAGGGGTAAGTTTTTGAATTTTTTTAGTTTGAGCATTAAGTTACTATTAGCCGAAAAAGGTATATTGCTTTTCGAATCTGACTCTTAGTTTAGTAGTACTAACCTATGGTTGCAAGTAATACTACCTTCGACAAGCAAAGTGGTTTGCTGCGAAGTGGAAAGAGGTATAAGCAAAATTTTGAGTCCTATACCCTAGGTCAAGATACCGAGACTACCCCTGTCAGCCTCACCGATTCTGACACTGAAGAAAACCCTTCTGTTAGCCATCCTCCGGTAACCCCGCAGCGCCGAACCGTTATCCCTGAGACTCCGTCGCAGTCAACAAGTAACCCTAGCAAGAATATTCCCACCGCAGGGAAGTCTACCCCTATCAGTTCTTCCCCGCCTACCTCTAGTCCCTATCCAATCCCCCCTAGATCCACTATGGCCCACATGACTGATGATATTAAGCTCCCTCTTTTCAAAGGAACTGGATCAGAGGATCCAGAACAGTTCTGTTTTTTATGTGAAGCAGTGTGGAATGCCAAGACCATTACAGACCCGGCTGTACAAATCGTGCGGCTCATTACTTCTTTTAGGGACCGGGCTTTGACATGGTTCATGAAATTCTCCAGTACTCAGACTCCTGTCTTAGCTGACATTAAAGCAGCAATGATCAAAGAATTTAAGAAGCCCAAATCAGAGTCGCAGTGTATCACAGAATTAAAGGAGATTCAATAGAAGCGCGGTGAATCAGTATGAGATTTTGGTGAGTGGTTCAAAGTTCTACTGGACTAAGTCAGTTTCACTATTGGTCCTGCGCAGCACAAGGAATGGTTCATTGCAGCATTATTACCGCATATCAGAACTCGGCTCATGTAACAGAAGGTTGCTGAGCAACAAGAGGCTCTGGAAATAGCGATGAAGCTTGAGACTGCCCCTGTCGGAGATAATTCTGGTATTGCTTAGATCCAGGCGCAGTTGGCAGCGATGGCCCTAGAGCTTCGCGATATGAAGAAAGCCACTGCCGGTCGAGAAGAGGTTTGGTGTACATAATGTCGGACAAAAGGTCACGATAGCGACCAATGTTCGGTGGTCCGAAATTATCTGAATACTGGTGCGCCTAACCCGTTCAACCCTGCCATTCTATATTATGAGATCTGCTGAACAACGGGCCAACATCGGCCTGAAAACTGCCAGCTTCTCCAGAGGTATGTACAAATTCCCAAGAACCCTTACTGCAAGTTTTGTAAGTCCGTGGGGCATAATGAAGAGGAGTGTCGCAGCTATGACCTCATGAGAGAGCGCACCTATGATGCCTACCGGGTGCAAAATGAGGGCCAGAATAATGATGGCTATGGGTGCCGGGGTGGTACTTCTGGTAGGGGTGCTTTTGGAGGTCGGGGTCGTGGTGATATGGCAGGAAGAGGCAGAGGACTGATGCTATGTTACAACTGTAACCAAGCAGGGCATTTAGCTAGGGACTGTTAAAACCCCACTACGACATGTCGGTATTGCCGCGCGGTGGACCATGTGATTAAGCAGTGCCCCCAGCTGATAGCTAAAATTCAGGAAAGAAACAGTGGCCCTACCCAGAATATTCAGCTGATTTCTATCGAACAGAGACCGGCCCCAGCCATCAATGTGGTTACGCGGAGTGAAGCTACGACGTACCCACCGCCTACCGAGCAGCAGTCTGCCGAGGTGTGGGTTCGTAAGGCCCCCAAGAAATCTCCAGCACTTGAGAATGACAGCGACCAAGGGACCATCATGAAAGTCTCGCACAGCTCTACTGATCCTAACACAGCAACAGTACCCGCGCAGCAACATCAGTAGGAGTCACAGCTGCAAGATGCTTCGACAGATGAAGTAAGTACCCTGACCTCCTTTTTACAGATCTGTATGAAAATCTTGAGGAATCAGAATGCTTTAAAGGAGTTGCAAAAATTTCTTGCTGTCTGTGAACCTCAGAGAAGAGCTGATACTGAGAAAACTGTTAATCGTGTCCGGAGAACTGGGAGGGAAATGAGATTGAATGTCCAGATAGGGGAATATGATATGACCGATGTTATTTTGGATTTAGGATCAGAAGTCAATGTCCTCACCAAGCAAACCTGGGAGCAAATGGGAAAAACTGCCCTTGCTTGGTCCCCTATACAGTTGAGGTTAGCCAATCAGCAAAGGATTGTACCTCTAGGAAGATTCCCTCAAGTTCCAATAGATATTGATGGGGTCAACACTTTGGCGGATTTTGAAGTTATTGAGATTGTTGATGACAGTAATCCCTATCCGACCCTGTTAGGAATTGAATGGGTGATGGAAAATGCTGCAGTTATTGATCTTAAGAGGTGACAGATGACCTTCGAAGGACGGGATTTGAGAGTTATAATACCCCTAGAATCTTCCCAAGGAGAATGATACACAGAACCACTTAGGAATGAAGATCCGGATGTACTGGATCATATCTATAATATCACCGTGGAAGAAGATGATTACGAGGAATCTCTTGCAGATTGGGAGTCTGGTAGCTCTTGTATGACGGATCCGAGGATGGTTTAGAAAGTTGGCAGAACCGATTGTCTGAGTTCCATGGACATAGATGCACCAGAGTTACCAAGTCCCTCAGACGACTTAGTTCGCAGCCAAGAACTTTACCCGCTTCTGATGCTTCGACAGCCCCAGGGGAATCTATTGTGCCACTCTCAGAACCGACACTGGCACCACAGCAACTCCGGATTCTGGATTCAACACTTCGAGTCACCACAGCCAAAAGGTGGATTTCCCAGCACGAATACCTTCCTATTCGGGAAACTGGTCCGACCCCCCTTCGCCTGAAATTTGGGGATCAGCATCAGAGGCTGCGCAGCAGGTTCAATGCACAGAATAGGCCACAGAAACACTTAGAGTATTGCTATGGAGCATGGAAACTTCGGTCTATCTCTCTCCAGGAACCTATAGCCGAACACCGGTACATAGAGAACGGGCTTTGGCACGCTAATATGGTTAGTACTACCGAACTAGCCCAATCCTGCCCTCGCCGGATGGCACTAAACACTAAGAGAGTGAAGCCCACAATTTGTTCGCAGAGCCGGCCCACACATGCCGAAGGTCAGTATCATGACGAAGGTCCTTGTTGTGACGCAGCTGTGGAACTGGTTGTGCCGCAGCATAAAAGCTGACCGTTAGAACACTGCCAATTTGGCGGCACCGGTACTGTCCTTGCCTTAATTGCCTGTCCTAGGGATAACCGCCGCAATTTAGTGCCATGGGAGAAGGATCTTTTCCAGATTTGGCACCTTCAATGCATATTTATGATCAATATGATCAATGGATTGCATAAGAAGATCCCTGGGCACCAGCATCTCACATTATGCAGTTTCTCAATTGAACCTATGTCTATCGACCAAGAACTCCGGGACTTATTAAGAGAATTTGAACGCACAGGCCTGCAGAATATTGTTCACCCCCCACCTGCACTTGCAGCACATGAGGAAATCCTACCAGCACTGACTCCACCAATGCAAACATGGTCTGCTAGCAAACAGTTTAAGCCTGAAGTTCATTCTAAGCGGAAAGAAGAACGACACAAGCAAGCTGGGCAAACATCGCAGGATTCTGGAATGGATCCACCTCGTTCAATAGAAATTCCAAGCGACGGGGAGGAGCTTATTGCACCGCGACGGCCAGCATATGTCCTACCTCTTCGACAAGGAATTAAACCTCCTCGGCAGAGTAAGCAGTTCACAATAGGTACTCCTTCAATGCCACTGGGTGTGCAGCTGGTTGGGTCCATGACAGGGAAGCTGGACCGTCTTAAGTATTCTGACCATGATACAAGTGACCGTAGCAAGTTTCTGCAGTTCACACCAGAAACATATTTGCACTATGTCAAGTACGATGGGGTGACACTGGTAGAAGTCAAATGCTGGGCTACCGACTTGGATCATGCTGGTCTGCTAAATATGCTTGACGTTCCCCACTTCGGTCGCAGCCCACAGGTGACCATAGTGGTCAAACAGCTACTGGCGTTAGTTCATGATGGCAACTTGTGGATAGGAGACAAGAAGATCCCTATCAATGGTGAGCTCATTCAGAGAATAACTGGTTTACCCAGATCAGGGCCTAATCCGGTGACCGAATTCCCATCGAAGCATGAGGACACAAAGCTCGCGCAGACCATGAAGGAACGTTTTGTCCTGACAAAGGGAAAACGTGGGTATCATACTTCTGCGATTCGGGAAAACCACATCCGCTTCGCAGCAGAGCTCCTAGCATGCAAAGTCATGCGGAAGTGTAGGCCAACTGAGGTACCTACCCCGGTTATCAGAATTGCTATGAACTACGCCAAGGGTTACAGCTAAGACTGGGTGGACTATATTGCGAAGGAATTCCTGGAAGATGTTCAAGATGCGCAAGAGAAAGATACGCATCGCTATGGGTTTCTCAGGATAAAAAACACCAACAGATGACAAATTATGTGTTTGCTTTTTACATGATGGATATCCAGTTTCAGATGGCAAAAACCCCGCGGCTCAGTCAGACATTATTCTCCCACTATTACGGTGCAGTCACCTTCAGTGCCGACATGCATCATACCTTCATCTAGGCTCGCACAAATGAACAACATCAATGGTTTAAGCTACCCTATGTAGTCACTGAGGGTCATATCCGGGCAGTAGTTCAGCACTGGCCGGCTGAATGGCTGAAAGATGTAGGGAAAAAACCTCACATTCCGGTCCCCATAGTTACTAATACGAGCGCAGGCACTAGCCACTCGCAACAGCAAGGTCCCCTAGAAGACAGCGACAAACTGACTGAGTCGCAGAAGAATGATAGCAACCAGGGTGGAGGAGTCAAAACTGATGAAGACGAAGAACAGGATTCGGTCCAAAGTACTCCAGACTCTAATAGACAGGAAAAGCGCAAGACCCAGGAAGGAGAGGAAACAAACAAACCACAGTCCTGAAAGAAAGTGAAGGCATCGAAGGATAAGAATGTCGAAGACACACCCAGTTTGACAAGTGAGGAGCTTGATGTGGCTCTGTCAAAGTCCACAGAAGTCCTTACAAAGAAGTGGTCAGAATTTGCCACTGTACACTTGGATGTCATCCACGGTGTCGCAAAGAACATATCAGAGCTGAAGGACTTAGCAGCGCAATCGATGACCAGCATCGTAGCCAGCAGTACCCCGGTAAGTATACAGCCCGACCTAAGGGAATGGACATCTTGAGAAAACAAGGACCAATTCTCCACCGCTGCCCTCATCATAACTGATGCAGCATCCCGCACAAAGATGAGCATGACAGTAGGCATCGATTACACCAAAATGTCCATGATGGAACTACAGCTAAGCCAATCCGCTATTACAAAGGAAATTCAGGCCCGAGCTCATTACTCACAAAAGCACTTGGACGATACTACGAAGCAGAATGATACCCTTGCAGTGCAGCTGGCAGCAGCAGAGCAGCGAAAGAAAGACGTAGAACGTAAGCAGATTACGCTGGTCCGACTTTTGGATGAAGCATGTTGAAGCCTTCCTGACTTCGACGTGCAGCCGGTGGAAGAGCCAGAGCAACGACTAGGAAGGCTGAAGGACTATGCACAGCAGTCCCGCAAAGAAATTGAGAAGCTCAAAGCAGAACATGAAACTCAGATCGCGGAGCTTCAACTTCGCATCCGTCCAGGAAGTCCCCCTGAGGTCAAAGAGCAGCGCTGTGCAGACATTCAGGCATCAGCAGCAAAGATTTCGGATATTGTGGGTAGCGCGGCAAAGTTTCTTGGAGACAGTGTCGAAGCTTGGACAAACCTTCAGGAACACCCAAAATTGGGACAGCTGCAAGAAACTATCAAGCAGCGACAGGAAGAGCTAGATACAGTTAAAATAGAAATTAAGACTTTACCACCCATGGAGAAAATGCTTAAAGTAAAGCGCAGCAAGGAACTTCAGCAGCAAATTGAATCATGCAGGATGAAAGTGACAGAGTTGGAAAACTCTCTACAGCCACTTGTTAGTGAAGCCTGGGAACTAAGTACTCCTGTGGATAACCAGTTAAAAATTCTGAAGGCATATGATGCAGTCGCACAAGAAAAATCTAGCGAAGTATCATCTACAGCCCTGCAGGAATTGGTAGACAAGGAGAAAGCAGCTGATGACATCATGCACAGTCTCAATACTCAGTTCGTCGCCTTCACAAAGAAGCTTCCCCCGCCAGTAGATCCGCAGAGTGTCCCGGGACGGGCCACTAGTGAGTCTTAGGGGCCTGTTGGGACGTGTATGTTAAGGGTCTCTAGTTTTGTATAACTCCGTGGTTTTTGTAAGTTTGTAAGCAGAGTTATGGTTCAAAATAGTCTTAGGGGTGTCGGGGTTAAGTTAAAGCTTTCTGATTGTAATAAACCCATGGTTTATGTCCAGGTTTTAGGGTTCGGGATGCCCATGGTTTAAGACCATGGTTTTGTATTGATGTGCGATATAAATATGCGCTTGTGTAAAGAAGTGAGGTTAGGTTTTCAAATGTAAGAAAGTTAAGGCGAAGCTAAGGCTATTTTGTAAGGAAAAAGGTAAAGTCCCAGCTGTGTGCGTGGACGACCTCTGCAGCTGTGTGCGCAGAGGATTTTTGTAAGAGGTTAAGAAGATCTGCAGCTGTGTGCGCAGAGGCCTGCTGCTGTGTGCACGGCTTTAGGACAAGAAGAGATCTGCAGCTGAGTGCGCAGATCAGAACTGTGATTTTGTAGCAAGTTGAATAAAACACAGTTCTGTGGATGTAACCCCTACATTGGGGGTGAACCACGTTATATACGGTGTTTTGGTTCTTGTGATTGTTTCAGTTTCTGTTTATCTTTCTTACATTAATAACTAGATATATCTGATAAATTAGATCACTGCTAATAAATAGCTTCGCTGCGAATTCCCAGTAAAGGGTTGAGCAAGTCACTGTGTGTTTATTTATATGCAAGTTATATATATACTCGTCAAAGCTCTGTGTTGATTGGATATAGGTTGTTAAAGACTAAAGGTATAGTAATATCCCTCTTCTGCTTGCAGAAACCTGATTCTGCGGCACCCCATAGCTATTTCGGGTGAGACTACAACCTGCGCGCAGGTTGTTGCCGAAAGGGCCAACACTGTGGGTCTTTTGTTGGTGCGAAGCAAAAGGTTAAACCCGGGTCTGCCCTATTTCCCAACAAGTATACTACTATTATGCATGTGATGGGTAAGTAGCTCATGGTGCTATACAACTCTCCATTGCTACTTATCTAGAATGAAACCTCTTTGCTGACATATTGGATTAGTGCACAATCTCAATGGTGTCTTGGTAGAGATGGAAGGCATCTAGAAAAGTTTTCGTGAGATATGGATGAATGTTGTATTGGCTAAAATAGTTGCATGATCATATATCTATGCATAAGAATTTGCTAATATGAATATGCCTTATGAAATGTTTCTAACCATACAAATGCATTTGACTTGTAGGAAAGATCACATGCAATCACCTACATGCAAAGAAGGATGAGACTTGTTCCGAAGAACAAGTGACGACAGTTCAAGATGAAGAATAATATGATGAATGTAGCGGCATCATTGATGCAGAACTGTCCATCTATGAAGAAGTAGCCAAGAATATAGGCAAGACCAATTCAAGAAGAATGATGTCTAGAATGCAGTATTGAGACTTGAAGGGAATTTTGTAGTTCCATCATACAGTAGATGGAAACATCGTGGGATACAAGGAAAGATTCGTAGCATGAGGAATGGACTATGAAGAGACATTTGCAACCACTAAAAATACACATGAAGGGAAGAATCATGTGTGCAAATGAAATAAGGCCTTGTACGAGCTCAAAAGGCGCCCATGGGATAAAACATACACGAGGAGCTTGAATATCACCTAGAGTGATGAAGATCTTAACCTTTTCTACAAGGTTGAAGATGAAATCCTATAGAGGATGACAAGATCACAGATGGTTGTGAGAAGAACGCTTTCAAAGATAGAGGATCTTGGTATTCAATGAACCTAGATGGATAAATAGATTATTAGTAGCAGAGGAAGCTGCTTGTCACTTTGGTACAGACTGTTTCAATGCATAGAGTACGAAAGGAAGAGGGAGAATGATGGTCCACTTCAGAGGGAGTGACTGTAGAACATCCTGAGGTTTGACATGGTACGACAGGATGGACTAATTATTGATGACTCTAGGATTTACTGAGAGTAAAGTGGATTCCAACCTTTAATTCAAGGTTGAAGGTGGAAGACTAGTGATGCTCCTATTATATGTTGATGACTTGTTCCTGACAAAAAAGAGGAACTCCTTAAATTTGCAAGAAGGAGACTTGTTGCCGAGTTCGAGATGAAGAACTTGGATATGATGCACTACTTTCTAGGCATGGAGGTATGGCTGAATGCAGATGGAATCTCCATAAGACCAGGGAAGTATGCAGTAGAGATCCTGAAAAGGTTCAAAATGATGGACTAGAAGGCCATTACCACACCTATGGCACTGAATGTGAAGCTATTGAGTGTTGCTTCAGATTGGGTCCTTGATGTACCTGACAAACATGAGACCAGATATTTTCTTTGTAGTGAACACCTTGAGCCAGTTTCTAACAGATCCTAAACATGTTCACCTGATTGTTGTAAAGCATATTATGAGGTACCTGAAGGGTACGATTGATTATGGGATCAAGTATGATGCAAATCAAAAGTTTAACCTGGAGGGTTATGTTGATTCAGATTAGGCATGCAGTGCTGCAAATAGAAAGAGCACCTCAGGGTGATGCTTAAATATAGGATCAAGTGTGATCTCTTGGTTTAGAAAGATGAAATCCTGTGTAGCAATGAGTACAGTCGAAGCAGAGTACATCGCAGCTTGTTTGGCTAGTTGTGAGGAAGTATGGCTCAGGAAGCTACTATCTAAGTTATTTGATCTCTTGTTGGATGCTACTTGTATCTTCTATGAAAACCAAAGTTGTGTGGAGTTTTCTGAGAACCTGGTGCTCCACGACAGGTTGAAGCACATCAAGATCAAATATCACTCTATCAGGGATATGGTGCAGAGAGGAGGAGTGAAGCTACAGTATGTTGCGACGGACAAGCAGATCACAGATGTGTTCAACAAACGACTAGGCAGGGTGAAGTTTGACTACTTCAGAGAGAGGCTTGGTTTTCTTCAGATATAAAATACTTCAAGGAAGAATTGATGGGACACATTTTTTGGAGCCATTCCAAGCATGGTAGGAGGATCCTTCCGATGGATGTGGATGTAAGAATTTTGTGATGAGCATCAGGATGATGCTTTAGTTTCTGCTATGATGATGATCAGGATGATCATATGATGATGATATGCATTATGATTACCACACCTATGGCACTGAACGTGAAGCTATTGAGTGTTGCTTCAGATTGGGTCCTTGATGTACCTGACAAACACGAGACCATATATTTGCTTTGTAGTGAACACCTTGAGCCAGTTTCTAACAGATCCTAAACATGTTCACCTGATTGTTGTAAAGCATATTATGAGGTACCTGAAGGGTATGATTGATTATGGGATCAAGTATGATGCAAATCAAAAGTTTAACCTGGAGGGTTATGTTGATTCAGATTAGGCATGCAGTGCTGCAAATAGAAAGAGCACCTCAGGGTGATGATTAAATATAAGATCAAGTGTGATATCTTGGTTTAGAAAGAGGAAATCCTGTGTAGAAATGAGTACAGTCGAAGCAGAGTACATCGCAGCTTGTTTGGCTAGTTGTGAGGAAGTATGGCTCAGGAAGCTACTATCTGAGTTATTTGATCTCTTGTTGGATGCTACTTGTATCTTCTATGAAAACCAGAGTTGTGTGGAGTTGTCTAAGAACCTGGTGTTCCATGATAGGTTGAAGAACATCGAGATCAAATATCACTCTATCAGGGATATGGTGCAGAGAGGAGGAGTGAAGCTACAGTATGTTGCGACGGATGAGCAGATCGCAGATGTGTTCACCAAATGACTAGGCAGGGTGAAGTTTGACTACTTCAGAGAGAGGCTTGGTTTTCTTAAGATATAAAATACTTCAAGGAAGAATTGATGGGACACATTTTTTTGAGCCATTCCAAGCATGGTAGGAGGATCCTTCCAATGGCTGTGGATGTAAGCATTGTGTGATGAGCATCAGGATGATGCTTTAGTTTCTGCTATGATGATGATCAAGATGATCGTATGATGATGATATGCATCAGGATGATGTTGTGATGAGTATCAGGATGATACTCTGTGGATAGATTATACAGATAGCATGTAAAATATCCCGAGATATCCGATAGTCTATGCTCGGATGCTCTTTCGAGGTTTTACTATAGTTTGGTCGTGGACAGGTTGTGCAGGTAGCATAGAAAAGATCCTGGGAGATCCTATAGTTTGTTCTAGGATGCTCTTTCGAGGTTTTTCTACAGGTAGCATAGAAAAGATCCTAGGAGATCCTATATTCTGTGCTAGGATTCTCTTTCGAGGTTTTTCTATAGGTAGCATAGAAAAGATCATGGGAGATCCTATAGTCTATGCTAGGATGCTCTTTCGAGGTTTTGCTACTAGAGGAATGTAATCATCCCTGGAGATCCAATAGGTTGAGCTATGTGTTCGTAAAATTCCTTGGATTCTCTTTAGAGTTATTGCAGGTTGAAAGACACTCTTTTTAAGGTTTTTTCCTGACCACGTAGAAAATATTCTGGGAGATCCTATAGTCTATTCTAGGATTCTCTTTCAAGGTTTTGTGGTGGTAGTCACATAGAAAAGATCCTGGCAGATCCTATAGTCTATGTTAGGATGCTCTTTCGAGGTTTTATGACAGTCACATGTAAAATATCCTTGGAGATCCTATAGTTTGTGCTAGAATGCTCTTTCAAGGTTTTGTTGACTCATGTAATCAATACTAGGGATTCCACAGTATGGCCAAAGATGACGAATACCTATAGAATCCATTCTCTGGGAGAATGGAGGCACCTGGTCAGTTACCAAGAAATTGATTCAGTATGGGACTGAAGGTCAGCTTAGTGCTGAGAGGCCATTCTCTAGGAGAATGGAGGCACCTGGTCAGTTACTAGGAATTTGTTTCAATCTAGTACTGACACTCAGCCTAGAGCTGAGAGCCTTTATTTGAGAATGAAAGATGTAAGTGTTGGGCAGGCCATTCTGACATGGTTCTTGGATTTGTTCCTCTCATGGTCATATATAAGTGCTGAAGAAGATGAAGACCTACCTAGAGGCTAGGCCTACAACCAGCATGAAAAAGGGTTGGCTCTATAGAAATTCTTGTGATGAGAAGAATAAAGAGATAGAACCATTTGATTGAGATAGTTGAAGCAATGATGATGATGATGATGATCCAGTGATGATCTAGCTTTGATGATGATCCATATCAAGTGATGAACCAGACATGATGCAGATGACTTGACGATGAATATGAATTGACAATGAAGATGACTTGAAGATGAAGATGCCTTGATGATGATGCAGATTATATAGAGAAGAAGAGTTGTCCTAATAAATTGTATCGAGAGAATACCTTCCTAGTTAAGAGGGGGTGTTGATGTATTTGTAACTTTGGAATGTATTCACTTGTATATCTTATGTATTGTACACCGAGGTTTATTCCAGGAAGTATTTATAATGTAATTGAGTCATTTCATGCCCCGACGTTCTGATCGAGAGATTCAATAATGTAAACAAGTCATGTAAATTCATTGAGGTTAAATCTCCATTGTAAGTCAGGGCAATAGTCCCCACAATTGAGTCAAGATTAACCCTCCTTGTTGATCAGAGGGCAAAGTCCTAATAGTTGTGGGGCACTAGGGTTATTAGACTCTCCTAAAGAAGTCGACTCTGGTAAGTAATTGTTATGTGAGGCCGACTTTTTGGAGTGAACATAAAATGAACGGAATAATATAAATAAAAGTGAGGCTCTCCTCATTTCTACACATATCACACACACTCACTCACTATGGAGCATGAGTGAGAGAGGAGAAGCTCTCTCAAGTGAGAGAGAGAGAGAAAAACTATTGGGGATCATCTTTTTTGTCTTTGGGTTTTACTGCTGCCATTGGTGCTCATTCTATCTTTGAGGAAGTTGCGGGGTTTTATCCTATATGGTTTTCCTGAGGAAAATTCTTTGTGTCTCCTATCTCTTTTGTTTATTGTTGTGCATGTTATTCTCTTAGATAAGATGCTAAGATCATATTGCTTAAATGATAAAAATCCAACAATTCATGGTCGTAATACCATCAAAGAATGGAAAACAATAAATAAAGAATATAACCATAAGGTAATCCGCGATAGAGACCCTAAGGGTCATTTCATTTATTTATATAGTAAAAATTATAAACACATTGTATGCATACAGGGTGTGGTTGTAAGACCATCTATGATGGATTCCACCATTTTTTGAAACCATAAATAAACTTCAAATAACAGAGTAAGTGAAGTGGTGGTAAGACCATTCAGAATGGCACCCATAGAACCCACACAAGCATTAAAAGTAAACCCTAATGCACTTAAACCTAATTCAAAGGAGAGAGGTTGTAAAATTCATCTGTAAAACTATGTCAACCCCATGGTTAAAAAAAACACACACAACACTTATGTTTTGCAGAGCTAGAGAATTTCCCTCCCCTTGGCTCCTTGCACTCAGGCCTTAAATACCTGCAGCAAACCATTTAACTCTTTATTAACCACGATGGATTCCTTTCTTTATTTATATAGTATGAAAAACCAAAGATGGGGTGTTTTGTTCATTACCTGAAGCATTGTAAGACGTAGGCATCGAAGGAGGTGACCTTATCGGCTTCCTCACCAATGCTTCCAACCTACAACAAAGGAGTTAGGGGAAGTTAAAATAGTTATTAAACCTTGTAAAACAAGTTTGAACTTAAATTTAATGCCTTTAACCATACTTGGTGCGAGTTGCAGAGAGGCCATTGGTCGGCTCCTTCGAAAAGACCCTTATCCCTCCTCTTCATGCACAAACCAACGTTATAGATTAAGTTTTAAATAAGCGTTAGAAATAATTTTCATTTAAAAACTTGTATGAACCTAGTGAAGGGAAGGATGAACTCGAATGGAACGTTGAGAGAAGAAATGAGTTGCAGATGGCCATGGATTCCATGAACAAGCACACGAAAATCTTGGAAAGAAAAAAATTACATTTCCATCAATCGCTAGTAGCAGTTACACCAAGAAATCCAATATTCTTCCATTAACAAAGCAAAGCTTGACTCTCTCCCTCTTGCAGACCAAAAAAACAATAATGCAAGGTTGAAACAAAAAAGGACACAATAAACTCTCACAAAACCCATAACTGGTTAAAAATTATAAATGGACGGTCGATATGAGATATCAACGCCAACATGGAGGCTTGGTTGCACTGTCAATTCACAGCTAGGACACACTTTTAAGGCATGTCAACTCAAAGTACAAACAATTTTAAACTTTGTCCAGATCAATGATGACCTTTCAATCATTGTTGCAAGCCTTATAAACTATGTCAAGAACCATATGACATAACATACAAACCATTTCTCTATAAACCAATGAAATCTTATATTTTATTAAAATTCTAAACCATGGCTTAGATCCTATCCAATTACATGTTCAAGTTTAAACCTTCCCTCCATTAGGACCAATTCCTTTACAAACGTGTGCTTAGGACTATGGTAAAGCCCATGGCCTCATAACCCTTTTTGCTAAAACCTTATTACATTGAACGATGGGATTGATACTATGGTATAGTCTCCTAACCCTTGGGGCTAGGAAATCCCTAGTAAACATAATAAAACCAAAGAAAGGAAGTTGCAAAACATCACCTTTGGGCATGGATGAATGTAACAGGTGAATTTTGCCATTACCATATCTAGTGAAATCTATCCTAGAAATAGAAATGACATAAGTAACTTACAAAAAGAATATTTAATTAAATCATGAGTAAAATTTATTTTTAAGAGTTGTTTGAGCTTTGCTAGTTAAATGCATGCACAATTTTTTTTATTTACAAATTTTGAGGTGTGTGACAGAATGGTACTAGAGCATGGTTATAGCACTGGTCCTGAACCGGATCAACACTAAACTTGTTAATGAAACTAGAAAACTAATTTTACTTTATTTTTGGTTTAATTCTCTTACAAAATAGGAGCAAAAGGAGAACTTTATTTTTGTAGGAAAAACATGGAAAAAGAAGGGATTTCTATAGAAGAAGAGTCTCACCCAAGAAATCTTATACATAATGAAGAGGCTAATTTAAGGGACGTGGATATTTGGGTAAACCTAAATGAAATTCAAGATAATAAATTTGAACTACAAAGAACTATTAAGGAATTAACATCAGAGCTAAAAAGCGTTAAGGAGGATAATGAACGAATCCTTGAAGCTCAAGAGGAGCTAGATAATATTTTATTAGATAAAATATATAACGATAAAGAAGAGAAAAACAAGGAATATGAACATATAATGGAAAAAAATACACCTTACAAACATAAGGGAAGGAAACTTGAATTTTCGAGTCATAAGGTTGAAACTTAAAGTGAAGAATCAGTCAAACATCACACAAAAAATAACAATATTCCAGCGAAATTAGTGATGATAATAAAACAAAGAATTGCAAACAATATGAAGAAATATCTAGGGAGTTTAAAAATATTAATCCACCAATGTTTAATGGTGAAATTGAGAAAGGAGATGAAGAAGAACCTTGGTTTTCAGGGTTGAAGAAATACTTCCTAATCTATATTTACTCATACGAACTCAAAGCTAAAATGGACATATATAATATGAATGGAAAAGAAGATATATGGTGGAAGGATATAAATAAAGTAAAGGGAATAAAGGAAATATATCTAAACTAGAAAACCTTGAAAAAAAAATTTAAAATAAAATACATGTCAGAACATTGCTATGAAGAGAAGGCTAAAGAGTTTTACCAGTTAATACTAGGAGTTATGACTATGAAAGAGATCTATAGTAAATTGTTTAGTCTGCTTTGTTATGTACCTTATATAATTGATTAAAATGCAAAGATACAGTTTTTTCTTATTTTTTTCCCATAATATTTAAAGAATGGATTGAGTAAAACAATCCGAAGATGCTCGAGGAAGCAATGAGAAAGGAAAATTTGTGTTACGGTCAAAATAAAAATAAAAGAGAAAGTGTACCAATTTGAAAGAGTAAAAGACAAGATAATTTTGATCCAAGAAATAAAAGTAATAATTTCCAAAAAAACGTAGGGAATAATTATAAAGAGTATCAAGGAAATAACTACAAAAATTTTAAACCACAAAATTATGCAGTGAAAGAAAGAGAACCTCTCACTACTTTTCATAAGAAATTTGCACATAGGGAATCCTTACTTGAGTTAGGGATATATAAATGAGTTTATACATTGTAGTATCGAATTCTTTCCTTAAATAAGTAAATATCAACGAATTATATCTATTCTTTTCCTATGTTGTAGACCTAGTTTAATTTTGATTACAATAGTGAAAGTTAACATGTTTAAATTCTAAACGATCAGAGTCACCTAAAATATAATTATAACTAACATATAACTTATCCAACTAAATTCTTTACAAATCTAACGCTAACATCCAATAACTAGATTCCAGAAAATCGAGTAAATGTAAGCCCATCTATTGTGTTCACTGATTTGTAATACAGTAAGCAAATCATTATTAAATTCAAACCAAATTGCAGGCATGCATACTATCTTCTATGAATACAATTTCCATAATTAAGACTACTCCATAGAAATTGCAAGATCCAATGGGTAATATTAACAACAATAATTTAAATATTTATGGTAGTAATCCTCCTTTTATGGATTCCATTGCTACAAAAAAGATAACCTCAAGATATTTATATAGTAGCTAATTGGTGATGTACAAACCACACTAAACCCTCAAATAGATTAATATTATTATTATTATTATTTCTACATACTCTCATTGTAAACATGACTGAGATTTTAATTGTAAAACAGTACTATCAAAACATATTCATGGTCATAATACCATCAAAGAAAGGAAACCAATAAATAAAGAATATAACCATAAAGTAATTAGCGACAGAGACCCTAAGGTTCGTTTCATGTATTTATAAAGTAAAAATTATAAACACATTGTATGCATACAAGGTGTGGATGTAAGACCATCTATGATGTCTTACATCATTTTTTAAAACCATAAATAAACTTCAAATAAAACAGTAAGCGAAGTGGTGGTAAGACCATCCAGAATGGCACCCATAGCACCCACACAAGCATTAAAAGTAAACCCTAATGCATTTACACCCAATCAAAGTAGACAGGCTATAAAATCCCTCCGTAAAACTGAGTATAAACCCCATGGGTGTTAAACAAAAACACACACAACACTTATCTTTTGCAAAGCTATATAATTTCCCTCCCCTTGGCTCCTTGCACTCAGGCCTTAAATACCTGCAGCAAACCATTTAACTCTTTATTAACCACGATGTATTTATTTCTTTATTTGTATAGTATGAAAAAATAAATATTGGGTATTTTTGTTCGTTACCTGAGGCGTTGTAAGACGTAGGCGTTGGAGGAGGTGACCCTGTCGGCTTCCTTGCCAGTGCTTCCAACCTACAACGAAGGCATTAGGGGAAGTTAAAATAGTTTTTAAACAAGTTTGAACTTAATGTTAATGCCTTTACCCATATCTAGTGCGAGATGCAGAGAGGCCATGGGTCAGCCCCTTTGAAAAGACCCTTATCTCTCCTCTTCGTGCACAAACCAACGTTACAGATTAAGTTTTGGATAACCGTTAGAGATAATTTTCATTTAAAAACTTGTAGCATTAAAATTGAATGTACCTAGTGAAGGAAATGACGAACTGGAATGAAACGCGAAGTGAATAAATGAGTTGCAGATGACCATGGATGCCATGAGAAAGAACAAGAACACCTTGGAAAGAAAACAATTATATTTCCATCAAATGCTAGTAGTGGTTACACCAAGAAATCTAGCATTTTTTCATTAACATAGTAGAGCTCGGCTCTCTCCCTCTTACATACCAAACAAACAATACTATAGGGTTCAAAGAGAAAAACACACATTAAACTCTCACAAAACCCGTAACTGCTTAAACCTTATAAATGGAAGGTCTATATGAGATCTTGAGGCCAACGTGGAGGCCTAGTTGCACTATAAATTTGTAGCTAGGACACACTTTCAAGGCAATTCAACTCAAAGTACAAACACTTTTAAACTTCGGTGTGATGAATGATGACATTTCAATCATTGTTGCGAGCCTTATAAACTATGCTGAGAACCATATGACATAACATACAAACCAATGAAATATTATATTTATTAACATTGTAAACCATGGTTTCGATCATATTCAAGTACATGTTCAAGTTTATACCTTCACATCATTAGGACCAAGTCCTTTACAAACATGCGCTTAGTGTTAGAAACACAGAGAGGGGGGTGAATCTGTGTGTGCAGTCTTTATTACTTTTTCAAATTTAACAATCAGCAACTAATTCATCAATGCATTATTCTACCATTTACATAATCATTCCATAAACATTTACCACTTCATCATTTATAAATCATAAGCATCTGAATCATTGCGTTCTAACAAGAACCATAGCACGAGAACACAACACCATATGATTTTGTGATATTTTTGTATTTGTTTGGAACAACTACAATCGTGAGGTAAAATCAACACCTACTGATACAAATAGCACCTACTCTTCATCCAGGACCCTGCCTAGTTTTCTTAGACCCTGCTAAGAAGGCTTTGAGGTATCCTAACCTCAAAAGCAAGACAAGCTTGCTTTTACAATTAAATCTCACTGTCACATCATCTGGTCAATACTTCTTCCGCTAGTCTACACATCTCATTAATCTTTGTTGTTCATTCTATGCTTGTTGTTGCAACATTGATCAATACAGGTGACACTTCTGAAGGATGTCACCATTATCATCAAGGTTATGCATTATAGCATCATCATTTTCATTAGTACACCACTGTATGTATTCAAGCACTTATGTTACTATTCATTGTATGCACTGGACATCTACTACTGCTGAGTAGTGTGAAAAGACCTTCAACATTTCATCATCATCCTCATATTGTGGAGGTTATCTTCTCATGATGTGCATGTGTCACCTCAACCAATCAGGACTTCAAGCTCATCACATGATTTTTCTCATGCCCATGTCATAGGTCTGCTCTTGTCAAATGCGTCACCAATCATTGTCAACTATCCAATTCAATTAATCATCACCATCAAGAACATCTCTACTGCTATCAAAGAAACTTATACCACTATTTTGTAGTTGTCACAACCATGTCACTGCTTACTGCATACTTGGTTGTATCATAATCATCACACACTTGTTCCAAAAGGTTTGTCCATTCAGTAGATATGGGTTGTATGTGTATCCACACT
>LPNX010748725.1:40786-155425 GCA_001517045.1 Pseudotsuga menziesii | reverse complement strand
TGGGCTGTGTGCCCGTAATCAGTCCTGGGATGCTCTTGCGAGGTTTTGTGGTGAGGCCACATGTAATCAGCCCTGGGAGATCCTATAGGTTGGGTTGTGTTCCCATAATCAGTCCTGGGATGCTCTTGCGAGGTTTTGTGGTGAGGTCACATGTAATCAGCCCTGGGAGATCCTATAGGTTGGGATGTGTGCCCGTAATCAGTCCTGGGATGCTCTTTCGAGGTTTTGTGACACACGTAATAAGTCCTGAGGATTCTCCAGTATGGCCAGTGATGATGAAGACCTACAGGTGGTGGGCCTACATCCAACATGAAATAGGGCTGGCTCTGTAGAACTTCCTATGACGAGATAGTACACACTTGATGATGACCAGTGGAGATCCAGATCGAGCTATGATCCAGATCCAGTTATGATGACTTCGAGAGATCCAGATCGAGTGATGATCCAAATCCAGCAGTGATGATCCAGATCGAGTGATGATCCAGATCCTGTCCAGAGAGATGATCCAGATCCAGNAGTCAAACCCTAGTTTGACCCTGAGCTAGGAGAAACCCTAAATACTAAAACTGCTAAGTTTTGGTACAGTCGCTATATTCCGAGATTGGAGAAGTATCAGATGCTAAAAATTGCAGGGGCCAAAGATAAAATCCTAATTAACACTGTTTCCAAAGGGAAGCCTCTGATTCGCTATATTCTGGGCGATATGATCTCTCCAAGTTAGGGTTCCAGCCTCTTCCAGAAATCATCCCTAAACAGGACACCTGGGGAGATATGCAATATCCTGGGCTACAGAGGTCCAAATGGAATTCATAAAGATGTTCCAGAAATTTCACGGACTTTAATTTCTGTGGTCTGAAGGTCAGACTCACAATATGAACCAGTGACACGTGGCATGCAGTACAACTTCACTGTTCTGAACAGTCCTGTAATAGGTGACCTTGGGAAAAGGATCATAAATTCCAAATGGTGAAACCAATTCTGATTAAACCTATGGTGTTGGATCCGGTACATGCGAGGTTACCTCCGTGATAAATTTCAGACACATAGGATCAGTAATTTCGGAGATATTATAGAAACAGTAACAGGAATNACTTTGGAATGTATTCTTCTATGTATTTTATATTATTGTAACCCGATGTTTATTCTGGGATGTTTCTATTATGTATTTGAGTCATGTGGTCATGCCCCGATGATCTGATCGGGAGGATTATAATGTAAACAAGTCATATCAAGTCATTGGGTAAGTCCCCACTGTTTAGGGGCACTTGAGTTATTATACACTAATTAAGGTGTAGGCTCGAGTAGTAATTATTAGGTTGAGTACACTTCAAGTCAATGGAAGAATATAAATAGAGAGTGAGAGTCTCTCTATTTATCACTTGTGACTTAGCTCTCTTGCTCTCTCAAGTGTGGCGCACTTTTGGAGAAGGAAATTCTTGGGCTTGACAGAAGACAAAAGGCTGCTGTTGTAAAGAGAGGTCATCTTACTGTTTTGGGATCACATCTTGTGGTGATACTATCTTAGAGGAAGTTGAGGGGTTTTCTCCATTTATGGTTTCCCCTCCTAAAAGCTTTGTGTCTCTTGTCTCTTGTGATGTGCTTATGTGATTGCTGTGCTTGTTATTCTCTCAGTGAAAAGATCTTATCATAATGCTAGCTTAAATGATGAAAAACTAACAACTTCAACTCCAAACAAGTCTTCAGAAAAAACTTACCCTATGAATGCCACTGTATATACAACATTGGTTCAAGCTTGGGCTATAAAGAGAATGGCCTTTAAACAAACTATTCATTTCTTGGATCACTGTTCTAGGAATCAAAAAGGGATGGCTCGGGTTTGCATCATGGTATACTTCACTATGTACTGTAAACGAGTCATTACATTATTTACCATTCATCACTAGTCATTTGCATCTACATACCATTACCATTTCATAACCACTTATACTTATCATTGTTCAAACATGTGTTGGTTATATTTCATGGTATGCATTATCATCTAGTTCTGCATGTATTATTCATCTAAGGCATAGTATGCACTGTATAGTATTTACTGTACATATTGGATTACTTTATGTCATTAACATTGAATATGCCATACCCTAATAAGGACCAACCTCGGAATGTTTGTCAAGATGCAAATTCGGACTGTAAATAGGAAGAAGTTTATGGTCTGCTACAAAATTAGGACCTTGCTGCCACCAAAAACTATGGTCTACTCCAAACCTCTATTGCTACAAATCTCTGTTCAATTGTGTTACATCACCATACTATTGTAATCTCGGGTCTGCTACATTGATCCCAAATTTAGGGAATCCACAAATTCGGGTATGTTTGTAATTTCATATTGCTGAAAACAGTCACCACCGAAAAATAAAAGAAGAACTTAACTGTTGCAAAAATTCAGGCGTACAAACAAATTCAAGTCTGCAAAAAATTGCAATCACTTTTGCTGCCACTGCTCCTTCACCTGAAAAATAGTCACTTAGCTTCAGTCCATGAAATTGAAAAGCTCATCTGAAATTTTTTTTTGTATGTAAAATGAAGTTTGGATGGGTTATTTATACTGGTTTTTCATTGAGCCGACATGTAAAAACAAATTTTTTTTTAATTTTTTTTTTTTGTTTGGAGCCGACTTCATGGTAAGTATTTTTAATTTGTCTATTATTTTTAATTTAAATTTTTGTTACAATGGTCAACCCTTATCATTTCAAGTCACCTTCAAGAATGATCAATATTTGGGTTAGTTGTGTTTCATCATAAGCAAGGTTGTCCTCCACATTACCATCACATGTTTAATCAAGCCACTAGGCTTCATCAAGGAACCAAGGACAAAGGACCCTATACAAGAAGGTCACATTCCCATCTCCAAGGACTCCATAACCTCCTCAAGGGTATCAAGGTCATCATCAAGTGCAAGCAAGTGTGTCCACCACATCAACCCATAACATGCATGCAAGTGTCCAAGTGTCATCACATGTGTGTGGGTGCTTTCATCATGCCATATAACCAGATCAAGTGCAATAAATGGGCTTCATGACCTTTGCAAGGGCATCAAGGTCTTCATCAAGGGTTCCAAGTCTTCATCAAAGTCATCAATGACCACATCATCACCTTTAAGGGGACAAAACCATCAAATGTGGGTCCAATGATGTATTCAAGGCTTCTTCATCTAGCAAGAGGCTTCATCAACCACCTCAATCACACAAGGGGACCTCCATGGGTCAAGATCCATCATGACATCACCTGTGGGGTTTCCAAACCTCCCTTTTGGATACTATGACATCATCAGAGCATGAATGACCATAGAGTGGGTCATTAATGCTTCTCCAACCCATCTAGGGTTTCACCATCATCTACAAGGGCTTCAGGACCATCTCCAGGGTCTTCAACACCATTATCAAGGTCTTCAACATCTTCAGCAAGGTACAAGGTTCTTCAAGGCACAAACCCACTATGTAAGGGATCCAAGGCACTGCAAGTGGGACTTGGTTGCATCAATCAAAACCTACGGGGCCACTGCAAGTCCATGTTGGCATCAATGACAATTTCATAAACAATATCCACCTTTGTCATTTATTACAACAATGCATGCTCCCCCTGTGAGCATGCTCCCCCTTTGCCTTTATCTCTCCCCCTTTGGAATCAATGGAAAAGGGTGTCCACATACCCGTGTCTAAAATCTCTGATCACTACTCACTGCTCACCCTGTCAATATGCATTATTGTAGGACCTGTCTACATGCCTGGAGTAACCATCCTTTCTTCTTTGAGTTCATCCTCCAACCTCATGAAATCAAGGTGTGCTAAGTTCTTTGAGAGAGCTTACACTTGGTTTGGCATATGGCATCCATCCTCCCTGCTCTAATCAACCTCTCCTATCTTCAACTGCTCAGTCTTCTTCATCCATACTTGCTTATTGGCATCTATCCTTTCAGCATTTGTTCCTTCATATGTATTGGTTTTCATTGATGAGATGTATAGGAAAATTCTCAAGTGTTGTTTCTGGGTACTCCAACAATCTTGAGCTTTGTGCCCAAGTCCATTGCAACCGTATAACACCTCATCGTGTGACAATATGCAGCAATGTGAACAACATTGTTGCATGTCCAACACCTGACTAAGTTGTTGGAACTTCAAACTCTTCTTTGATCAAATTCATTTCTCCATGCCTGAGAGTGTTCCTAACTATAGGAATTTTTCTTTTACTCTTCAAATCTTCTTGTTGATGTATATGAAGTACTCCTTCTTGGTTGACTTATTTGACTTTCACATTCTTTGGCTTTGTGGCCAAACTCACTGTAGGTGTAGCATCTCAATGTGTGACATGTGGTAGCAATAGGTCCGAATTGATTACATGTCCAACATCTAACTGAGTCATTGGGGCTTCTATCCCTTCTTCTTCCATAGAATCTACAATCCATAGACTTATGACCAAAGTTAGAACAAAAATAACAATAACCATTGAAGCCACTTTCATACCTGGGCCTTGGATTTGTTTCTTTTATGAGGTTGCTTTGAGGAATAGACCTAACTCCTTGTTTCATCTTTGAACTTCCAAAGTCCTTGTTGTCATGTGCAAGTGCATGGGGAGAAACTTTGGATGTTGATGGAACTGCGTCTGGAGTCTTCAGAGACCAAGTGTCATCTTCAGATTTTTCTTTGTTGTTCTTGTAACCAAGACCAGTTTTGTCGAGTGGAGAACTTTGGCAATCTAAGATCTTATCTAGGACAATCAAAATGTCCTAGAACTTGACCAAGGATTCATTCTTCTTACCTTTCTTCCTGAGACCAACTACCTCCATTTCCAACTTTTGGACTATCTTTTCCTTTTCTTCCAGCTGACTCTTCAGGATTTCTTCTATCCTCTTGGTTTCCTCCAGCTGAGTCTTTAGATCATGATTGACCTCTCTAGTTTCTTCAAGATCTTAAGTGGGATTTTTTGGTTCTTCCTTTTGACTAATCAATTCAGTCTTTAATTTTTCAACTTCAACATCCTTGTCTTTCATTTGATCTTGCAATTCTTTGTCCTTGTTTTTGAGCTTCACAAGTAGCACTTTCATTTTCATGGTCTTCTGTTGATATTCATTCAAGGAGTCCAAGATTTTCTTTTTGAATTTCGTGAAGTCACTCTAGTTCAGATTTACTGTGTTCAGAAACCAGTTTGATCTGACATCAATATTCAGCAATGTGAGATGTATCTCATGTGCAGCATTTGATAGCCATTCATCATCATCTGCAAGAACCTTCTCAATTTCATCACACAATATATCATTATAGTCACAAGAGTCCATACCTTTGTTGGAGTCCTCTTCTTGCTTCTCTTATTTCTGATTGATCTCTTCCGCGGGCTTGTCTTCTGATTCCTGATCTGTCTTTTTGGGTTCTGGTCTTGCCTTCTGATACTCACTTTCCAACTTGAACCATAAGTCTTTTGCTAAAGGGTAGTCCCCTACACTTTCTTTCACTAAATTGGGAAGTCCATCCATGAGGAAATTCAAGGCTGTAGTGTTGTCCTTCTTTGTTTCCTTCTGTGCAGATGATTTTCCCTTCTTGTTGGGTGGATTGATGATAATCTCCCAAACTCCAAAGTTCTTCAGATATGCCTTCATCTTCATCCTCCAACTAAAATAATATGTCATATAAAGTATGGGTATATCATTGCTTGATGACACTTAATTTTCCTTCATTGTGTCTAAGGATCTCCTTCAAGCTTTCTAGTCTTGTAATGAAGGTTGGATTTGATACCAATTGTTAGACACACCAGGCACACAGAGAGGGGGGGTGAATATGTGTGTGCAGTCTTTGTTACTTTTCCAATTTTAACAATCAGCAACTAATTTATCAATGCATTATTCTACCATTTAAATAATAATTTCATAAAAATTTACCACTTCGTCATTTATAAATCATAAGCATCTGAATCATGGAGTCATAGCAAGAACCATAGCATGAGAACACAACACCATATGATTTTGTGATCTTTTTGTATTTGTTTTGGAATGGCTACAACTGTGAGGTAAAATCAGAACATACTCTTCATCTAGGACCCTGCCTAGTTTTCTTAGACCTTGCTAAGAAGGATTTGAGGTATCATAACCTTAAAAGAAAGACAAGATTGCTTTTACAATTAAAGGTCACTGTCACATCATCGGGTCAATACTTCTTCCGCTGGTCAACATAGCTCATTAATCTATGCTAGTCATTCTATGCTTGTTGTTGCAACACTGATCAATACAAGTGACACTTATGAAGGATGTCACCATCATCATTAAGGTTATGCATTATAGCATCATGATATTCATTAGTACACCATTGTATGTACTCAATCACTTATGTTACTGTTCATTTTGTGCATTGGATCTCTGCTGTTGCTGAGTAGTGTGAAAATACCTTCAACATTTCATCATCATCCTCAGACTGTGGAGTTTATCTTCTCATGTTGTGCATGTGTCACCTCAACCAATCAGAACTTCAAGCTCATCACAGGATTTTAATCATGCCCATGTCATAGGTATACTCTTGTCAAATGTGTCACCAATCACTTTCAACTATTCAAGTCAATTAATCATCACTGTTAAGAACATCTCTGCTACTGTCAAAGCAGCCTATACCAATGTTTTGTAGTTGTCACAACCATGTCACTGCTTACTGCATACTTGGTTGTATCATAATCATCACACCCTTGTTCCAAAAGGTTTGTCCATTCAGTAGATCTAGGTTGTATGTGTATCCACACTTCAACTCCAAACAAGTCTTCAAAACAAACTTACCCTATGAATTCCACTGTACATACAACATTGCTTCAAGCTTGGGCTATAAAGAGAATGGCCTTTAAACAAAATTTTCATTTCTTGGATCACTGTTCTAGGCATCAAAAAGGGATGGCTAATGTTATCATCATGGTATAATTCACTATGTACTATAAATGAGCCATTACATTCTTTACCATTCATCACTAGTCATTTGCATCTACATATCATTATTGTTTCATAACCACTTATACGTATCACTGTTCAAACGTGTGTTGGTTAGATTTCATGGTATGCATCATCATCTAGTTCTGCATGTATTATTGATCTAGGGAATAGTATGCACTGTATCGTATATGTTGTACATATTGCATTACTTTATGTCATTAACATTAAATATACCATACCCTAATCCGGACCAACCTCAGAATGTTTGTCAACCTACAAATTCGAACTGTAAATAGGAAGAAGTTTATGGTCTGCTACAAAATTAGGACCTTGCTGCCACCAAAAACTCTGGCCTGCTCTAGACCTCTACTGCTACAAATATCTGTTCAATTGTTGTTACATCACCATACTACTGTAATCTCAAGTCTGCTACACTACTCTGAAATTTAGGGAATCCACAAATTCGAGTCTGTTTGTAATTTTGTACTACTGCAAACAGTCACCGCCAAAAAACAAAAGACGAACTTCACTACTGCAAAAATTCAGGCTTGCAAACAAATTCAGGTCTGCAAGAAATTGCAATCACTACTGCTACCACTGCTCCTTCACCCAAAAAATAGTCACTTAGCCACAGTCCACGAAATTGCAGAGCTCATCCAAAAAAATTTGTCTGTAAAATGAATTTTTGATGGGTTATTTATACTAGTTTTCCATTGAGCTGACATGTAAAATTTTTTTTTTTTTATTTTAATTTTTTTGTTTGGAGCCGACTTCATGGTAAGTATTTTTAATTTGTATATTGTTTTTAATTTAAATTTGTCTTACAAAATTCAACCCTTATCATTTAAATTCACCTTCAAGAATGATCAATATTAGGGTTAGTTGTATGCCATCATAAGCAAGGGTTTCCTCCATCTTACCATCAAAGGTTGCATCAAGCCACTAGGCTTCATCAAGGAACCAAGGTCAAAGGACCATATACAAGAAGGTCATATGCCCACCTCCAAGGGCTCCATGGCCTTATCAAGGGTATCAAGGTCACCGTCAAGTGCAAGGAAGTCTATCCACCACATCAACCCATAACATGCACGCAAGTGTCCAGGTGTCATCACATGTGTGTGGGTTCCTTCATCATGCCATATAACCATATCAAGTGAAAGAAATGGGATTCATGACCTTTGCAAGGGCATCAAGGTCTTCATCAAGGGGTCCAAGTCTTCATCAAGTCATCAATGACCACATCATCACCTTTAAGGGGACAAAGCCATCAAATGTGGGTCCAATGATTTCTTCAAGGATTCTTCATCAAGCAAGAGACTTCATCAACCACCTCAATCACACAAGGGGACCTCCACGGGTCAACATCCATTTTGATATCACCTGTGTGGTTTCCAAACCTCCTGTTGGGGTACCATGACACCATCAAAGCATGAATGACCATAGAATGGGTCATTAATGCTTCTCCAACCCATCTAGGGTTTCTCCATCATCTACAAGGGCTTCAAGACCATCTCTAGGGTCTTCAACACCGTCAGCAAGGTCTTCAACATCTTCAGTAAGGTGGTGGCATCAAGATAGAACCTCGTGGGTACAAGGACCTTTTCAACTCGATACACAGTGCTTCAAGGCACAAAACCACTATGTAAGGGATCCAAGGCACTGCAAGTGGGACTTGGTGGCATCAATGACAACCTATGGGGCCACTGCAAGTCCATGTCAGCATCAATGACAATTTCATCAACACGTAGGACTATGGTAAAGCCCATGGCCTCATAACCCTTTTTGTTAAAACCTTATTACATTGAAAAGTGGGATTAAGACTATGGTATAGTCTCCCAACCCTTGGGGCTAGTAAATCCCTGGTAAACATAATAAAAACCAAAACAAAGAAGTTGCAAAACATCACCTTTGGGCATAGTTGAACGCAACAGATAAAATTCACCATTACCGTATTTGGATAAACTTGGCCTACAAATGGAAATGATATAAGTAAATTACAAAAATAATCTTTAATTGACTCATGATTAAAATTGCTTGTTAATATTTGTTTGAGCTTTGCTAGTTAAATGCATGCACAAATTTTTTTATTTACAAATTTTGAGGTGTGTGACAAAATGGTACCAAAACATGGTTATAGCACTGGGCCTGAACCGGATCAACACAAAACATGTTAAAGAAACCATAAAACTAATTTTACTTTATTTTTTGGTTTAATTCTCTTACAAAACAAGAATAGAAGGATAACTTTATTTTTGCAGGAAAAACATTGTAGAAAAAGTGATTTCTGTAGAAGAGTCTCACCCAAGAAATCCTATACATAATGAAGAGGCTAATTTAAGGGACGGGGAGATTCGAGTAGACCTGAATGAAAGTTAAGATAATAAATTTGAACTACAAAGAAGTGTTAAGGAATTATGATCAGAGCTAAAAAGATTAAGGAGGATAATGAACGAATCCGAGAAGCTCAAGAGGAGCTAAATAATGTTTTATTAGCTAAAATATAGAACGATGAAGAAGAGAAAAACACAAAATCTGAACATATCATGGAAAAAAATACACCTTACAAACATAAGGGAAGGAAACTTGAATTTCTAAGTCATAAGAATGAAACTTACAATGAAGAATCAATCAAACATCACATAAGAAAATGACAAGATTCAAGCGAAAGTAGTGATGATAATAAAAAGAAGAATTACAAATAGTATGAAGAAAAATCTAGGGATTTTAAAAATATTAAGCCACCAATGTTTAATGGTGACATTGAAAAAGGAGATGAAGCAGAACCTTGGCTGTCAGGGTTGAAGAAATACTTCCAAATCTATAATTACTCTTACGAACTCAAAGCTAAAATGGCCATATATAATATGAATGAAAAATAATATATATGGTGGAAGGATATAAAGAAAGTAAAGGGAATAAAGGAAAGGTATATAAACTAGAAAACCTTGCAAAATAATCTTGAAAGAAAATACAGGTCAAAACAGTACTACGAAGAGAAGGCTAAAGAGTTTTACGAGTCAAGACTAGGAGTTATGACTATGAAAGAGATTTGTAGTAAATTCTTTTGTCTGCTTCGTTATGTACCTTATATAATTGATGAAAACACAAAGATACAATGTTTTCTTAGTTGGTTTCCCATAATGTTTAAAGAATGGATTGAGTATGGAAATCTGAAGATGCTCAAGGAAGCAATGAGCAAGGAAAACTCCAGTTATGATCAAAATAAAAATAAAACTAAAAGTGTACCAATTTGAAATAGTAAAAGACAAGATAATTTTGATCCAATAAATAAAAATAATAAATTCCACAAAAACATAGGGAATCATTATAAAGGGTATCAAGGAAATAACTACAAAAATTTTGAACCACAAAATTCTGCAGTGAAAGAAAGACAACATCTCACTACTTTTAATAAGAAAATTGCACATAGGGAACCCTTAAAATGTTGGGAATGTGGTGAACCACATTATTTTAAAGACTACCCAATAAGAAATAAAAACTTTAATGTTCACTCCATTCAGGAGTTGTTACAGTTGGAGACATGGTAAGTAGCATGCCCAAAATCCACACTGCACTAAAAAACCAGCAAGAATACCATCAAGCTTCAATGGCCAAGATTGAAGGTATGATAAAAAGTCAACCTATTTCAATATTGATTGATACAATTGTAAGTATGAGTTATATATCACCTAGAATAGTTGAATTATGTAAATTAGTACCAAAAAAACACAGAGTAATGCTATTTTTTTTTCACAACACCTTTACATGCATAGTTGATACTGGAAACATAATTAAAGTAAAAGGATTTCCCAGGATAGTTACGATCAGAGAGATATCTTCTCTACAAATGAAGATATCAGTATGTAAAGGATGTAAGGTATTTGTTGTTTATGTAATGGATGATAAATATAATGAAAAGAAACTTAAAATAGAATACATACCTACCTTAAAGGATCTCGAATACATATTTCTGGAAGAAGTCCATGGACCTCCTTCGAAAAGAGAAATAGACTTCAGAATCAATCTGATACCTGAAGCAGTGCCATCATCGAAAGATCCTTACCAAATGAACATAATAGAGCTCACAGAACTCAAATTAGAATTACAAGAACATATTAACAAAAATTATATTTGACCTAGTGTTTCCCCATAGGGAGCAGCGGTATTTGTTTTAAAGAAGAAAGGAGAAACATTAATATTGTGCATATACTATCGAAAACTAAATAAAATGAATATTAAAAATTGATACCCATTACCCCAGATAGACGATCTATTCAATCGACTCTAAGGGGAGACAATATTCTCTAAAATAGAATCAAGGTCCGGATATAATCAAGTGCAGATCAAAGATGAGGGCGTCTTTAAAACAACATTTAGAACCTGTTATGGTCACTTTGAATGTGTCATAATGCCTTTTGGGATGAAAAATGCACTTGCAACATTCATGTGCTTAATGAATAGTATTCTAATTAACTATTTGGATAATTTTGTAGTTGTATTCATCGAAGACATACTCATTTACTCAAAGAATGAACAAGAACATGAAGACCATTAAAAACTAATTCTACTTGTACTAAGAGAAAAACAGTTGTATGCTAATTTTAGTAAATGTGATTTCTTTAAGGATATGATTCAATATCTAGGACATGTAGCTTCCAAGGATGAAATATCTATCAACCCCGACAAAATTAAGGCTATCACTGAATAGCCAGTTCCTAAAAATGTAACTGACATAAGATCTTCATGGGATTACCGGTTATTATCGAAATTTTATCGAATTATTTTTTAAGATATCCTACCCCATAACTTCGTTCTAGAAAAAGGGTAAAATGTTTGAGTGGAATGAAAAGTGTACGAAAATCTTTAATAATTAAAACATTTGTTAATTGTTGCCCCTATCCTAAATATTTTTCATCCTTTTAAGGATTTATGTACCGACATTTGTAAATAAGGATTAGGCGAGGTATTAATAAAAGAAAAATTACTTCGTGGATGATGAATCTAGAAAATTAAAGGAACATGAAAATAAGCATTCTACACACAACTTAGAACTTGCTGCAATAATTCACACATTAAAATGTGACGACATTAACTCACTGGAAGGAAATTTCTTCTTATGTGAGAGAACATAAGTCTACAATATCTATTTGACCAACAAAAATTCAAATGATAGACAAGTAAGATGGTTATCTTTCTTAAGTGAAGATGATTTCGAAATAAAAGACATAAAACAAAAGGAAAACAAAGTTGTAGGAGTTAGGATTTGTCATGCAAATTTACTATTTGTAAGCAGTAGTTAAGAATCAAAACTAGAAAAAGAGATCTTAAGTGCAGAAAATTGTGATAAGGAATACCAAATTTTAGAAGAAAAAACTGTTGAAAATGAAAAGAATCAGATAAAAATAATTCATCATAAAAAGAAGAGGATCGTTGCTGCATAAAAATAGGTTGTACATGCCAAATATAGAATAAATCAAATTAACAGTCATGAGTGAGTTACATAAACGACGTTATTCACGACCTCTTGGATATCAGAAGATGACTACCAGGATCATAAAATATTTATTTTGTCCTAACATGAAGATAGAGGTAGGAGAGTAATTATCTCGCTACATAGAGTTCCAGTAAGTTAAGGTAGAACACCAACATCCAACAGGGTTGTTGCAACCTCTACCTATTCCAAAATAGCAGTGGGAAATAATTAGTATGGATTTTAGAACAAGCCTACCTAAAAATTTTAGACAACATGATTCAATCATGGTCATACTTGATAAGTTAAGTAAAGTAGCTCATTTTATTCCTATAAGATCTACCTATAAGGTGCTTAACATTGCATATATTTTTATGAAAGAGATATTTAGGTTACATGGTCTACCAAAGGTAATAGCATCAAATAGAGACGCAAAATTTACATGGAATTTCTACAAAGCTTTGTTTAAAGGGTTAGGTACACAGTTGAACTTCAATTCTGCATATCATCCACAAAAGGATAAGTAGACTAAAATGTTAAACTAAATCCTATAATACATGTGAAGAATGTATGTAATGGACAAACCAAGTATGTGGGAAGAGTACCTACATTTAGTAGAATTTGCTTATAATAATAATTTTCAAGTATCAGCAAGTATGAGTCCTTTCGAAATTATGTATGGACGCAAATGTAATACTCCAATTTCTTGGAGGAGTCTAGTTGATAGGTTAATGTTATGGCCTGATTTGTTAAAATATATGGCACTAACTGTGAAACCGATGCAACAAAACTTGAAGGTTTCCCAAGACACGAAGAAAAGTTATGCTGACCTAAAAAGAACTCCTAGAGAGTTCTAGGTGGTTGAACATGTGTACATAAAGGTAAACCCCGAGAAAATATCTTTGAGATTGGGAAAGTATTCAAATTTGGCACCCAGGTATTGTGCTCCATTTGAAATTTTGGCTAAAGTAGGGTTGGTTGCATACATGTTATCCCTACCACCCAAAATTAAAGTGAATAATGTTTTTCACGTTTCTATTTTAAAAGGGTATATTCATGATGCTAATCATGCGATTGATTGGAATTTTATCTAGATGGAACAATAAGTTGAGTTCAAGTGGGACTGGTGCATATTCTCGAAATTATATAAATTTTACTCTGAAACCATACCACCGGACAAGTTAAGGTGCAATCAAAGCACCTTAGTTTGGAAGAACCTACTTAGGAAATGGAAAGTGTTATGCGGGATGCATATCCAATCATATTCCAAGGTGATGAAATCGAAGAATAAAGAAGAAAATTAGTAACATTGAGGACGGTGTTATCCTCCAAGGGAAGGAGTATGTAATGCAGCTAAAAATTATAATTTATTATTAATTTCAACTGAAATATTTTTTTATTATTTTAAATATTTTTGAGATAAAGTCAAAAATAAAAGAATTGCGATGAATTATTATTTATTAATAAAATATATGGAAGGAAAAAAAAGTGGAATAGTTTTTGAAGAGTGTTTGTTTCCCCACAAGAGGAAAAGAGAAGTGGTTGAATCTACTGATTGAGAACTCAAGGTCTAGGAGGAATCTTCCCCAAAACCAGGTCACAACTCCTAGTTGAGTTCTAAAGAGAAGGAGGCTCATAAATGACCAAGTCCTAGGAAAAATACTATATAATAGTACCTCCATTAGCAAGCAGGATGATAGCATTCGACGAGGATTGAATCTGATAATGCAAGAGCTGGTGCATTAAGTGGATGTTTCTCTTTTGGTTCAGCGAAAAGGCTGAGGGGTGCTGGAGTAAGTAACTTGGATGCTCTAGGAGTTGGTTGGGAGCAACGACTATTCCATTTTTGTTTTCCAAGCAGTGGTGCCAGGTTCTTCCTCCATGTTTTTATTTAATCCATGTTTTTATTTACTGTAGGTCATTTATTGTAGATATGGAAGTGTTCTTGTAGTCGTTAAGTAGAAATGTTTTACGTAATATTATTGCATAGTTATCTAACATGTATCAATTAGATTTCATTTATGTCATTAGAGGAATATTGAGTTCTAAAATGGGCCTCCTAAGGAAAATAATAAAATAATAGTTAAAATAATAAAATAATATTTATTAATTTTGGAGGAAAAAAGAAAAAAACTACTTTTTGTGTTCGTATTTTCGACATATCTCTGTGTGTTTTTACTCAAATTTCGATCAGGAGAGCTTGTTGGATGAAGAATTTGATTCTAAATCTAGAGAGTACTGACACTGCATACTTTTGACGGACTCTGCTACACCAAAAACAAGAAATACCTCAAAAAACGTGATGATGACATCATCATCATCACGTTTTTTCAGGTATTTCTTGTTTTTGGGGTAGCAGGGTCCATCAAAAGTATGCAGTGTGGGTACTCGTTGGATGTAGAATCAAATTGTGCATCCAGCAAGCTCTCCCAATCAAAATTTGAGTAAAAACACAGAGAGATATGTCGAAAATACGAACAAAAAAAGTAGTTTTTTTTTATGACAAATATGTCAATTCAACCATTATGGTTGACTCATTTTATTGAAATTGTATTGGTTCTTGAATTCCAACTCACAAGAAATTATTGTTGGCATGTTTTCTTACAAGGCCCATTTTAGACCCCAAATTTCCTCTAATGATAGATCCTAAATATGTTTATGTTTTGTTTTATTTATGAATGGTTAATTCTGATTAGAATGGATTCTTAAATAGGGCATCCATAACCGAGTTAGGGATATATAGATGAGTTTATATGTTGTAGTATAAAATTATTCCTTAAATAAGTATACATCGATGAATTATATATGTTCTTTTCCTATGTTGTAGACCTAGTTTAATTTTGATTACAATAGTGAAATTTAACATGTTTAAATTCTAAATTATAATGGTAAGAATTAACATGTTTAAATTTTAAACGATTACAGTCATATCGAAGTCAAGGAAAACTAACTAAATACTTTAAGATCAAATGCGTTATAAACTACCAAGACAGAGAAACAAATATTACGATTTATATACTAGCCAACTACTAATCTAACAATCGCAAGAATCTACAGTCATAGGACTATTTATATACAGTATAGATATTATAAAAACAGCCACCTACAAGATAATTATAGCCAACATATAACTTATCGAGCTAAATCCTTTATGGATCTAATGTTAATAATCAATAACCAGATTCCAAGAAATCGAGTAAATCTACATTCTAGGTGTAAACAAATGGCATAAGAAAGTATTCATTTCCAAAGACTAGTAGTAATATCATTTACCATGATCATCAAGCATTAATATAATACAGTAAGAATATCATTATTAAATCCAAACCAAATCACAGGCATGCATACTATCTTTTAAAACTATGATTTCTAGAATTAAGACTACTCCACATAAATCGCAATACCCAATGGGTCGTATAAACAAGAAAAAAATAAATATTTATGGTCGTAAGCACATTTTTATGGCTTCCATCGTTACACAAAAGATAATCTCAACAAATTTATACACTAGCTAATCGAGGTTCTCTAAACCACACTAAACCCTCATACGTGTTAATATTATTATTATTATTATTATTATTTCTACATACTCTCATTGTAAACATAACTGAGATTTTACTTGTAAAACAGTGCTATCAAATCATATTCATGGCCATAATACCATCAAAGGATGGAAGCTAGTAAATAAAGAATATAACCACAGAGGAATTCACAACATAGACCCTAAGGGTCGTTTCATTTATTTATACAGTAAAAATTATAAACACATTGTATGCATACAAGGTGTGCTTGTAATAACATCTATGATGGCTTCCACCATAGTTTAAAAGCATAAATAAAATTCAAATAACAAAGTAAGCAAAGTGGTGGTAAGACCATATGCTATGGAACCCACAATACCCACGCAAGCACTAAAAGTAAACCCAATTCGAAGTAGAGAGGCTGTAAAATACCTCTGTAAAATCAAGTGTAAACCCCATGGGTGTTAAAAAAAACACACACACACAACACTTATATTGTGCACAACTGGATCATTTACCTCCCCCTGGCTCCTTACATTCAAGCCTTAATTACCTGCAGCAAACCATAACTCTTTATTAACCACTATGGATTTCTTTCTTTATTTGTAAAGAATGAAAAACCAGAATTGGGGTCTTTTGTTCCTTACCTGAGGTGTTATAAGACGTAGGCCTGGGAGGAGGTGACCCTATCACCTTCCTCACCAATTCTTCTAACCTGCAATGAAGGCATAAGGGGAAGTTACAATAATTATTAAACCTTGTAAAATAAGTTTGAACTTAAAGTTAATGAATTTACACATACCTCATGCAAGTTTCTAAGAGGCCAAGGGTCAGCTCCTCCAAAAATAGTGTTATCCCTCCTCTTCCTATACAAACCAACATTATAGGTTAAGTTTCAGATAAGCATTAGAAATCATTTTCATTTAAAAACTTGCAGCATTAAAATTGAATGTACCTAGTGAATGCAACGACGAAATGGAATGGATGGTTGAGCAAAGAAACGAGTAGCAAATGACCATGGATGGAATGAACAAGCATAAGAATACCTTGTAAAGAAACTAATTACACTACCATCAATAAATAGTAGAGGTTACACCAAGAAACCTATAATTTTTCCACTAACATAGCAGGGCTTGACTCTCTCCCTATGACAGACCAAACAAACAATAATGTAGGGTCTGGAAAACAAAGGTGACATTAAACTCTCACAAAAAAAAAACTAACCTCTTAAGTCTTACAAATGGATGACTAAGATGAGACCTCAAGGCCAATGCGGAGGCCTTGCTGCGCTATCAACTTCCATCCAGGACACACTTTTAAGGCAAGTCAAATCAAAGTAAAAACACTTTTAAACTTCGATCAGATTAATGATGAACTTTTAATCATTGCTTTGAACCTTATAAACTATGTCGAGAACCATATGACATAATGTATACAAACCATTTCGTTATAAAAAAAAAATATTATATTTTATTAACTTTTTAAACCATGGTTTAGAGCATATCCAAGTACATGTTCAAGTTTATACCTTCGCGCCATTAGGACCAAGTCCTTTACAAAGATGCGCTTAGGACTATGGTAAGGCCCATGGCCTCATAACTCTTTTTATTAAAACTTGATTACATTGAAGAGTGGGATTAAGACTATGGTATAGTCTACCAACCCTTGGGGCTAGTAAATCCCTAGTGAACATAATAAAAACCAAAACAAGGAAACTGTCAAAAGTCACCTTCTATCGTGATTGAACCCAATGGATGAAATTCACCATTACCATAGCCTGAGAAACATAGCATAGAAATAGAAATGATATAAGTAACTTACAAAAGAGTCTTTAAATAAATCATGACTAAAACTACTTGTTAAGAGTTGTTTGAGAATTTATAATTAAATGCATGTTCATTTGTTTTCTTTATGAATTTTGAGGTGTGTGACACGACTAGTATTCAAATCGAAAGTTTACGTGGAGATTCCATGCATTGAATGCATTTATGTCTACTCCAATGTTTACGTGGATTCGTCCATGCATTTAATGCACTATTCCCAGCCGGTTCTCGAGGTGTTGTAGAGCCCTCCTATGAGGTTGTCTCTATCACCATCCTAACGAATAGATGGAGGTTTCAGATCGCTGGTCAAATTTGATGATTTCTCCAAAAAGAAGCAAAAATGACAGGCTTCTCGACGAAATCATTGAATCTGTAGGCTACTCCAAATTATTTAGCTTAGCCATCTTTTGGTTTTATTCAAGTCTTTAATAGCTACAAACACGGGTGTAAAAGCAACTTATGAATAGAAAAACTTTAAAGATGAAATTGTCCCCACATTTAAAACAAATATTATTGCTCAAGTAAGTAAAAGCAGTCAAGAATGACCTACATAATGTGGAAATCTCTTTAATTATAAAAATGGATTTTTTCTTTATTAAAAAAATCATAACTTTACTACGCATGACATTAACTGCTACATAATGTATTATTATTTACGATACATGACCTTGATGTTGAATCCTACATAATGTATTAGTATTTACTGTACATGAACTTATCTTTATGTTGGTCTAGTAAAGGAGCACAAGGAAGGAAGCTCACAAAGGAAGAAAGGGACTAGTGCAGACGGAATGGACATGTGCATGACAGAGGAAAATTGAGCGTACAGGTGATAATGGCCAGAAAGTGACAAGTCAATATTGTGGCTGCTAAAGATGATGTAAGCCTATGGCAATGCACGTATGGAAGAATATTTGTAAGTCAGGTCAATAGTTCCTTGTGTCAGTCCATGACAACCTATTTTGATGAATGATCACGACCTGTAACTGATGAGCAGTATGTAGTCGACCCTACGTGGTATGATGGAGGTTATAAATAGGAAGAACCTGTTCTGTATACTAGGTTGGTCATTGTTCATTATTCATTGAGTAGTAGTTAAAAGGATTGGATTGGATGTCTGTAGCTAAGGATGCCATTTTTGTTGATCTTTTGAGTTAGAGTTAGCAAAAGAGAAGACTCAGAGAAGAGTCTAGTAGTAGGAGGAGGATGTTGATTCATGGATCTTGCAGCTATGTGTGCATACCGCTAGGAGTAGAAGGAATATACAGCTGAGTGCGCAGATGGAAAATAGGAGATTTGATCCAGGCTATGTGTGAATGAATAGGAGTAGATAGAATAATAAACCAGAGAGCATAAGAGAAAGAAGTCTGATTCAGAAAGACATATCATAAGTTCAGTATGCAAGTCGCAGATTGTAAGGTGCTATATCCATTTCTCATGCAAGATGAAGAGAACCTTGGTGTTTTTTCCCAAATGGGTTTCCATGTTATTCCTTGTGTTCATTGATTGATCAATGTTGTATGTTGATGTGAATGTCTCATATTTTCTTACTGTATGTTGATGAGATACTGTTGAATGCATAGCACCATATTGTTAATCGGTGAATGAATGATTGTTAAAGCAATGTTGGGATGCGTGAGTCAATTTTTGGTTAATTTCTTAAGTTAAAGTATAAGTCACAAATGGTCTGTTAGTTCGAAGAATCAATTGTGTCACACAAGTTGCGCCAGTTGTTGAGGTTAAGGACCAGGTCATGTTGTGCGTGCTAACACACAGTTGTGCACAGTCATGCAAGAACCGACTCCACCACCCAGCAGTCCAAGTTTCCTTCATTGAGTGCCTTGGCAGCGCACCAAGGGACTATAATCCCTCATCAACTATGGAAACATGGTTCTAGAAGTTACCCATTAGATATCTCGGGTGAGACTGTGCCTTCCTCATAGGTGTTGTCGATGGAGCTTGCTATGTTGGGTCATTGTCTTGTGGTTTATTGTTGGTATTTTTGTCTTGTTGAACCGTGCATCAAGACTAGAAGGAGAAAGAGGCCAATAAATGGTTCCGTTTCTAGGACCCTTAATCATTTGAGTCGAGGGAAATGTTGTTGCATCCGACAAAGAAAGAGATAGAAGATTGGATGGACTCTAAGACACTAGCATTCGTGCAAGAGGAGAGTGTAGGTAACTGGGTGAACAAGTACATACATTCTAATATTCACGAGGTTTTCTTTGCATAATTTCCTTTTATATTGTATGAGTGGTTGTCAAGATTGGTGAATGGATAGCCAAATTTTTAGAGAAGAGAACCTATCGAATGGAGTGATCAGTTTGTTCATGAGGTATCCAGCATAAGTGATTCCTCTCTAGAGCTGTTGATTTTTGGGTTGATAGTATATTGCAAGGATACATCACTGAGTTTGCAGTAGATACTATAACCTCATATAGTGAGGCTGAAAGAAATTTTTTCCAAGGATCTCAGAGAAGGTATTTTCTATCTACCGATACATGGATTAAGATGCTCATAAATGAGAAGGGTATCTTGCTATTGAGTAGTTGAGTCACATACCTGTGAAGGAGGCTATGTCACGGAGGACCTATTAAGAAAATGGGAAAGGGTGAGTTGAGATGTTCCCTAAAAGTACAGAACCTAAACTAGAAGCTATATTCCTAAGGATTGGAAGGAGATTCAGATCAGGAAAAAGAAGAAAGACCGAAAGAGGGAGATGGAATCCTAGTCTGTTCAAGGAAAGTGAACATGAAATTAGGTCACAGGAAGATGAAGGGTAATGTGATGAAGAGGGGGACTATAGCCCGATATTGGAAGAAGTAAAGGAATTAGAAGAATCTATGGAAGCACCAAGGTCAGGACACAACTACATCACACTAGGAGTATCATTGGAGGTAAGATCTAGAGTCTCATCCCCAGAAAGGAATTCTAATACCGATAGTGCTAATACTGCGACTAGTAGGCGAGAGGATTCACCCCCTTTGAATCCCTTACTAGAGAACCCAGACATCGACTCAATGGATGGGGTAGATATTCACTGTACCTAAATTGAATGCGAATGGAACGGAAGACCCAAAGAAGCACTGGTTCCTCAATGAAGCTTTTTGGATGGTTCTCTTAGTTCATAATGCAAACATAAGAAAGGCGTAGATGATCACGAATCTAAGAGATCACGTGCTAGATTGGTTTATGAATTTTTGCACCGCACCGGCCGAATCAGCATAGAATACCCTCGACGAGATCCAAACTGCAATGATATCTAAGTTCAGAAAACCTAAATATGAATCACAATGCATTACTGACATAAAAGAGATAAATCAAGAACCAGCAGAATCACTACGAGAATTTGACTAACGGTTTAAAAATCTGATGGCAAAAGTAAGCTTTCAAATGTTGGATGTACAACATAAGGAGCAGTTTATTGTTGTGTTATTACCACACATATAAGGGTCATTAATGCAACAAAATATTGATTCGTAGACAGAAGCGCTAGAGTTGGAAATGAAGTTAGAAGCCTCGTCGATTAGTGATGGTGCTATAGGAATGGTGCAGATTCAGTCACAGTTGGCTAATATGACGATACAAATGCAGGACATCAAGAAGGGTAAGGAAGCACAAGAAGAGTTGTGGTGCATGAAATACAGGACGGACAGACACACTAAGGATAATTGTCTGACCTTCATGAACTATATCGTGTCAGGTGCACCGAACCCATTAAATGGACATGGACTACCATGGTGTCGCATATGTCACTCTAGAGGGCATCATGACGAGGAGTGTTTATATTTGAAAAATGTTGTAAGTCCCTCAATAAAAATATTTTGTAAATTCTATAAGTCAGTAGGACATGAAGAGAAAGATTGCAGAGCATTCCATCTTTTGAAATAAAAGACTGTCGACACCTACTTGATAGAGAATGGGGGGTAGGGTCAGGCTAAACCAGTGCAACCATCATATCAGCCTACGTAGTTCCCACCAAACTAGTATCAACCTCAGTACGTGTCGCAACAATCATTATGCATGCAACAAAATCACTATCAGCCACACTACCAGCAGAACAAGCACCCGCCACAGCAACCACACCAACAGGGAAGGGGTGGTGGAAAATTCAGAGGAAGAGGGGGAGGGAGGAGGATTTGGTAGAGAAAGAGGTCAAGTTGCATGCTATAACTATGGAAAACTGGGTTACTATGCAAAAGATTGCTTAGAACCCACGAAGACATGTTCATACTATAAGGGATAGGACCATAATGTGGAAAAATGTCCTTAGTTGATCGCAAAATGGAAATAAAGGACTATCGTAGGACCTAACCCTATGTAGAATGTAAACCCAAATCCCAACATGAATGTTTAGATGATTACGCATGAGCCACAAGATCTGAATGTCGCTGTCGTAACATAAGGAGGAGCTACAACCGAAGCTCATCAGGATAAACCGCAAGAACAACTACAACCATAGGTATGACTTGTGACACAAAAGAAGGTATCCTTCGACGTCTAGAAATAGAAGGAAGTATTCTTGGAGGTGTGACCAGAGTTTGTGGATCTAGTAGAACCATCGACGTCAACAGAAATCAAGGAGATGCCTGAACAATTTCAGCGCATATTTCAGAAGAATGTCTCACAAAAGGTTAGTAAGCTCAAATCCTTTCTGTCAAGTTTCTTAACGCTAATACAAGATAAATATGTTATAGCAGAACAACAGGAAATGATAGAAGAGACACCCATAGAGCCGCGGCCTGAAAAGAAAGTTAACCAAGTGAGAAAGAAGTTTAAAACTGGCTATGAATTAAGAATGACTGCATAGATAGGCTACTGTGACATGGATTGCATCATCTTAAACTTGGGGTCTGATGTCAATATTTTGACATGACAAACTTGGGAAAGTATGGGAAAGTCACGCTTGGACTAGTCCCCTGTCTAGCTGTGACTTGCAAATCAGGCAAAGGTCCTACCCATTGGTATATTGAGTTAGGTCTCTGTCGACATTGAAGGGTTGTGCACATTTGCGAACTTCAAGGTCATTAATATTATTGATGACACAAACAGATGTCCCACATTACTGGGAATATATTGGGCTATAGACAACCAGACCATTATAAACTTCAAGAAAAGGATCCTCTCATTTGAGGATAATGAGATGAGATTAGTGTCACCCATTGATCCATTTGAAGGACAGAGATATGCCGAGCCTATATATAATGATGGACACATTGACTACCTCAACGAAATTTACAATGTCACTGCATTACAAGAAGACTACATCAATCTAATAGCGGATGGAAACCTGATCTGGAAGAGTGTTAGTTCATGCACATCTAACTCAGGGGAGGATTTGGAGAATTGGAAAAACAAACTGCATGAAGTCTCTATGAGGAGGTGCGCAAGAGTTACAAGGTATGTGCAACGGTTAGAGAACGAGCTGCATGAGCTACCTACCTATGAGGGTTTACTAAACCTTGCGACCTTCTTAACTGAGTTTGAAGGACTTGTAACAGAGTCACAGCGCTTGACTCTACTAGATCATGCACTAAAATCTACACTTGTTATATGGTGGGGTACACACAAGAAGTCTATAATAGACTGGGCATAATGCAAAAGATTGACAGAATTCAGATTTGGTGAAAAGGTCACCCTCATAAACCATAAGCATTCAGGGTTAGCAAACCCTATGGAACATCTTAATCATTGTCACATGGTAATTGCAGAATACCCATGACAGGAGTGGGTCCATCATTTCATACATATAGTGGAGATGATAGCTAGAACCTGGTATTCATCTATGGAATTGCGACAAGGAACCAAGGACTGTGAAGGGCTCTCTAAGAAGTTTGCGTACATATTTGAATTTACTAATGAGAACCCTATAGTTGATGATGTGCTTCAAAAGATAAAGGAAAAGATATTCACTGGGATCCCGACCAAAGAAGTAATTCCCACCAATGCAGTGTGACCATTCAACAATGGATGGATTGCTACAATCTAGCTGGAGATCCATATGATGATCCAGCTAACATAAACATACCAAAGTTAGAAGGAACTCACGCAGGTGAAGGAAGTAACATTTCAAGCGACCGGTTCCTTAAGCCTTTAAAAACTAAGAAAGTAAACATTGGGTCACCATAAAACCAAAAGTTCGCTTATATAGGAGATTATTGGGATGAAGAGATAGTTGTGAATATCACGGATTTACTACATGAATATCAGGACCTATTCCCTACAAATGTCTCAGAGAGGAAGGGGATAGTGGGAGACCTGAGGGAAATGAAAATAGCCCTACGACCAGATGCAAGGCCCAGTAAGTAGCGATTGTATAGGATGAACCCCAAGTATAAAGAAAGGGTAAAAACAGAATTGGATCGCATGCTCGACGTAGGAATTATTGAACCTGTTGAAGAGTCAGAGTGGATAATCCCTATAGTGATCTAGGATAAAAAAACAATAGGTGAAGTCAGGATCTATGTCAACCTGAGGAAGCTGAACGACACATGCTTGCACGATCCATTCCCAACACCATTTACAAATGAAGTACTTGAAAGTGTTGGAGGGAAAGAGATGTATTCATTTACTGATGGCTTTTCGGGCTATCATCGAGTCAGAATCACGAAGGAGGATCGCCGCAAAAAAAATTCGTCACTAAATGGGGATGCCACCAATATACTATAATGCCCTTTAGACTCAAGAATGCACCTGCTAATTTTTTTATAATAGTAGTCTCTTCTCTTAAATATTTCAGTCATAAATTTATTGAAGTCTACTTTGATGATTGGACTGTGTTTGGTCTAGTAAGAGACCATATTCAGAGTCTGTGCATTATTCTCAACCGTTGTCGCCAGTATCAGATTGTGCTTAATTCTAAGAAATGTATTTTTTGCACACCATTTGGTGTACTATTCGGTCACATTGTATGTCACGATGGTATTTTAGTCGACCCAACAAATATTGTGATTATTCTGGAATTACCACTACCTACAACACTCACACAACTCAGATCCGTTCTGGGACATACAGGATACTACAGGAAGTTCATCATAGGATATGCAACGATCACTGCACCTATAGAGAAACTGCTGAAGAAAGACGCCAAGTTTTAGTGGACAACTGCTTGCCAGGAAAGCTTGGATAAATTAAAGAATGCAATGTCCACTGCGCCAATACTTGTATTTCTGAGCTGGAAGAAAGAGTTTCATGTTCATGTTGATGCCTCCTCTATCATGCTCGGCATAGTTTTGACACAACCAGGAGAGGGTTCCCTCAACCACCTCATTTCTTTTTCTAGTAGGAAACTATCAACAACAGAGAAAACTTACAAAATGATGATGGAAAGAGAAGGCCTTGCTATGGTCTATGCTCTTCAAAAATTTTGACACTATTTGTTGGGTGGACATTTTCAGATGTACACTGACCATTCAAGCCTGAAATACCTAGTCAACAAGCTAGTGTTGGGGGGGAAGATCTGTAGATGGATTCTCCTCTTTCCAGAATTTGATTTTGAGGTAGTTGTCAAACCTGACTGACTGAAATTCAAGCCTAACCATCTGTCAAGGATAGAAAGTGGTGAAGAGCCAACCAGCTTAGAAGACAATTTTCTTGATGTGCAACTATTTGTGATCCACATGATGGACGATCATAACCATGAGTTTAATTCCAACATTCACTTTTTGAGCACAGGATATGCACCTGAAGGAATGTCCACTAATCAGATGAAACACTTGGTCGTCAAAGCTGTTGATTATACATTGATCATGGAACACCTATATAAGCTGGGTGCGGATTAGGTACTATGTCATTGTGTCTTTGAATATGAACGACCTTGGGTTATGAGTGAAGCACATGCTGGTGTTGCAGGAGGACACTACATAGGAAAAGTGATAGTGCACAAGATATTGCAGGAAAGATTATGGTGGCCAACGATACACATGGATACTAAAAGCTTCTGCAAGAGCTGTGATATTTGCCAAAGGACAGGAAAACCATCATGATGTGACGAGATACCGCTTGCACCATAGATAACCATTCAAGCATTTGATAAGTGAGCAATTGATTTTGTTGGACCAATCATCCCACCAAGAAAGAGAACTGGTGTGTGCTACATCATCACTGTGATAGACTATCTAACTAGATGGGTTGAAGTTGTGCCTGTTAAATGTTGTACCATGGCGACTGCAAAAAAGTTTTTTTTTTGAAAATGTGGTCACCAGATTTCACTGCCCAAAGATACTACTAAGTGACCAAGGTACACAATTTTTTAACAAAGTGATTGCTGAGTTGACTGCATAATTTCAAATCCATCATAAGAAAACAACGCCCTACCATCCTCAAGAGAATGGAATGGTCGAAGCTTTCAAGAATATTATGGAGAACGCATTGACCAAGGTATGTAACATGCACCGAGATGGCTGGAATTAGAAAGTATCAGCTATGATATGGGCATATCACACAACCTGTAAGCGACTAACAGGGCACCCCATTCAGGCTAGTATATCAACAACAAGTTCTTGTGCCAATGGAGTACATTGTACCAAGTGCAAGAATCGTTGCACTGATGGAGATGACTGAGGGAGATGCTATCAAGCAGAGGCTAGAATAGCTTGTGAAAATGGAATAAAAACACTTCATCACAGGATCCCATCAGACAATTGAGAAGAAGCGATAGAAAGCATGGCATGATTGCCATATCAGGATTAAGATTTTTGAATTCGGAGGATTTCTGTTGTTGTATGACATGAAATTTTTCAAACACCTAGGAAAGTTAAAGATGGATTTTCTAGGGCCATATGTGGTCGTGCACATCACTGATATGGGTGCAGAAAAACTACAGAATCTAAATGGTATGTATGTTGCGAGTATGGTGAAAAAAAGTCTCCTGAAACCGTACTACAATGGTCATAACATTTTGGGTTAAAATCGCGTCGCGCAACAACAAAAAAAAGGTCTAAAAGATGTAAAAAATGCACTATCGTACGTCGGCAACGGAACAAGTGAAAAGTGTAGGGAAAAGGCGCTGAAGTGCATGAAAAAGAAAAAAGTGCATCAAAATGGCAGAAAGTGCTGCAAAAAGCGAAAATGACAGCCTAGCCAGCATTAAAGTGCAAATATCCAGCGAATATTGAGGTGGCTATGAGAGCTAAGTGTCCTTAATTTGATGAGATACGAGGAGAATGATGACGTGCTTTAAGGTCACATTCGACGGATCCGCCATAATTGTTCTGACAGGAACATCGCAGCACTCAAGTTAATGACTTAATGAATAGATGCGGTGACCGAGAAACCCATGTGATATATTAGACATTAACCTCCTGTTGCATGACGACTGCACGACATGGTGGTGGGTATAAGTGCGAAACGGTTCACCCCCAAGCATTCTTTTATGAACACAGAGCGAGCTAGAGAGAACCAGAACCGAGCGATTACAGAGCCAAAGCCTGTCATCCATGCTGAAGTAAGTTAGCACCCGTGGTAATTGAGATCCCTATAGACACTAAGCTATCAGACGCAACTATTATCTCTAGTTGCCCAATTGAAGAAGAGATCAAATCCCCTGAAATAAAGAAACCACAGCGACAAACGGAAGTTGATCCAATGGCGAGAATGAGGAAGTAACCTGCCAATGTGGTCGGTCATACTACTATCCTGACGCCTGGTTCGTGTGTTGTGTCGAACCCATATCAGAGACCACAAGTTATTTCTCCACCTGCACCATCTAGCGTAGAGTTGAGACATACCGATGAGAAAGTGGTTGGAGGACTGTTCAGATTACCACAGATGAAGAAATGCAAGACCATGACCCTTGTGGATAATCTGGGTAAAGCACCCATAGAAGAAGAACAAGAGGAGGGAGACTCCATGGAAGAAGACTCACCACTACGCAGAGGGCCAGATGTTGAGGAGAACGATGAAAACTTTATGCACTACGTTCGGCCAAGGAGAGCCAATGTGCAGAAGGTGGACCTTCCAAAGAAGGTGACTACAACTCTGGTAGTGCCATGGATCCTTGATAGTGTCCCCCTACTGATGAACATCATGCCCAAGTTGGTTAAGTTGAAATTAGAGGACATTGATACTCGACTGCAAGATGGATTAAAGAGAGCAGACTTCATGGTCCCGGACCAGCTTGACCCAAGTGGAGCATAGGTGATCAATCCAATGTAGTGGGATGAGGGAGTTGGTCATGTAGGTTTGACAAACCTACTGTTTATGCCTCATTTCAGCCACAATTTACAAGTCAACATGTATGTGAATCAACTGCTGGTTTTCTTTCACAAAGGTTTCTTGTGGCTCGATCAACCATACTTGGTCGACATCAAACTAATTTCGGTAATAAATGTTACACCAAAATCCTATCACCTACATGTGATAATATCCTTAACACTTCTATTTTCCCTCAACCCCAAACTTGGAGTGGAAACAGTGCTATGGATGTTAATTTTACATAAAAAACCCTAGCACCGCTTTTTCCCTTTAGCTTATGAGCAGTACCTTATGTAGCACTGCCTCAGTCCTATTATAGATAAGCGATGCCACCACATATGTGCTTTGTTCTTGAATTGGTTCTTACCTACACCTCTCTATCATAAGGGTATATAAGCGGTACCCTTGGTAAAAGGTGAAAAAAAGAAGCTTCATGAAGCTTATAGATCAAGGGCTTCGTGGATAGCCTTATCCCTACTCACTTGGGTCAGTTTAGCTCGAGATCCATGCTTTGGGGATCTCATGGCAACCTCATACACTAATATCTCAACCATTTTTATCCTTTTGAACCCTATAAAATTAAGCTCATACCCCATGGTTGGGGGGAGAATTGAATGGTAAAGTTATATTGTTGAATTGAATGTCTGGCCTAATCCATCAGAGAGCACAAGAGAGCAAGTTGGAGCTATCGAGGATGAGATGTTTGTCTTTTGAAAGAGTTTATCGACACCAAGGCACATGGTTGTAAGCTCTTTCATTTATTTTCTAATGCAAATTTGATTTCCTTCCCACATATCTATTGCACCGATCTCGCATGTATGTTATTGGATTCCTTAGTCACTAGTATGAATGTGTAGGTAATTTTCTGGTAGCTTTGATGTCGATGCATGTTTGATATGGTCTACAGGTACATAGACTCTATATCAAAGCATCATTCCAAGTGTCTATAACATTCAGGGAAGGTATTCAACCTTTGTCATTCACTAATTTGTTCTGGATATGAACCATTCAGGCCAGAGGAACAACTTTTGTCCACAGAAGGTGCAATATTCCTAACAACAAATCTGGAGACTCTGTTGGGGATAAAAGTAAGTTTTAGTTGATCTGACCTTCCTCGGTCCTTGAACACTTGTCCGAATCCAAGATATAGTCTGTAACTCTCTTCAATCAGATCTGCTATCTGACTTAGTGAAGTTTTGGTTTAAAACTTTCAGATCTGCTCAAATATGAACTGCTTTGACTTTACAGGCTATGTTTTACTGTTATTTCATCAGTCTTTGTGTTGATTTGAGCAATTCTTAACTTGAATTTTCATTCTCTTTATGTTATGTATTTATTCAGGGAACCGTGCATGTGCTTTAGGTAATAAGCGGTGCCACTGCCTGAACCATGTGAGCAATAGGTGGTGCCACTGCCAGAGTGCAGTGATCTAGGAGCGGTACTGACCCAGAACTACTTTATCAAAGACCCCTCCAGCGCAGTGCCAGGTAGGCCTTGTTCCAAAACTTGGTTTCTTTTGATTTTTTGCAATAAGTAGGGTTTTGCTTTCTTTCTTCCCTATATAGTCAGGATTGTTTGTTTGAATTTGGATGCTCATGGTAAAAAAAATTTGTGGTGAAAGTTTCCTTGATTAAAAGAATCCAAAAGCTAGGTTAGGGTTGTTGATTATTCATTTTCCTTCATGTTTGTTGGTTGTGATTCTGAAAGGACCTATTGAAAGCTTAGGTTTTAGCTAGATCCCTTTTCATTTCATTCATAAAGACTAAAATAAATACCACTTGATTATCGTCTTAATTTCATTTTTTCCATAGAATACTTCTTTTTTATTTTAAAAAGAATTTTTTTCTTGAGATTAGGTCATTATTTATATTGAGCATAGGGCACTGGATCTCTAATTAGCATCATAATATTTCAGGTTCTCTTTGTTCTTCTGTCTCTCTTGCATCATTATTGTCTCATCAAAAGAAAAAATATTGTAGTTTTAAGTTAGATCTATCTATGTTTCAAACAAAAATAAAAAAATAGATTGCATGTGCATGTAGAGTGCTTATTGTTTTTCTTTTAGGAAAAGAGACTTGTACCCATCTGATTGCTTTCAAAAAGAAAATGAGTTTGGAATGTGTTTCTTGTCTTTCGATTTGATTTGTTCAAAATAGTTGTTTGGGAATTTTTTGTTTTCAAAACAAAAAGAAAATACTCTCTCTCCCTCCTGTAGGTAGGCATATCTCGAACGGTAAAGTGAAATATTTCCATCTACATATCTGCATGGTTTTACTTTTTCTGTCAAAATTCCATGCATCCACCTAACCATCCACTTTAAAATTAACGATATTTATAAGATTAAAATTTGTATAGAAATTTGAGTGATATAATAGAGACGTGTTCGGGCATCGTTAAGCGTAGGAGCTGTTGTTAATTGTCTGCACCACATCCCGAGACTCACACGGTTCTTCCACGTACCGTCGGTATATCAAACGTTCTTTCACGTACCCTTGAGGTATATAGAAAGGTACTTCACATACTTGATTGTATATAGGAAGGCCCCATGTGAACGGTTGTGCATTAGACAACACTACTATCGATTTGAGCTCCCATGTACCTTGCGTATATCAGGAGACCCCACTAGCATACCCTATCTATCTGAGAAAATCCATTTGGTCGTCTTTCTTGGAGCCATGCACCAAAAATAGAATTTGGGGAGATTACTACGCACATACTTAGCGTATATTGTGAGTGGCACCTTCTTGACAATCCTAGTGAGAGACCGGGCTATCTGAACTCCTCCTGTCATTTAAGTTTGCTTGTTTGGCCTGTAGCTTGAGTAGGAGAATTTTTGGTCTATTTTTTCTAGTTTTGAAACCCTAGGTTAGATAGGAACTCTGCAAACTGGCTAAGTTGAGACAGTCCAGGAGAGTACAGGGCTTGCCACCTGATTTCCCTCCTGTTTGGAGAGAATCCTATGGAAGCTATCGACCAAGGAGCTGCTACCAACTCCCATGTGGGAGAAAATGTGGTTGCAAAAAGCGGAGATCAATATCCTTTGCACAGTCCTCCCTTGGCTCAACAACATTCGAGGGGTAATAATTCTTTCCATTCTCCCATAGAAGGCCGTTTTGATGATACCAACTACCCACATTATGGTCCCAATGCTCCATTTTGGGATACCTCCATGGGACAGGCCATTGTTTCGTTTGGTTCCTGTCCAGCCTCTTCTAAAAAAATTTCACCAGCTAAAGAAGAATGTAGACAATACCAGGCAGCCATTCTCTGTGCACAAGACTTTGAAAAGAGAATAGATAAAATATTGGCTACACCACCACTTGGCTCGACAGTTTTTCCTCATAATGCAAACCCTTAGCTTGCTGGATATTGCTCACTTTCTAATTCTATGAAACGCATTGACCCTATTTTAGATCACACTGTGACTCAGCATAATCCAGTTCAAACCACCAACCCCACCACCTCCCATATTACATTTCTTCCAACTCCTCCCCGGTCTTCTGCACTTGGGGGACAACATTCAATTCCTATTTTATCAATACCTTCTGGTGCCAGGGGGAAACCCCCGGCATGACCTATGTTACCTAATAATGGAGTTGTATCTAGTAATGGATAGACCTTTAATATAGGGAAATTTGTAGTCTATGTTCCTCCTACATATACGAACATAGTTAACCCCCCATCAAGTTCAGGTCAGCCCTTGGGGGCACAATCTATAACCAATCAAACCTCTTAGGGGTATGGTTACCCAGAAAATCAAGTACCTGTAGGAAATATCAATTACCAACCCACCCCTATAGGAATACTATATACTGGAGTTCCCTATCCTGGTAACACTTTCACTCCATCGGGGCAACCTAACTGGTCCTACATGCCAGCTATGGGAGGGATACCTATACATACTGTCAGGGGTTCCGGAGGGCCACCTTACAGAGGTCCTCCCCCTGGGGGGCCTACTGGTCCTGGAGGGCCTAGAGGCCTTCATCCTAATGGTCCTTGTTGGCCTGGTGGTCCTGGGGGGCCTAGCGGCTTTCCTCCTAATGGTCCCGAAGGATCTAGTGGCCTTCCCCCTAGTGGTTCCATAGGCTCCAAAGGATTTCCTCCCAGAGGACCTAGAGGGTCTAGTGGTCCTCCTCCTGTCAGTCCAGGTGTTTTTGGTGGCCCTGATGGTCTTGGTGGTCTCGGCGGTCCAAGTGTTCCCGGAGGCCCTAGTGGTCCTCCTCCTGGAGGCCCCAATGGTTCTAATGGTCTTGATCCTAGAAATCAACCCCCTATGGGAAGATCTTCAGGAGGTTCATCATCACAATAGCCATATCAACAACCTGTGTATCAGTCTACTTATGGTCCTACTGGTGGTTGCATGCCTTATCAATGCTACCAATACGTAGAACCTAATCGCCAGTTACCTTTCCTAGCAACCTTGTACTTTCCTGATTTGTCCAAGTTGATCAATGATCCCATTCGACATCACCCCTCATGGCCTGCCATTTTGGTAAAGTTACCATCGGAAATTTCAAAATTGGATGGAAAGCAGGGAGATGATCCAAATAACCATGTCATGACATTGCATTTGCAGTGTTCCTTAAACTCCCTAATGGATGATTCAGTTCATTTAAGACTCTTCTAGCAAACATTGACTAGTACGGCCGTGAAATGGTACATTGAACTCTCGCAACATTCGTTTGTGGATTTTGGTTCTTTGGAAACTGTATTTCTTACACACTTTCAGCTTCCTATCTGCTATGAAATAGGTACAGATCTATTAACTTCTCTACGTCAAAACACCTCCACACACATATCATACCATATCCATGAGTGGATAAGGTGAAGAATACTTATCAAAGCTCCTATCCCTAATCAATTGCTAGCTGGTTATTTTACTAAATCTTTGTTATCTCCAATCACCCGAGATGTGGATATGGGCGGTGTTGTTACCAAAGAGCAAGCTATTAGTCAAGCCCAATATCTGGACTTGGTATATTCCCAGTCTGGAACACTGTATGACTTGATCCCTTAGGATCCTCAACCAAGCACTGATCCTGCCAAGCCATCAGTAGAAACCCTTGTTGACGGGATTGTTGGTTCAATCTAGTCCCCGTCGATAGCAAAACCTGCCAAGCAAACCCATACTCCCACTCCTGATCCTTCAACTCCCAAGGTTTCCATCGAGGTAAATTCCATTCATGGTATGCAAACACTCAGCAAGAATAAAAAGAAAGGTAAAGTGAAAAACAAAAAACCTGGAAACTCGCAAGAGAATTCGAAACCAACCACCAATGAGAATGATAAAGGGAAAAGAAAAGAAAAATATCCATGTATTTTATGTGGAGGTGACCACTTCATGAAAGAGTGTCCTTGTTGTGAAGAAATCAATCAATTTCTAACAACTAATCCCACACAAGCAGTTCTCACTGATCATTTCCCTTCTCAACAACAGCTGATAGACCGCATGTCTAATAAGGGAAATTCTAGTTCTTAACAGGAATTTTGCATGATGTTCTTGGACACTATTAATTTACAAAATCGAAGTCAGAGTTATGACAAACCCACAGACAAGAAAGAAGACAATTCTTCTTTAGGAAAATCTCCCTCTACTAGTTCTCCCGAGTCCTCGTCTACTGGTCCCCTAACCATCGAGAAACCTAATCTCGACATGATTTTATGTCCACCCAAGAGTACTCTTAGGAAGGTTGTTTTTAATCCTAATGCCTGAGCTTCCCAATTTTATAATGTAGTTGAAGAACTTGCTCAGGCACCATGCACAATGTCTACCTTGGAAGTATTCCAAAGTTGTCCTACGCAATGCAAAAACTTGTTAATCGCGTTAGGAGCTTTAGACCTGAACAACACTAATTTGATTCATTTTAATTTCGAGAATTATAAGTCTAGGCTACCTCACAAAATCATTTTCCAAATCATAATGAAAGTAGTCAGGAAAAAGGTCTTTAGAACTGTCCTAGACAAAGGCACTTCAACTTCAGTTTTGTCCCTGTCTTGTTGGAAAGCTATTGGATCTCCCGAGCTTGTAACATCACCAACGACTCTGAAAGCCTTTGATGGACAAGGTTTCCATCCCCATCATCTAATACCAACCCTTTTAGTTGAGCTTGGGGGAAAAACCATTTCCATTCAAGTGGAAGTAGTATATGCCTCGTTAGACTACAACCTCCTATTAGGAAGAAATTGGTTTTATTCCATGACTGCTGTCGCTTCGATGGTATTTCAAACTATCCAGTTTTCGCATCTAGGGAGGATTATAAACATTGATCATCTTGATTTCTGTATGTCATACGTTACCACCCCTATGGCTAATAAAATCCCTATGTTAGGCTAGTCCCCTCCTCCTTACCAGTTGATTCGAGTAGGCATGCTGAAGGATTCCTCCCTTATGGGGACTTTTCCATCAAACCCTCCTAACAAAAAAATGACAACGTTAAATATGATTTATTCATTTGATTATGATCCAAAGGGAAAGAAAATTGTTGAGTCTACCTCGTTGAGTCTGCATGAAGCAATGTATAATGTTATCCAAACCCTTTCCAATGACCACACTAAAGACATTCATATGGTAGATTCAGAACCTTACCACCTACCCTACTGGTTAGAACCCTCTCTTCCTACTCTGGATTATCTCTCCTAAAACTTTCCCTCCGACGAGTCCATTATGGAGATCATGAGTATGAATGAGTTGATATGGGAGGATCATCACCATAGATCATCATTCCTCCCCAACACCAGTTTGGTAGACCATGATTTTGCATCCCTTTTTACTACTGATATTGTCAAAACCCGTCAAACTCCTATATTGTTGCAGAACATGGAGTCTAAAGGAAATCTATGCAACATTACTCAAACAAATCCAATTCACATATCAGCCAAGCCTTGCACCCTTGAGCATGTTCATGTTGGTCATAACTGCTCAGCAGAAGAATCTAAAGCATATAGAACACTTTTCAAATAATTTCGAGATGTCTTTGCCTAGTCCTACAAAGAAATGCCTAGGATAGACCCATTGTGGTTCACAAAATAAAAAACTATCCCATTGCGAAACCTGTCAGGCAAAAACTGAGACAAGTCCATCCATGAAAAGCCGCAGCTATCAAAGCTGAAATAGAAAATCTTCTAAAAGCAGGGTTTATTTATCCCCTACCCTTGAAGGAATGGGTATCGAACATCATCCCTGTCAATAAAAAATAGGGCACCATTAGAGTCTGTATCGTTTTCAGAGATTTGAACAAAGCTTGTCCCAAAGACAACTTTCCCACTCCACATATCAACCAAATTATCAACAACTATGCTGGAAGTGGCATCTTCTCATTTATGGATGGCTTTTTAGGCTATAACCAGATTGAGATATTACCCGTCGATCAGCACAAGACATCATTTAATTTCCCATGGGGAACCTTTGCATATAGGAAGTTAACATTCAGCCTGAAAAACTCTGGAGCCACTTTCCAGCGCACTTTGTCTTATGTATTTCACGATATCAAACATATTGTAGAACCATACCTTGACGACCGCCCATCTCATTCACAACGATGGGAGGACCATCCTGGTCATCTTAGAGACATTTTCTTGAGATGCCGTCATTATAACATACGGCTCAATCCTCATAAATGTGTTTTTTGGGTTGAGACGGGATGTCTGTTAGGTTTTGTGGTTTCTAAGGATGGCATCCAGATATATCCATTGAAAATTTCTGATATTCTAGCCCTACTAGCCCCAACCAACCTTCTATAACTCTAGAGTTTGCAAGGGAAGGAAAAAATTCTTCGCCATTTCCTTTGCAATTTTGCAGAGAAAACATACGGCTATATGCGTCTCCTCAAGAAGGACACTCCATTCTTTTGGGATGACCAATCCCAATGGGACTTTGATAATCTTAAACACACACTGACTCACTCACCCATGATACACCCCCCATATTATTCGAAGGATTTTCTTTTATACATTGCTACCTCCACTACTACAATCACTATGGTTTTGGTGCAAGAGAATTCCAACGGTCAGGAGCACGTGATATACTATGCTAGTAAGAATCTCATGGATTCCTAAACTTGATACTCATGTGTAGAGAAATTAGCATTGGCCATGGCCATTGTTGTTCAGAAATTTTGTCACTACATTTTGCTCCGCACAACCACTGTATTGGCAGACCACAACCCTATGTATTACATCCTGGCTTGTTAGGTGCTTGGTGGAAAATATTCTTGATGGATAGTCATCCTACAGGAGTTTAATCTGGAATTTGCCAAAGCTACGTCAAAGAAATCCTTGGTCTTTATTGAGCTTATGTGTGATCTTCCCTGTGCTTTGACAGAATCTGAGCCCAGTGATTCATTCCCAGATGAACTCTTGTTCCTGATAAGCACTACTGACCCATGGTATGGATATTTAATCATTTATCTCCAGACACTGAGATTTTAGGCTACTCTATCCCATGACGATCATTGCCGTGTCCATCACCACATAAAATACTACCTCATCTTGAATGACACTTTGTATAGATGTAGTATCGACTTCGTTCTTCGGCGATGCATTACCCATGAGGAAGTTGAACAAGTTTTGAATGACTACCACTCTAGAGCATGCGGTGGTCATCTAACTGGGATGGCTATAGCCCAAAAAATCCTTCGTGCTGCCTATTTCTGTCCTTCAATATTTAAAGATTGTCACAAGCCTGTCAAGAAATGCCCACCCTGCCAACATCTCTATGCGAAAAGGTGCACCCACCCTACTCTATTACACCCCATCATTGTCATTGGCTCTTTCACCAAATGGGGGATCAATTACATGCATTGTAATCCTACCTCAGACGGGGGGCATGGTTACATCATCATAGCCATTGATTATTTTATGAAACGGGTTGAGGCTATGCCTACATATAAAGAGGACGGTAAGATTTCCGCTCTCTTCCTGGTCAATCATGTGATAGCAAGATTCAGGGTCGTGCATTCCATAGTTACAGATAATGGATCACATTTCCACAATCAAATGATGGAGGAATTAAGTTCCAAGCTAGCTTTTCCTCATGAAAACTCAATGCCCTATTATCCGCAAGCTAATGGTCAAGTCAAGGCCATTAACAAATTTTTGAAAATAATGTTGCGTCAGATGGTTGGAGACCATAAATTCAACTGGCACCATATCCTCTTTTCTACTCTTTGGGATTATAGGACTTCAGTAAAAACAACTATTGGTTTTACACCCTTTCAACTTATCTATGGACTAGAAGTTGTCTTGCCTATTCAATGTCAAATTCCATCCTTGAAACTTGCCCCGAACTTCTCCCAGACACTTCCAAAGAGGAAGAAAGATTTCTCTACTTGAACAACCTTAACGAAACTAGAAGAGATGTTTCCTTAGCCAATGAGGCACACAAGAAACACGTCAAGGCGCAGTATGACAAGTCTGTCTAACCTCGTGCCTTTAACGAAGGTGACCTAGTTTTAACCTATGATCAAAGACATGACAAACTAGGGAAAGGTAAGTTCGAATCCATGTGATACAGTCCCTTCATTATTTCCAAAGTTCTAGAAAAAGGGGCCTCTGAACTCGTGGACTATGATGGAATCCCCTTAGGACAACCTGGCAATGGGTTGTACCTGAAGAGGTACTATGCCTAGATATTTCTTGTATAGTGCCTTGTATATATTTATATTGCTTGAATTTTTAGTGTGCTTAAGTATTTTCAATATGGTTTTGAGTTTAGTGTCCAAATCTGTTTATACCATGCTTTGGTCGTGTAGAGCAGATGGCTTTCTACGGCTTCACTGATGGTTCTTGCTGCCACACCTTGAAATTTGCCTTAGCTGCTTGGGTTCTCTATTCCCCAGCTCATGATTTGGTCTGTTCAGGAGCGATTTGTATTGGTCCAGCTACCAACAATATCGTCGAGTATGAAGCAGTCATAGGTCTTCCGACTGAAGCTGCCTCCCAGGACATTCGTAACTTGGTAGTTTTTATGGACTCACAACTAGTGGTTTGTCATTTAAATCATGTCTACACCATCAGGAATCCCGTGCTTCTCTGTCTCTTCTAGAGGGTACATTTATTGGAAAGGTCATTTGAAGCTATTACTTATAGGAATATCCCTAGGGAAGACAATACAATTGCCGACTCATTGGCAAATTACATCCTAGACTGGCATGTTGCCCATTCATGAAATGAAAATAAAACATGGTTCACTGTAAATAAACTGTAAAAAGACACATAAAAATCATGTAAATACATTTTCCATTTGATACATATAAACACCAAAAGTAAAAGTCTGTGTGTATATATATATAAAGGTGCTTTACAAAAATAGGTCATGAGACCTCATTTGAAGCGCTCAGGATTTTAGGCAAAACATCATCATACAAAATCTTGAAGCTATATATCAGCTTTCAGTAATACATCATGCGGCCTATCATCTAGTGGTGCTCATGGTAACACATGACCTCCTGGGCTACTCTGCGTAGAATTCTACTAAAACGACCTAGTACTCTTGCAGTGGGCCTTTGATACCTCAAGGGGAGGTTATCAATCGATGCATCTGGTATGTCTAGAGTTAACCTCTCTAGGTTCTCCTCTAGTTCCCCCATCACATCATCACCTTGTGGATCAAAACAAGCTCCTGCTCACCTGTCCAGTGGGGAAGATCCCCCAAGTCATGCTGCTCCAACATCTACATGAAAAAAATTAAGTCTCGTTACTACACACAAAAAATATAAAACATAAAAACATAAAAACACAATTGCCATTTTAGAGTTTTGTTTCTTACCAATGTCGCCCCACTGTGCATGAGGAGGAAGCAGTATATCAGGTTCATCCTTGAAATCAGTACCAGCGTATGCATAGTCCTCAACCATGAGGAGCTGGTCTCTCAACCATTGGAAAAATGGGTCTCCAAAATTCACCTTGCCCTTACCTACTCTTGTGCCAGCCATGATCTAAACCCACCTTAGCATGCGAGGGTCTCTTTCCCTCAACTCTGTGAATATGACCTAGGGTCTCAATTGGGGGACCCGCTCAAAAATGAAACATGCTAAAATGGATCTGAAACTGGACTGCTTCAACTCTCCCTACCGACACTTGGTCAGCTGGTCTTTGAAAACCAGTAGTAATGCCTCCACCCATTTGAATACTATGGGTGCCATAGCATTTATAGCATAGAGCATGTGCACTCTAGAATCTTGATGAGCCCTTTGGCTCCCTTCTAACCTATGCATGGTAAATAAGATCATGTGAAGAGGGCCATCCACCACAGCTTTGATGGGAGTTTTCTTCCCTAATGTTCTAGTCCTGAGAATGTAGTGGCGATTTATTAATTCCTGGGTGGTGATGTCCCCTCCACAGGAACCAATCAACGAGATAGGAGCACCACGTCTCAATAAGCCTGTCAAGAAGTAGATATCTTCTACTTCAATCGTCAACACATGAGCTCCCACCTCAAATTATTGTTGCTCCAGATTCCACATGCAGAGAATATGTTCCAGTAAATGCTCACGCGAAACCATGCTAGGTGTGCGGAATAATTTCAGAATGCCATAGTTCCTCAACGCGTCTATGCATCCCGTGTTTTTTTCGAAAAAAGTATCATCATCATCATGCTGCCTTCTTTCCAGATAACCATTTTTCATTGATGGAAACATGCCAAAACCAATCATAAGGCTAATTAGAAACATAATCAACCTTTCAAATCTTAAAAAATCATCCATTTTTTCCTTTCCCACATGTTTTTCTTTACCCACGACCGGCACCACCTAAGTCTCATTGAGGACAAACGGTTGTAGCACCTACAAAGAGTATTTGGCGCATTTCTTGTGGGTTACCGCTTATCCTGCAAGGGATAAGAATAGTGCCCATATTAAAGGTTTTAGGGATTTCTCAAGCTGCCCAAAACTTCCCAAAAAATAAAAAATGAAGACATGAAATGGAAAGAGTAAGGTTCAAGCTCTTACTTGGCTCTAACAACACGTAAATCAGAAGGTAGACACTCCGGAAATCACCAACTGAAGATATGGCTAAGAAACTTCTCCAAAGGCTCTCCACTGCTGGTAAATGGTAAAATGTTTTGTTTTTTACTATTTGGGTGACTTTGCTAAACATTTTAGGGTTTGGCATATCATAGTTTTGTTTTAAAACCATTTATTACAAGAAAACTATTAGTAGTAATCCTTTAATGTCATTTATTGGAAAGTTTAACAATTGTTTTTCAAGTCATTGCAGGAATAAGAGCAGTAGCAGTGAAATTTTTGGGGAGTTTGTTTTTTACTTTTCTGTACTACCATAAAATGGAAAAAATCTTTGAGCATTTATTGCAACACTTTGGTCATGCTCTCAAAACTTAGGATCAAAGGTTTGAGTCCTTTTCTGATTCTTTTCAGACTCATAAAATCCCTCATCATGAAAAGAGACCTAATGGATTCCTCTTTAAACTCTTTTTGGGCTCCTTAAATACAAAAATATTGTTGAGCGATCTTGTCTTCTGCATGCTCGTTAAAGTACTTGAAGATTCGTTCGTGTGATGCTAGGTTATCACTTTTTCGTTTCAGATAAACTATTTATGAAAAAGGACCCTTTGTAGTCTTCTTCCATTGTCGTTCAGACTCTCTAAACATGAACGATACTGAGTTAACTTTCATTGGACTCGTTAAATTAAACATTGAGAGACACTCTTTTGGGAACGAACCCCTCCTCTCTTAGGTTTGTACAACATATGAGTTTGGACTTGTCTTTGGACAAGCTACAATGAGTGTTTGTTACCCTCTTTGGACTCATAAAATTGAAAAGAGGCACTCATCAATCATGATGGGGAAATTAAGGGAAGGGAATCAATTTGTTTTGCAAATAAATGGCAGTTTGTCATTACCTTTGAACATCGGACTTTTACACATCTCATTTAGTCAATTGGGTATTTAGCTGGCTTGCAAGTCGATCCACTTTCATGACTCATGTCACACCTTTGAGTCTTCTAGAAAGAATTCATTGTCTTCTGTCATATCATGTATCTGTCTGGTCTAGTCAATGCTTCCAAGCTTATAAGTCGTGTTGTATGATGTTCAAAGGGAAGTTGAAAAAGTTTACCTCTGTAGTCAAAACAGCCTCTGTGTCAGTAATTTTGAGTCATTCCTATGGTTACCTCATGCACATCATTCCAGAACTTTGTTCCTAGTTTCGTGTCGTCGATGTGGGATTCATCATGGCCCTCCTTCGACGATACTATTCCTATTGACATCAGCTCATCATCTAGGAAATACTCTTAGAAACAAGTTTAGTACCTTGAGATCTGTATGCCTCAATGACAGATTCTCTCGCCCTCGACATAGGTTCACATCATTGAACTTTGATCGATAGAGTCAGCTGGGTGTTTTCAACATCAAGACATCTATTCACACTCAGTAGATTGTACTAGGGTACCTTCGGAATCATTGACATTAATGGTGATCTCCCTCACACTTGTTAACAGTTCACATCATTGGCCGCTAATCAAGTGGTTTCTACCATGTTCGACTTTAGAACATTGTAATCACATGGATAGAATCGTACTTTGTGGAAGATGAGACAAAGACCCTGGGTACTTTTTTAGCACTCATTGGTTTCCCCCAGGTTGTGATGGAGTTTCTGTATGTCAAGCATGGATCCACATTTGTATGGTCATGGCTATGCTCAAATTTGCATCTGTACAACATAGATATACATTGTATGTCTGGTAGCTATGTCCAAGTTGTTGGAGACATTTACCACCATACAGACTCATTTTGGTCAATTTGGCCTAGTTAAACCACTATCTTAAGTATTATTAACCTAATTGACATCAGTGGAGCATTAAATGACATCAGCTAGATCACACCCATGCCTACCTTCAGTCAAGGAGGCTAACTTAGCCTTCTCCTACATTCAGGGAGGCTAACTGGAGAACTCCGGGGGTGATCTGAGTGTCATTAATGCACTTTATTGCTAACTGATGGTTGCAATTAGTTAAACAGAGTAGTGAAGGTGCCTCTCCTCATTAAATTGATTATTTAATGATTATTTAATGAACTGGAGTCAACAGGGACGCCTCCAACCACTTCTGATGTTTAGTTACACTTCAGTTAACCTCATCGGGATTCATTGGAGTCATTGAAGCACTACCACTTGATGGTTGGCTTGCTGTGACATGTGTCTGATCTCTTTCAATTAAGACTCAGTCATTTATTGCACTCCGACTTCAATTAGGGCTTAGTTGAGTCAATTAGGGTTTTTATCAGTGGTTAACTTGAGTGTTGACTGTGGCTTACATTCAGTTAAGCTCGACTCACTCATTCAATTCGCATGACCTCCTTGAGGATTTGATTTTCTTTGTCATTCATGTTTGCATCATGACATTGTATGGTATTACTCATTCTTTGTGTGAATATACAGTGTGGCTACTCATTCTGTAGCCCTTTTTCACCATTTTAATTAATTATTGTCATTAATCTATTGATGAGATTGTGTTTAGTCCCTAGATAACTATGCAAGTTTAATATGGTATCAGAGCTCACAGTGGGATGAAGCTCAATCTCTCAAAAACAAGCTTTTTGATAGATGTTTGCATGAAAATTGAGCAATAGCTCAAAAATCCAGCACTGCACCAAAAGCCAAGGCTTACCACTTAATACTCCAAGTAAAGAACTTGTTGATCAAGCTTGCTTGATTGAATATGTTGGGTGTGATGAAATCCTAAAATGTGTAGGCTATCCAACCTTACATTGCCCTTTCTATTGTGATTTTCAGGTTTTCTACAGGTGAAGCATTCACTGCAACAGATCCAGATGGCCTCCTTAGTAGATATTTTGACTCCATTCAATTTACACTCATGGAAAGGAGACATGGAGATTCAGCTGCACTCCATAGGACTCTATAGAGTCACCATGGACACTGAACCTGATCCTGGTTCTGCTATAGATAAATCAATATTCTTGAACAAGAAGGATGAAACATTCGGATTCTTGTGCCTCTCTATTTCCCGGGATATTCTTTTCCATCTTTCGGGATTGAAGACTCCAAAGGAAATTTGGGACAAATTGGAAACCCTACATGGAAATCAAGATGATTTGAGTTTTTACCAACTCGAAAATGAATGAATGTCTCTCCATCCTTCCAATTTCGAGACATTGAATGCCTTTTTCACAAAGTTCAAGCACACTGTCTTACTCTTGAAGCAATGCAAAGTGGAGAAGGCGGATGATCAGCTCATCCTCGCCATACTCTACAAACATGGAGCTGATTATTCAGTTTTTGTCTCTACATTCCATGCAGGGAAGCTCACAACCCCTAGATGGAAGATGCCTACACTCAATGCCTTCATGGAGTCCCTAACAAGTGAACATGATAAGCTTGTCCAGATGGGGATCATCAGATCCTCTCGTGATCAAGCCCTCCATGTCTCCGAGCCTAAATATCTGAAGGGTAAAGGAACGTAGCAGAAGAACCCAAAAAACTAAATTCAAATCTCCTAAGCATAGAGTTGAAAACCAGTAGCATGATGAGTCTTCTGGCTCAAGGAAGAACAAAGGAAAAGGGCACCATGGAAAGGAAAAATTCAAGTGTTCATACTGTGGGAAGGGATTCCACCCTGAACATGCCTGCATGAAGAAGAACCTTGATGAATTTATCTCCCTCCTTGAGAGAAATCATGTCAATATTCCAAAAATATTTTGGAGGAGAGATCAGTAAGATCAGGAACCACAGCATGAAAAAGGTCATGCCCTTATTGCAAGCACTTCGAAGTCCAAAGCACTCTTCATTGATTCTGGAGATTCAAACCATATGATGGCTGAAAGAGACTCCTTTTCATCCTTGGAGACCAAAAAATCCACCCCAATCCACATGGGAGATGACTCCACCATCATTTCAGAAGGACAAGGTACGGTTGATCTTGAGGATCGCTATTTTTCAAAATTTTTGTATGTACCATCTCTCGCATCAAATCTCCTTAGTGTCTATCAGATGAAACATACAAGAGTGCCTAAGAGAGTTTCTTTCAGCCCAAATTATGTTGAGATAATGGATCTTGCATCTAGGAAAATCACTTCTAAAGACCTTGCAAACCATCATGCAAAAGCCTATGAGTTCTCTCACTTTGTTGCGGATGCAAAGCCCATCGCTCTGCTAACTCATGGAAATGAAGTTAGTATGCTCTGGCATGAAAGGTTTGGCCATCTAAATTTCAAATATTTTCAGCAATTATAGAAAAACTCCATGGTTGAAGGCCTCCCGGTCATCAAGGCAACCACTGGTAATTGCAAGGGCTGTGTGATTGGAAAACACCCTGAGCACAAGTTCGATCGGGGGAAGGAAAACTGAGCTACATGCATATTGGGGCTGATACATTCTGATATCAATGGTCCAATTCATATCACATCCATGAATGGATCAAGGTATCTTTTGACTTTTATTGATGATTTTTCAAGGTACACATGGGCCTTCTTTCTCAAAAAAAAGTCTGAAGTATGTGAAAAATTTTCTGAACTTAAGGCCTTGATCGAGAATGCCTCTGGGGTTAAGATCAAGATATTGAGATATGATAATGGTAAGGAGAATTTCAGTAATGATTTTCTGCACATATTCTCCCAAAGTGGTATTCAGGTCCAACATTCAATTCCCTACACTCCCCAGTAGAACGAAGTAGCGGAAAGGAAGAATCGGTCTCTCAAGGAGATGACCACCTGTATGTTGGAATCAAAGAAGTTGGATGAAAATTTGTGGGCTGAAGCCATGAATTCTGTAGCATGCATTTAGAACAGGGTGCCACAATCATACATGAAAGGGAAGACCCCTTTAGAATTGTACTTTGGACACAAGCCGGATGTGTCGAACCTGCGGGTGTTTGTGTCCACTGCATGGGCCTGGATTCCACTTGATAAAAGAAGGGCTTTGCAACCGCAAAGCATAGAATGTCTGTTTATTGGGTATCCTAATGAATCAAAAGGATTAAATCTTCTAGATATCAAAACAAAATAGATCATCATTGAGAGAAGTGTCAAGTTTGATGAGCCTCTTCAGGAGGTGGAACTAGTGAAGGAGAAAATTGTTGATTTTCCTTCCTATTCTACTGAATATTTGGACGATGAAATTGGGGGTGATGACCCTGATTTGGATCCTATAATTTATGATATCAGTGTGAATCAATCATAATATTCTGAATCAGAACCTAAAATACAAAATCATCTTCCCACATGGGCCGGACAGACACTCTCCTCCGCAGGAGATAACAATGGAAATCGGGGTGATCCAAGGAGAACACGGTCTGATTTCCAAAGAGCAGGTATTGGGCTCTCTTGTCCTGATAATTTGCTGTCTAAAAATTGCTATTTTAGGATTATTTCAGACCCAAAATCCTACTACCATGCTCAGAAGGATCCAATATGGCAAGTTGCCATGGATGAAGAGATGAATTATCTTCAGAAAAACACTACTTGGGAGCTAGTTTCTCTTCCTCCGGGAAGGAAATTGGTTCAATGCAAGTGGGTGTTTGAGACCAAGGTTGCTGCTGATGGAAGAACCTGCAAATATAAGTCAATTCTGGTGACAAAAGGTTTCTCTTAGGTCCAAGGTGTGGACTACCATGAGACCTTTGCACCGGTTGCAAAAATGGACTCCATCCGCCTAGTTTTGGCAATTTCGGCATCTAAGCACTGGAAAGTGCATCATATGGATGTTAAGTCAGCCTTTCTACATGGATATATTCATGAGGAGATATGCATGAAGCATCATGAGGGATACATCACTGATCCATATTTGGTTCGCAAGCTAAAGAAGTCACTATATGGGTTAAAACAGGCCCCGAGAGAGTGGTATTCCAAGATGGATGCCTTCCTTCTCCCGCAAAACTTCATAAGGTGTAGATCATATCCAAATGTGAATTTACAGCAGTATGATGATAATTTAATTATTATTTTTTTATATGTTGATGACTTACTGATCACAGGTGGCACATTTGCTTCCATTTCAGCCATCTAAACTGCTCTCCACAATGCCTTTGAAATGAGTGATTTGGGGCTCGAAATTGAGCAAATTCTGATGGGATAATGGTCACTTAGTACAAATAAATTTCAGACCTGTAAGTCAAGTTTTAAATGGCTGGATATAGGCCTACACCATTCCCTTTCCTTTCAGGAATCAGCCTTGAAGAAGGAAAAAGCACACCTCCCATGGACTGCACTAGCTATCGACAGCTGATTGGTAGCTTGTTGTACTTGACACATTCTCAGCTTGATATCTGTTATGCCGTGAATGATGTATCAAGATATATGCAGTAGCCTGATGATATTCATTGGAAGGAATCCAAGAGGATCCTCCAGCATATTCAGGGAACCAGGACCTATGGCATTCACTATGCTGTAGACTCCGAGCTAGAGCTGGTTGGATACACAGATTCCGATTGGGTAGGTGATTCTATTGATCAGAAGTCTACTTCTAGATATGTATTCATGTTTGGTGGTGGCCCCATTTTTTGGTCCAGCAAAAAGTAGGCTGCCATAGCACTATCTTCAGTAGAGGCCGAGTATCAAGGAGGGGTGAATGCTTGCATCCAAGCAGTTTGGTTGCAAGGCATTCTTTCAGAGTTTGATCTTGGTAGTACTTTGTCCACTATCCTCTTTTGTGATAATAAAAGTGATATTAAGATATCCACAGACCCAGTTACCAGGCAGAGGACCAAGCATGTAGAGATGCCTACTCGATGACACTCTCCGATCAAGATCACTCTTACCTCGAAGTGATAACTTGTTCTCTCGAAGCTCACACCTATCCTATCCCTCTAGCCTCATGCTTTAGGGGGCATTTCGTTACACCAAAATCATGTCACCTACATGTGATAATATCCTTAACAATTCTATTTTCCCTCAATCCCAAAATTGGAGTGGAAACAGTGCTCTGGATGTCAATTTTACATAAAAAAACCCTAGCACCACTTTTTCCCTTTAGCTTATGAGGGGTACCTTATGCAGCACCGCTCGAGTTCTGTATAGATAAGTGGTGCCACCACATATGTGCTTTGTTCTTGAAGTGGTTCTTACCTACACCGCTCTGTCATAAGGGTATATAAGCGGTACCCTTGGTAAAAGGTGAAAAAATAAGCTTCATGAAGCTTCTAGATCAAGAGCTTCATGGATATCCTTATCCCTACTCACCTGGGTCAGTTTAGCTCGAGATCCATTGTTTGGGAATCTCATGGCCACCTCACCCACCAATCTCTCAACCATTTTTATCCTTTCAATCCCTATAAAACTAAGTTCATACCCCATGGTTGGGGGGAGAACTGAATGGTAAAGTTATGCTGTTGAATTGGCTGTCTGCCCTAATCCATAAAAGAGCACAAAAGAGCAAGTTAGATTTATCAAGGATGAGATGTTTGTCTTGTGAAAGAGTTTGTCAACACTGAGGCACATGGTTGTAATCTCTTTCATTTATTTTCTAATGCAAAGTTGATTTCCCTCCCACATATATGTTGCATTGATCTCACATCTATGTTATTGGATTCCTTAGTCACTAGTATGAATGTGTAGGTAATTTTATGGTAGCTTTGATGTCGTTGCATGTTTGATATGTTCTACGGGTACAAAGACTCTTTATCAAAGCATCATTCTAGGTGCCTATAACATTTAGGGAAGGTCTTCAACCTTTTTCATTCACTCATTTCTTATGGATCTGAACCATTCAGACCAGATGAACAGCTTATGTCTACAGAAGGTGCAATATTCCTGACAACAAATCCGGTGACTCCGCTGGAGATAAAAGAAAGTTTCAGTTGATCTAACCTTCTTCAGTCCTTGAACACTTGTAAAAATCCAAGCTCTAGTCTGTAACTCTCTTCAATCAGATCTGCTATCTGACTTGGTGAAGTTTTGGTTTAAAACTTTCAAATCTGCTCAGATCTGAACTGCTTTAACTTTACATGCTCTGTTTTACTGTTAATTCATTATTCTTTCTGTTGATTTGAGCAATTTTTAACTTGAATTTATGTTCTCTTTATGTTATGGATTTATTCAGGGAACCGTGCATGTGTTGTAGGCAATAAGTTGTGCCACCACCTCAACCCTGTGAGCAATAGGCGTGGCACTGCCTGAGTGCAGTGATCCAGAAGCGGTGCTAACCCAGAACCGCTCTGTCAAAGACCTCTCTAGCACGGTATCAGGTAGGCCTTGTTCCAGAACTTGGTTTCTTTTGATTTTTTGCAAAAAGTAGGGTTTTTCTTGCTTTTAGCCCTGTACTGTCAGGCTTGTTTGTTTGAATCTGGATGCTCATGGTTAAAAAAAATTGTGGTGAAAGTTTGCTCGATTAAAAGAATCCAAAAGGTAGGTTAGGGTTGTTGATTATTCATTTTCCTTCATGTTTATTGGTTTTGATTCTGAAAGGAACTATTGAAAGCTTAGGTTTCAGCTAGATCTCTTTTCGTTTCATTCATAAAGACTAAAAGAAATACCACTTGATTATCGTCTTAATTTCATTTTTTCCATAGAAGACTTGTTTTTGCTTTCAAAAAGAAATTTTTTGTTGAGATTAGGTCATTATTTTTACTGAGCATAGGGCACTAGATCTCTGATTAGCATCATAAGCTTTCAGGTTCCCTCTTTTCTTTTGTCTCTCTTGCATCATTACGGTCTCATAAAAAGAAAAAATATTGTAGTTTTAAGTTAGATCTATCTATGTTTCAAAGAAAAATCGATAAAATAGATTGCATGTGCATGTAGAGTGCTTGTTTTTTTTCTTTTAGGAAAAAAGACTCTTAGCCATCTGATTGCTTTCAAAAAGAAAATGAGTTTGGAATGTGTTGCTTGTATTTAGATTTGATTTGTTCAAAATAGTTGTTTGGGCATTTTTTATTTTCAAAACGAAAAGAAAATACTCTCTCTCCCTCCCGTAGGTAGGCATATCTCGAATGGTAAAGTGAAATATTTGCATCTACATTTCTACATGGTTTTACTTTTCTTGTCAAAATTCCATGTATTCACCTAACCGTCCACTTTAAAATTAACTGTATTTATAGGCTTAAAATTTGTATAGAAATTTGAGTGATAGGCTAGAGACGTGTTCAGGCGTCGTTAAGCGTAGGAGCTGTAGTTACTTGTCCGCACTACATCTCAGGACTCGCACGGTTCTCCCACGTGCCGTCGGTATATCGAATTGCCTTTCACATACCCTTGAGGTATATAGAAAGGTACTTCACATAATCGATTGTATATAGGAAGGCCTTTTGTGAATGGTTGTGCATTAGACAACACTACTACCAATTTGAGCTCCCACGTACCTTGCGTATATCAAGAGACCCCACTAGGATACCCTATCTATCTGAGAAAATCCCTTTGGTTGTCTTGCTTGGAGCCATACACCGAAAAAAAAAATTGGGGAGATTATGATGCACATACCTAGTGTATATTGCGAGTGGCACCTTCTTGACAATCCTGGTGAGAGACCGGACTATTTGAATTCCTCCTATCATTTAAGTTTGCTTGTTTGGCCTGTAGATTGAGTAGGAGAATTTTTGGGGTGTTTTAAGTTTTGAAACCCTAGGTTAGATAGGAACTGTGCAAAATGGCTGAGTTGAGACAGTCCAGGAGAGTACGGGGCCTATCATCTACAATATCCTAAAGCTATATATCATCTTTCAGTAATACATCATGCGGCCTATCATTTAGTGGTGCTCATGGTAACACATGACCTCCTGGTCTACTCTACGTAGCAGTCTACTGAAATGACCTGGTACTCCTGCAGTGGGCCTTTGATACCTCAGGGGGAGGTTGTCGATCGACACATCTGGTATGTCTAGATTTAACCTCTCTAGGTTCTCCTCTAGTTCCCCCATCACGTTATCACCCTATGGAACAAAACAAGCTCCTGCTCATCTGTCTAATGGGGAAGATCCCCTACATCGTGCTACTCCAACATCTACATGAAAACATTTAAGCCTCGTTACTACACATAAAAAATATAAAACATAAAAACATAAAAACACAATTGCCATTTTAGAGTTTTGTTTCTTACCAATGTTGCCCCACTGTGCACCAGGTGAAAGCAGTAGATCACGGTCACCCCTAAAATCATTAACCGCGTCTACGTAGTCCTCAACCATGAGGAGCTGGTCTCTCAGCCATCGAAAAAATGGGTCTCCAAAATTCACCTTTGCCCTACCTGCGCCTGTGCAGGTCATAATCTGAATGCACCTTAGCATGCGAGGGTCTCTCGCCCTCAAATCTGTGAATACTACCTGGGATCTCAATTGGTGTACCCGCTCAAAAAAGAAACATGCTAAAATGGATCCAAAACCAAACTGCTTCAACTCTCCCTACCGACACTTGGTCAAATGGTCTTTGAAAACCGGTAGTAATTCCTCCACCTAGTTGAAGACTGTGGGTGCCATAGCCTCTATAGCATAGAGCATGTGTGCTCTAGAAGCCTGATGAGCCCCTTGGCTCCTTGCTAACCTCTTCATGGTAAATAAGTCGTGCGAAGAGCGCCATCCACCACCGCTTTGATGGGAATTTTCTTCCCTGGTGTTCTAGTCCCTAGAATGCAGTGGCAATTTATTAATTCCTAGGTGGTGATGTCCCCTCCATGGGAACCAATCAATGAGATAGGAGCACCCGATATCGATAACCATATCATGAAGTAGATATCTTCTACTTCAATCGTCAACACATGACCTCCCACCTCAAAGTATTTTTGCTCCGGATTCCACATGTAGAGAATATGTTCCAGTAAATGCTCATGCAACACCATGCTATGTGTGCAGAAGAATTTCAGAAGGCCACAGTTCCTCAACATGGCTATGCATCCCACGTTTATTTTAGAAAAAGCATCATCATCATGATGTTGTCTTTATTTCTAGATAACCATTTTTTACTATTCGAAACCTGTCAAAAACAATCATAAGGCTAATTAGAAACATAATCAACCTTTCTAATCATCAAAAATCATCCATTTTTTCCTTGCCCACATGTTTTTCTTTACCCATGGCCAACACCACCTTAGTCTCATTGAGGACAAGTGGTGGCACCACCTGAGGGAAGAGTATTTGGCATGTTTCCTATGGGGTACCTCTTATCCCATAAGGGATAAGAGAGGTGCCCGTATTTAAGGTTTCAAGGATTGCTCAAGTTGCCCAAAACTTCCCAAAAAATAAAAAATGAAGACATGAAATGGAAAGAGTAAGGTTCAAGCTCTTACTTGTCTCTGACGATACGTAAATCGGACGGTAAACACTCCGAGAATCACCAACTGAAAATATGGCTAAGAAAATTCTCCAAAGGCTCTCCACTACTGGTAAATGGTAAAATGTTTTGTTTTTTACTATTTGGATGACTTTTATAAATATTTTAGGGTTTGGTGTATCATAGTTTTGTTTTAAAACCATTTATTACAAGAAAACTATTAGTCATAATCCTTTAATGCTATTTATTCGAAATTTTAATGGTTGTTATTCAAGTCATTGCAAGAATAAGAGTGGTAGTAGTGAAAGTTTTGGGGAGTTTGTTTTTGACTTTTTCGTACTACCATAAAATGGAAAAGTCTTTGAGCATTTATTGCGACACTTTGGTCATGCTCTCAAAATTTAGCATCAAAGGTCTGAGTCCTTTTCTGATTCTTTTCAGACTCATAAAATCCCTCATCATGAAAATAGACCTAATGGAGTCCTCTTTAAACTCTTTTTGGGCTCCTTAAATACAAAAAGATTGTCGAGCGAGCATGTCTTCTTCACGCTCGTCAAAGTACTTGAAGAGTCGTTCATCTAATGGTAGGTTATCAATTTTTCGGTTCAGATGAACTATTTATGAAAAAGGACCCTTTGGAGTCTTCTTCCATTGTCATTCAAACTCTCTAAACATGAATGATACCTAATTAAATTTCATTGGACTCGTTAAATTAAACATTGAGAGACCCTCTTTTGGGAACGAACCCCTCCTCTCTCATGTTCGTAAAACATATGAGTTTGGACTTGTCTTTGGATGAGCTACAACAAGTGTTTGTTACCCTCTTTGAACTTGTAAAAACAAAAAGAGGCACTCATCAATCATGACGGAGAAATTAAGGGAAGGGAATCAATTCGTTTTGAAAATAAATGGCAATTTGTCATTACCTTTGAACATGGCACTTGTCTGCATCTCATTCAGTCAATTGGGTATTTAGTTGGCTTACAAGTCGATCCACTTTCATGAGTCATGTCACTCCTTTGAGTCTTCTCGAAAGAATGCATTGTCTTCCGTCATATCGTGTATCTGTCTAGTCTAGTCAATGCTGCCAAGTTTATAATTTGTGTCGTCTGATGTTCAAAGGGAAGTTGAAAAATTTTACCTCTGCAGTCAAAAAATCCTCTATGTCAATAATTTTGACTTAGACCTATGGTTACCCCATTCACATCATTCCAGAACTTTGTTTTGAGTTTCATTTCGTCGATGTGAGATTCATCATGGCCCTCCTTCGATGAGACTATTCTTGTCGACATCAGCTCATCATCCAAGAAATAGTCTTAGAAACAAGTTTAGTACCTTGAGATCTGTATGCCTCAATGACAGATTCTCTCGCTCTCGACATAGGTTCACATCATTGACCTTTGATCGATAGAGTCGACTGGGTGTTCAACATCAAGAAATCCATTCACACTCAGTAGATTGTACTAGGGTACCTTGGGAATCATTGACATTAATGGTGATCTCCCTCGCACCTATTAACGGTTCACATCATTGGCTGCTAATCAAGTGGTTTCTACCATGTTTGACTTCAGAATATTGTAATCACAAGGATAGAATCATACTTTGTGGAAGACGAGACGAAGACCCTGGGTACTTGTTTAGCACTCATTAATTTCCCCCAGGTTGCGATGGAGTTTTTGTATGTCAAGCATGGATCCACATTTATATGGTCGTGGCTATGCTCAAATTTGCATCTGTACGACATAGATCTACATTGTATGTCTGGTAGCTATGTCCAAGTTTGAGTCCTGTATCACATGGATCTACGATGTATTCTAATAGCCATGGTTTTTTATTCCTCTCATGGATCTGCCTTGTATTGGTCTACATCCATGAGTTGGTTACATTTATTTATGAGTCAAAAATATTGATGTATTTCAAATTCCTACTCGATGACACTCTCCGATCAAGCTCACTCTTACCTCGAAGTGATAACTTGTTCTCTCAAAGCTCTCACCTATTGTATCCCTCTAGCCTCATGCTTTAGGGGGCATTCTGTTACACCAAAATCCTGTCACCTACATGTGATAAGATCCTTAACACTTCTATTTTCCCTCAATCCCAAACTTGGAGTGGAAAGAGTTCTTTGGATGTCAATTTTACATAAAAAACCCTAGCACCACTTTTTCCCTTTATCTTATGAGTGGTACCTTATGCAGCACAGCCTGAGTTCTGTTATAGATAAGTAGTGCCACCGCATATGTGCTTTTTTCTTGAAGCGGTTCTTACCTACACCACTCTGTCATAAGGGTATATAAGTAGTACCCTTGGTAAAAGGTGAAAAGAGAAGCTTCATGAAGCTTCTAGATCAAGAGCTTCGTGGATAGCCTTATCCCTACTCACCTGGGTCAGTTTAGCTCGAGATCCATGCTTTGGGGATCTCATGGCCACCTCACCCACCAATATCTCAACCATTTTTATTATTTTGAGCCCTATAAAACTAAGCTCATACCCCATGGTTGGGGGGAGAACTGAATGGTAAAGTTATGCTACTAAATTGACTGTCTAGCCTAATCCATCAGAGAGCATTAGAGAGCAAGTTGGAGCTATCGAGGATGAGATGTTTTTCTTGTGAAAGAGTTTTTTGACACCAAGGAACATGGTTGTAAGCTCTTTCATTTATTTTCTAATGCAAAGTTGATTTCCTTCCCACATATCTAATGCACTGATATCGCATATATGTTATTGGATTTCTTGGTCACTAGTATGAATGTGTAGGTAATTTTCTGGTAGATTTGATGTCGTTGCATGTTTGATATGTTCTACAGGTACACAAAATCTTTATCAAAGCATCATTCCAGGTGTCTATAACATTCAGGTAAGGTATTCAACTTTTATCATTCACTCATTTGTTCTGGATCTAAACCATTCAGATCAGAGGAACAACTTATGTCCGGAGAAGATGCAATACTCTTGACAACAATAATAGGCCTTCCAAACAAAGGAGATGACCCTGTGCCATACTTGGCCTAGAAAGACACCACCTAGATCAAGAAGAAGTATTACTTGTGACGTGCAAAGAGTGGCTTCCTAATTATCCCATTCGACAACACAATTGTGTGGTTTGCTGCGAGGATATTATCTTGTAAGTTGCTACACAAGATGAGGCCCAATCAGTGTTCAGCTGCGACGGTGGAACTAACTGAGTTATGGGAACTGGGTGGGGGGTTCAATTGGTCATGGTACTTACTGAATGAGTTGATAGATGATACCATGAAGACCCAGCATGAACCCAACTACAAATTCCATTACTCATGGCTTCTCATATTAATTTTATTCACCGTGTGGTCCAACCCATCGGACTACATGCAGATGGATGTCCCACTACCTTTCCATGACACAAGGTACTAGAACCTGTGGGAGGATGGAAAAGACAAGACCTGAAAGAAGGAAAACAACATTGAGTTCTTTTTACATGCAGAGGCATAGTGCAATGTTGTTTCTCGATCCCACCAAATTTGCGTAGCGATGGTACACAGGTACGCAACATCTATCAATTTTTCAGGTCAGAGCACACAATATCATTTTAGAGCCGATGAAGGACTCATCCAAAAAAGTGAACCACACTGGATTTATGGTGACAAATGAGGAAGTGGATGTAATCATCCACCTATGACCAGAGGAATGGCGCTGCCCACTAGAAGAGCCGCTACTCGAAGGAAAGGATGAAGAGGACCCACCAATTCACCAAGTTCATGGTGAAGGAAATGAAGAAGGTGACAGATAGGGTAACCAATCGCAGGATGGGGAAGAACAAGATGATGAGAATCGGCATAGATTGGATCACAGTGATTTGGAGCGCACACCAAGTCTAGAGCATGTGTAGACCCAGACACAAACAAGGGAACCAGAGGGCCAACAACATCACAAAAAGAGAAAAGCAGACAAGGCATCGAGCACAAACACCCTAATAGAATACGATGTACAGGAGCTCACAAAAGTTGTTGCTTAGGTCGCACAGGACAACCTTGCCAGCATGAAGATGCAACAAGCAAGCATAGCTAAGCGAGTTGGGGGCCATTTGAATAAGTTGATAGAATCCATCAACAAGGTCAAAGACACTATTGAGGCTGAGACATATGGCGTCAACCCCAATGTCCCAGTAGTCACACCAGAGTTAGTGTTGCCCATCAAAGTAAACATTCATGGGTGTGCACTAGAAACTAGGACAAGAACGAGTGCCTTCAATGATTTCGTAAAGGAGTTTGTTACATTCCAACTAGAATTCTCCAAGATACCCCTAAGTGAATTCTATCAAGTGCAGAAGGCAATTGCGTCGAAAATGCATCTAAGGGAGAATGTTGTTGCCTATCAGGAAACAAAAAAACAAAGGAAGGAAAAGGCATGCAAAGCTTTGCTGAAGGAAAAAGAGGAAGAAATTTAGGGTCACGTAAAACTTCTTGCCAAAAGGGAACAGGAAATACTAGCACACAAGTAGATCTGCATCACATTAGCTCAGACCATCAAGAGTGCCATTGCAAAATTCTCACCTGAACCAGACCAAGAAGATGAGGACTCCATGGCTAAGGTAACTAGGCTAGAAAATATCGCGCAAGATCTAAAGAAGCAGGTAGAAGATATGTAAGCCAGAAAGGTTCTAAGCACACATCTTGAGGTGCTCGAAGAGCGAAGAAGAGAAGCGTATGAGGCTGCTGAGAAAATAAAACAAGGAGAAACATCATGTGCCAAGGCACTAGAAGACATTTCCCCGATATGGGAAGCACTTATGGAGGACACAACTGTTGAAAGCATAAGGGCGAACATGCACACAGCTGAGGAGAAAATTTTTGCAGAGAAAGAAGACATGAAGAAGTTGGCTTTTCAAGAGAAAGTGACCAAGATGACTGAAATCAAGAGATTGCAGGAGGAGGTCCAGTCTCTTCAAGATAGAGACTCGACTAGGGAAGTAGATATTGAGGCATATCAGTCAGAAGTAGCATGCATCACCGGTGTTATTCAACCACTGCAACAAAAACTTGGAACTATGGCATAGTAGTGGATGCAGATCCGTCGGAACATATCAGTTCCGACTGAGTAGAGAAAGTGGTCACGCAGGAAGAAGAAGTCTCAGAGGAAGTTGCGAGGGTGTAACAGATGTTGAAAGAATTCTAGGACAAGGTTGGTCCTGTGACGCATCTAGCGCTAGAGATATAAAAAAAATTGTGGGAACACAGTAAGTTTTGTGAAGGGAAATTTTGAGGACAAGTCCATTTTTTCTTAGTCGCTCGGGACGAGCCACATGTGACTATTGGTGGCCTATTGGGATAGTAAAGGAGCAAAAGGAAGAAGCTCATGCACAAGCAAAGATGGCAAGTGGTGTGTGTAATAAGAAGGAAGGAAGGTTGCAAAGGAAGAAAAGGGACTAGTGCAAATGTAATGGAGATGCGCGCGATGGAGGAAAGGAAAGTGTGCAGGCATACAGGTGAAGATGGCATAAGCCTGCGGCAATGCATGTATGGAATAATATTTGTAAGTTAGGCCGATAGTGCCTTATGTTAGTCCATGACAGCCTATTTTGATAGCTGATCATGACTTGTAACTGATGAGCAGTATTTAGTTAACCCTACGTGGTCTGATGGAGGTTATAAATAGGAAGAACCCATTCTGTATAAGGGTTGGTCATTGTTCATTATTGGTTGAGTAGTAGTTATAAGGATTTTATTGGATGTATGTAGATAAGGACGTCATTTTTTTTGTTCTTTAGAGTTATAGTTAGCATAAGAGAAGACTCAGAGAAGAGTCTGGTAGTAGGAGAAGGCTATTGAGCTGCGGATGTTGCAGCTATGTGCACAGACCGCTAGGAGTAGAAGGAATCTACAACTGAGTTCTTAGATGGTAAATAGGAGAATCGATCCAAGATGTGTGTGAATCAATAGGAGTATATAGAAGAATAAACAAGAGAGCATGAGAGCAAAAAATCTGATTCAGAAAGACATATCATAAGATCAGTCTATAAGTCGCAAAATGCAAGGTGCTATATCCATTTCTCATGCCAGATGAAGAGCACCTTGGTGTTTTTTCCCATATGGGTTTCCATGTTATTCCTTGTGTCCAGTGATTGATTAATGTTGTATGTTGATGTGAATGCTTGTTATTTTATTACTGTATGTTGATGAGCTACTGTTGAATGCATAGCACCATATTGTTAATCAGTGAATGAATGATTGTTAAAGCATTGTTGGGATGCACGAGTAAGTTTGTGATTAATTTCTTAATTTAAAGTATAAGTCGTAAATGGTAGATTAGTTCAAGGAATCAGCTGTGTCACACAAGTTGCGCCATTTGTTGAGGTTAAGGACCAGGTCGTGTCATGTGCGCTGACACATAGTTGTGCGCAGTTGTGCAGGAACCAACTCCACCTCCCAGCATTCCAAGTTTCCTTCATTTAGCACCTTGGCAGTGCACAAAGGGACTATAATCTCTCTCCAACTGCAGAAACATGGTTTGGGCAGTTATCCATTAGATATCTTAGGTGAGATTGTGCCTGCCTCATAGGTGTTGTCAATAGAGCTTGCTCTGTCGAACCAATGTCTTGTGGTTTATTGTTGGTATTGTGGTGTTGTTGAACTATGGGTCGAGACTAGAAGGAGAAAGAGGCCAACACTTTATAAAAACCTTAAAGATGAAATTGTGCCCAAATTTTAAAAAAAATAATGTTATTACTCGAGTAAGTAAAGGCACTAAAGAATGACCTACGTGGAAATCTCTTTAATTATAAAACTAGATTTTTTATTTTTAAAAAAATGATAACTTTACTATACATGATGTTTTTTTCTACATGATGTATTATTATTTATTGTACATGACCATATCTTTATAAAACCATATCTCTCTTTAATAAAAAAATCATAATTTTACTATACATGACCTTGATTGTTATAGTATTGTATTATTATTTACTATTTACTGCACTTGACTTATATGGGTGGATTACAAAATAGAGTTAATATTGGGATATGTATTAGATATTTTCTATAGTCTACTAAAGAAAGAAGTCATCATTCTTACACACCTCAAAATTCATAAAAATAAATGCACATGCATTTAATCATACAACTCTTAACAAGCAGTTTTACTCATGTGTTAATTATCATAAGTTACTTATATCATGTCACTTACTATACCAGGTCACACCAGCTGTGGAAATGGAAAATTGCAACCATTGCGTTCAGCCATGCTCGAAGGTGATGTTTTGTAGTTTCCCTTCTTTCATTTTTATTATGTTCACTAGGGATTTAGTAAACCCAAGGGTTGGGAGGTGATACCATAGTATTAATCCCACCCTTCAATGTAATAAGATTTTATCAAGGGTTAAGAGGCCACGTGCCTTACCATAGGCTAAGCGCATGGTATAATGTTGTAAGGACTTAGTCCTAAGGGAGTGAAGGTGTAAAAATGAACACGTAATTGGATATGGTCTAGACCATAGTTCTCCGATGTTATAATATGATCCTTCGTTTGTTTATGTTGAAATGGTGTGAATGTTATATAATATGGTTCTTGGAATATTTTATAAGGTTAAAAAGAATGATTGAAAGGTTATCATTGATGTGGTTGATCTTTAAAAGTGTTTGTACTTTGAGTTGACTTGCCTTAAGAGATTGTCCTGGCTACAAGTTAACAGTGCAACCAGTCCTCCATGATGGCCTCGTGATTACATATTGACCATCCATTTGTAAAGATCTCTAGCTAGGGTTTTTTCCCGGGTTTAATGTTTGCATTAGCTTGTCTGAACCCTGCATTATTTTGTATTTGGTCACTTAGAGAGAGAGCTCGCTATTCTTTGTTAATGCTGAAAATGTTGGGTTTTCCTGCGTAACCACTGCTAGTGTTGATGGTGGTGTAATGGTTTCTTTCCAAGGTATTGTTGTGATTTTTCATCACGTTCATGGATTTCTGTGACTCATTTCTTCACTTGGCATCTACTCCAGTTTGTCACTTCCTTCACCAGGTATATTTGGTTTTAAAGATCCAAGTTATAAATGAAAAATTATTTCCAAAGTTTCTATGTAGCTTAATCTACAATGTTAGTTTGTGCAAGAAGAGGAGGGATAAGGTTCTTTTCAGAGGATCTAATCCCTGGCCTCTATGCAATCGCACCAGGTATGGGTAAAGGCATTTAACTTTTAAGTTTAAAATTTTTTTACAGTGTTTAACATTTTGTTTTTAATGGCCACTAAAACCCTTGTTGCAGGTTGGAGGCGCTAGCGAAATGAGAAAGGGTCTCCTCCTCCCAGGCCTGCGTCTTAGAACGCCTTAGGTAACAAACAAACCCCTAACTTAGGTTTTTCATATTGTTTGATTAAAGAGAATGTATCCATCGCTATTTAATATAAATAGTTATGGTTTTCTACACATATTTAATGCCCGAGCTTCAAGAGTGGAGAGGAAGGGAAATGCTCCAACTCTGCACAAAATAAGTGTTGTGGGTGTTTTTTTTTCAACACCCATGGGGTTTACACTCAGTTTTATAGAGGTATTTTACAACCTCTCCTATTCGAATAGGGTTAAAATACATTAGGTTTATTTTTTAGTTCTTGTGTGGTATTGTGGGTTCCATAGTGTATGGTCTTACCAGCACGTCGCTCACTCTCTTACTTGAAGTTTACTTAATGTTTTAAAATAAGGTGGAATCCATCATATATGGAGTTACAACCACACCCTGTATGCATACAATGCGTTGACAATTTTTAATATATAATTAACAAAAATGACCCTTAGGGTCTCTATTGCGAATTACTCTATGGTTATTTCTATATTTACTGGCTACCATCCTTCGATGGTCTTATGACCATGAATATGCTTTGATAGTACTATTTACAATTAAAATCTCAGTTCTGTTTACAATAAGAGTATGTTGAGGTAATAGTATTATTAATTACTAACCTGTGTGAAGGCTTAGTGTGGTTTATACAACATTGGTTAGTTATTGTATGAATGTTTTCTGTTTATGTGTTGTATACGATGGAAACTATTTAAAATGGGCTTATGGCCATAGTTATTTAACTTATTATAGTTTATGCGACCCATTGTCTCTTGCGACTTCTGTGGAGTAGTTTAAATATGGAAATCATATTTTAACAGATAGTATACATGACTGCAATTTGGTTTGGATTTAATAAGGATTTTCTTACTGTATTACATTAATTCTTGGCACTCATCGTATATGGGCAGACAATTGGCCTTTGTAAATGAGATACTTTATTCTGTGATTTTTTTACACTTGTAATGTAGATTTACACTATTTCCTTGAATTTGGTTATGACTATTAGCATTATATCCATAAAGGATTTAGTTAAATAAGTTATATGTTAGTTAGAATTGATGAAGGTGAATCTCTGTATAAAAATTTTATATTGTATATAAATAAATCCAGAAGTGTAGATGAACGCGATTCTAGGATTAGTAGTTAGCTAAATTGTAAATTGTAATGTCCGTACATATGATTGATAGTTCATAAATAATTTAATCTTGGCTTATTTATTTAGTTTTCCTTAATTTTTATCTGTTTGTAAATCATTTAATATTTAAACATGTTAACTCTTACTACTGTAATTTAGAATTTAAACATGTTAACTTTCACTATTGAAATTGAAATTAAACTAGGTCTACAACATAAGAAAATAATAGATATAATTCATTGATGAAATTCTATTTAAGGAAATAATTCTATTCTACAACATATAAGCTCATTATATATCCCTAACTTGGGTATGGATTCCCAATCTAAGAAGCTATATTAATCAGAATTAACCATTCGTAGATAGAAACAAAACATAGATAGATTTAGGATATATATATATAAATGAAATTAGATCAGTACATGTTAGATAAATGTGCAATAAGATTAAGTAAAGCATTTATACTTAATGATTATACCAGCACTTCCATATTTAAAATAAAACAACATATTGTAAATAAAAATATAGAGGAAGAACATGGCACCGGTGTTGGGAAAACATAAATGGAATAGATGTTCCTCCCAAGTAAATTCCGTAGCAAGCAAGTTATTTGTTTCAGAACCACGAGCATGTTCACTGAACCACAAGAGAAAATCCACTTAATGTGCCATCTCTTGCATTATTAGATTCAATCCCCGTCCAATTCTATCTTCTTGCTTGGTAATGGCCATACTATTATATATTATTTTTCTTAGGACTTGGTCATTTATGAGCCTCCTGCTCTTTAGCGAACCAACTAGGATTTGTGACCTGATTTTGGGGAATATGCATCCTACACCTTGAGTTCTCTCTCAGTATCTTCAGCTAGTTGTCTTTTCCTCGTGTGGGTCAGTAAACACTCTTCAACAACTATTCCACTTATGTTCCCTTCAGTATCTTTTATTAATAGCGAGTAATTCATTACAATTTTTTTATATTGGACTCTCTCCCAAAAATATTTAAAATAATGAATAAAGTATTTCAGCAGAAATTAATAATAAATTATTAATTTTAGGTGCATTACAATCGCAAAGTTTATTGATGTCAACATATCTGAATTAATATGGAAATTGCCTTTATCTCTTTGTTTTCTTCTATTTTCTACTTTAATGTGTGTTAAAATTGGTTTTTGCACAGAGTAACAATTATTTTGATTGCTTTAATTATTCTTTTCTAGGGTTAGAAATAATACACTATCATAAAATACAAATAAATCAGATTTAAAAATAAATACATGTTCTAAAGTAATAAATGAAGGATTACCTCAACCTAATTTTACATTATTTTATAAAACANTATATATATATATATATATATATATATATATATATGTATATATGTATGTATGTATGTATGTATGTATGTATGTATGTATGTATGTATGTATGTATGTATTCAATTTTTTTCTCTTATTGTTCTCAGGTGCGCATTCTACAATCCAGTAGGGGGTTGTGTAATTGGCTCAAATAAAAATAAAAAATAGACTTATGAAAATAAAATAAATATCAAGAAATAATAAACAAATAGAGTCAATTACAAATTCATATATGAAGCGTGTTGAGGTTCACTTTTCCTCAACATGCTTAATCTTTCATTTTAAACTAACTAAATCACATAAATTTTTTCTTAAAAAAATTGCATAAACATTTTTTTGATAAATAAATATCACGGTATTAAACACAATTACTATTATCTTTTTTCTTCATGATTAATGTAATAATTTGGGTTAACCCATGTTGATAGGTGGTCAATACTCAGAGGGGATGTGAATAAGTATTGTTGACTTTTTACCATTTAAACCACTTATTAAAATTTAATCAAAACATTGAATCAACAAGATACACAAAACACATATTTTACTATAGCACCCTAATAAGGTAAACCACCAACACGTTTCTATTATCTACAAAACTTTGTTTTTAATATATACAATAGTTATTTGAAAGAAACCACTTGCTGGAGACCACAATCCCCAAGTTTCTCAGCCACTACTGAAGGCTGCACCCACACCCTAGTTTCTTCCTGTAGCTACAGACAAGGATACACCAATACGTTGATTCTCCGACCACTGCTAGAAGGAGGCTAAGACCTCCTTGCAGGAATGTAGTCTACCCTAGCACCACCCTATCACACTAATTAGATATTATTAAACTGTCTATACCTTATTCAAACTCTATCTCTAGCTTTCTTCACTTGGTATTTTGTCTTGTTGCTACAAAGGTCTAGATTGTGGAGATACACTTTGCATTCTTTGACTCCCGGTCTTCTTCTTTAGATATTCATTATTCACCCACAGAGACCCATGTTGGAATATATTATATTCCTTGGAAGGTAATAATGTCTTTGTATTATGTCGGAAGTTGTCTACAATCTTATGTAAAAGAGTAATACATTTAACCCATAGTTATATGGTGTTTTATTTACTTGTGTAGAGTATTTTTCCATGGTATTGTATTAGGAGATGTTATTTTGAAGAATTATATTATCCCACATGCAATATGTGAGAGTAATTCCTTCTCATATCTTAGTATATAATAGGGTCAAGTGAGTCTCTACTTAATCATGTATTCTTGATGTAGTAGTGGTACTATTGTGACACTATTTGTGCATCATCTATATTCTTTGGGGTACTATTGTGACAATATTGTACTACCTTCCCGTGGATGTAACCCATTAGGGTGAACCACGTATATCGGTGTTCTCTTTTCCTTTTCTTTTCATTTTCTTATCTTTTATGATATGTTGTTGATTGCTTAGATAGGTTAACTAGTTAAGCTTGACTCTACTATTCTAACATGGTATTATTATTGTAGAATGTAAAATGCCATATTGTTTTGATATATTCATCGAAAGTAGGAATAGAGCTATATAATTGTCTTAAAGTACTATGAAGAAAACTTTTGATGATTTTTGTAAATGATTGATCAATGAGCAAGAAAGGTTAGTTGTTTCAGGACAACTCACACCTAATAAAGCTCTAACTGCACTTAATAAGCATCATAAGAAAATCTTTAATAATGCTGAAGGTTCTAATCCTTCTAATACTAATTCAGGACATGGTTCTCATGCTTCGAATGAAAAAAATAAACAGAAGAAATTATATGATCTTTGTAAACATTCTGGTAAAACTAACCATCCTGAAAAGAATTGTTTTAAAGCAAAATTTTTAATGGCTAAAGCTAAAAAGAAAACTTCTCATGACTCTCAAGTAGCTTTATGTGCATCTGTTGTTTTTCCTAATTCTTCTTCTTCTAAGGTGGAATGGATAATGGATTTTGATGCATCTAAACATATGACTAGTGATGCTTCTTTATTTACTTCTTATGATTGCAGAGGTTATCTTGTTCCTACTTGTCTCTAATGTTCCTATATGGAAGCATTGACATTTTTAGGGAATTCATCTCTTGCATATTAACATCATACCAATAAGAAATGCACCTATGCTTCAGATTAGTTGCTTGATGACTAAATTTTCATATATTTAAGTGAAATATTTGGATCACTATTTATATGTTGTGGTTGACACTTAATGTGTAAAAGTAACTTCATTTTCCTTAATGCGCAAGTTAATCTTTTATTTGATCATATTATGTTTCCATTCCTTTATATGATGTTTTCTAACCTTTGGTATATAAGCATTTTCATTTCTATATGAGCAATCTTGTTTTATGATCTTTATATGCTTTAATCTTGAAAGTTCTTGTGTAGATAAGTTCTCTGTTTAGGATTTCACCTTATTCCAAAAGTAATGGAGCACCATCTTCTACTGTTAAAGTCATGATGTTCATCTATATGATATCATTTTTTATGTATAGACCATTGGGGTCTTGTTTCTTCGATGTTTGAGGTCTACAGATATTTATATTGCACCTTGATTGGAAGAATGTTTGTTATCCGCATGTGTATTGGCCATCTGGTTTTTTTTGTACACTGTTGTGGTGTTCTTAGCCACACGTTCTGTTGTATCGGCCATCAGAAGGTATCTGTGTTGATGTATTTGTAACTTTGGAATGTATTCACTTGTATATTTTATGTATTGTACCCCAATGTTCCTATCGAGAAGTATCAGTAACGTAGTTGAGTCATGTCATACCCAGATGTTCCTATTAGGAGAATCAATAATGCAAACAAGTCATGTAAAGTCATAGAGGTTAACCCTCCTAGTTGATCAGGGGTTAAAGTTTCCGTAGTTCTGGGGCACTAGAGATATTCGACTCTCCTAGAAAAGTCAACCTTGGTAAGTTATTGTCAAGTTAGAAACTAGTATAAATAGAGAGTGAGCCTCTCTATTTATCACACAGTCATGCACACTCATTTGTAGCGCATGAGTGAGAGAGAAGGAGGTAGGATAAGAGAGACAATGGTTGTTGGAGATCATTTTACTGTCTTTTGGTTTTACTGCTACTATTGGTGCTTATTCTATCTCTGAGGAAGTTGTGGGATTTTCTCCTTTATGGTTTCCTTGAGGAAAATCTTTGTGCATATTGTCTCTTGCGATTGATTTCTATGCATGTTATTCTCTCAGATAAGATCCTAAGATAATACTATCTAAATTGATAAAAATATAACAATCTGTACACTAGTGTAGATGTTATACCAGAGTTCTTCAGCTATCATATATGGTTGTGATGATTATTGTGGTGGTCTTAGTATCTTGCGATTGGATTTCGTCACATGTTCTCTGAATTTTATTCTTGGGTCTTTCATCGTACAACCTGGTTCATGTGCACTTTCATGATTCCGTGACAAGCATTTGTTCGCCGTCAAATTCCATCAGCAGAAGTGTTCTTCTTATTTGCAATTTTGGTTCTTCTAGAAGTTGTCATCAGGGGGGAGCAGTAATGACTCCTTCCTTCCTTAGTGTTAGTGTGGGACCTTCTCCGAGCCATTAGTAAGGGGGAGTGTTGGAATATATTATATTCCTTTAAAGGTAATAATGTCTTTTTATTATGTCATAAGTTGTCTACAATCTTATGTAAAAAAGTAATACATTTAACCCATAGTTATATGGTGTTGTATTTACTTGTGTAGGTATTTTTCCATGGTATTGTATTAAGAGATGTTATTTTGGAGAATTATATTATTCCACATGCAATATGTGTAACGTCCCCGACCCTCACACCAGCGAAGAGGACACGACTAACACCACAAACAAATGGGAAAATAGCCCCATGAACATGGACAAGGATAAATGTTGAAATTAAAAGTTATCACAATGCATACAATGATACATAACCTCATACAAAGATGCATAACCCATCATACATTCAAATGCATACTAATATCAATGCATAAACATACAAGCATACACAGATGCAAAATTACTCAACATTCAGCAGAAGCAACGCACATACATGCTCTAGCATTCACATGTTCATCATAATTCATAAACCATAGATATCATTGCAAAGATGAAATAGCAGCAGCACTTATATTTGATGGAGAACTTGCCCTGCAACCAGCTATGTCACTGCAACGTTCCACCCAACCATAGGCTAGCGTGCTCATCAATCTCTTAGCAACACTGCCACCCCCGAGCTGGGCATGATTCCTCAAGGAATAAGGGTCAATGCAGTCTTACACATAGCCAAGGTCCGCCAACACATAGCCAAACCCACACCATAGGGTTCACCAGGTTGTCAAGGAGCTAGGATAGGCTAGATTCCAAGCTAGTGACCTCAACACCAACCTTCTCATGCACCTCTAGCCTCTAATCCCACTCACAATAGTTCGAAGACCACCCACTGCATTACCGCAGCAAAACTACCCACTCACGTCTCTGTGATGAAGGCAAAGGCAACCAGGGACAGTCCTAAACAAAAGATGAAACACAGCTCCAGCCACAAGACAAATAAGAGTTGTTCTTGGCCCTAGCGTGGCCAAAAAAACTCAACAACAACCCAAACCAGGGTGCATCAACAGCCCAAACTCATAAGGAATGATGGCAACAATCCACAGCCCACAATGGTTAATAAACAGCACTCCCAGCATAGCCATGGGAAAACTCAGCCAACGGATGTGGCAATCAACAGCCACAAACTCATGATGAAAACGATGGCAGCTATACATAGTGCCAAGCAGGGAAGAAGACACAGCCAACAGATGGGGAAATCAACAGCCGTCCCATATCCAAGAGCCCACGGCACACACAATTACTCCATGCAGTCGCTGAAGAAACAGCAGAAACAGAAAATGGGAAAGAAATAATTCACAGCCTGTGCGTAAAGGAAGAAGATGCCGCCTAGACAAAACATGGGAGAAATCCACACATAGTCCGAATGGAAATGGAAATCAGACTCTCAACAGCACCCAGAAATCGTGGGTGAAACCAACAGCAACCCAAATCATGGGTGAAACAACAGCAAGGCAGAAAACATGGATTAAAACCATGGCTATGACACATACCAACAGAGGTCATGCCCTTGAGGCCATTTTACCTGCTCGCTGCATGCACATCCAAAGAAGAACCCCGACTGGTGTGTGAGGAGAAACAGGATGCCTCTCTGCGTGAGGATCCCAGACTGCGTGTGAGGAGAAGGGAGCGACTGTCCCTGCATGAGAGCGAACAGACAATCGCCTAAGCAAGAAGATGAACAGACAGATAGGAGGACAAACAGTCCACAATCATGAAGATGAAGGCCATGCATGAGAGAAAACAGAGCTACCCCCCCTACTTGAGGATGAACAACCTCCCCCAAAGCGTGAGCATGGACCGACAAAGGAGAGAATGGCCTCGTGGAGAGTGTTTCTTCTGCCCCACATTTCCTCAAGCCATTAATTTCCCTCAGCTAACTCAACAAAACAATAAAAAGGTTGACAAGGGAAGATGGGAAATTAAACAAGGTGGTAACACATGGGTTTTCCCCCCCATAGACCAAGGTTGACATCCCCCACCCCTTATCCTTTGGAATCATGCCCTTTTCATTTCAACGTTGCACTGTCGTAGCTGGTTGTGGTTTACTTTATTTGATGTGTGTATTTACATGATGCCACATTATAATGTGCTGGCTAGCACGATATACCATCGACAACTATCCCCATTGCCAAAACATACACAACCAAATCGATGGTGGGGCTTTTGCCTTTATCTCCTCACCACGATCAATTACATTATATACATCATGCAAACGGGGTCAAAACCAAGGCGTTACATTCCCCTCCCCCTTGGAATAACACCGTCCTCGGTGTTCCATTACATATATATAATACATATACAATTGCACATCAAAATTTCAAAATTTTGCAGATCTGTCCCACGTTCAATCATTCACTTTGAACGTTCAAGACCAAGCCCCTTGGCTTCCATAGACTTGTCCTGCTGGTTCTCAGCTTCCAGCTTATCCCAAAGTCTAGGAACTTTGCAGCTATTGCCCTCATAATGTTTCCCTCATTGGGCAGTCCCGGCGTAAATGATGTCCTCTACATTTCTAGCATTTCACCGGTTGCTTCATCTTTACCTGCTCAATTTCCTTTGAGTCTTCATGCCTGGACCGTTTCTTATCGGGTCGCTTGGACGAATGTCCCATCGCTGATTCACCATCCTTTCTTTTGCCGATTGCTCCCAGAAGGCTTTTCACCTCCCTTTGCAAACCAATAGAGTCTTGCAAAATCTGGTGGTTCATTTCATTCTGCCTTCTCTGTATCTTGAACATCTCCCCAAGATTCTCTTGGGTCTTGGCAATCATTTGAAGGAGACTTCCAGCTAAGTCCAACAACTTTTTATCTGCTGCCATGATCAATGTGCACCACCTAGTTCCACTTTTCTAACCTGTGAAATGCACCATTGAAATTCTATCAGACCAAGCATAATATAGACATTAAAATCAATCAGTTAATTGCCCAATTGGCATGACAGTCCAAGTCTCATCAAGGAGACTTTCATATTTTTCATGCCTTCCCCAACAGGCACACGAGCTCATTCATGTCCATTCTTGGGTAGGGAATTAACCACTCCAGCATTCACAATTTACCTTCAGCAAAAAAACACATTCCATTTTCAGTCATGCATGCATTCAACAATCTTTTGTTTTCATAATGCATACATATATATGTATATATAATTAAAAGGCAAGAGAGAGAAGCAAGAGTTTTTCCCTTCTTTGTTTTGTTCCATCCCGGAACCCACACACCACTGCGGTGGATTTTCATGCTCTTAGCCTCTTTCACTTACCATGAATGCTGGACGAATCCCTCTTGGTCATGACACTTAGTGTCTTCGGTCTATTCCATACCTCTAAACCATGGAGTCTCTCCACATGGTTTGTCTCAACTGCTAGGAACCTCACAGTCTCACTAGCACCTTTTTCATTGCCACTCATTCCGAGCTTTCCAGGACAATCACATGTCCACATGCACCCCTAGGATGCTCTCATAGTCCTCGTTTCCAGTGATACCTATATCCAGACATTGAATAGATTCACATGTTTAGTTTATTCCCATCGGTTTTTTTTTTATCTCTAGAACAAGAGCCTAAAACATCATAACCAAATCATATACACATGTATATTCATAAGCAAAATAATCCAATACTTATCTGTATTGTGTGTTGCCTCGTTCATCCACAAGATCCTGCTTCGCTTTGCAAGCCTTGGGATCGCCTATGGACTTAGATGTTAGGTCAGCACGCAGGCTACTCCACAACATCCTTTTATATATATCAAGCACAGTCAAGCCAACCTTCAGTTGGGTTTATCAAACTGTCCAGCCAAGCCAATATACAATTGGGTTTATCAGGATGCTGCCAATCAAGCTAATACACTGCTGGGTTTATCAGGCCACTTAGCCAAGCCAGCTAATAGTTGGGTTTATCAAACTACCAACAAATCACCTGCAGTTATATCAACAATGCACTTGTATCAAAACCAATCAGCCAAGCCAACGCAGTTGGGTTTATCAGGCCATCAACAATAACACATACACTTATACCAACAATAACCCTTACTCCGCAACCCCTCACAACAACCATTTACCTTTTACCTTTTACCTTTTTACCTTTTTCCTGCCAACACAAGTAGTATAAGCAAACTCATCAGCGTTATTTCTCTAAAAATGGTAATCATATTTCATACCATTCACTATCAAGTATTGAGACACCAGGAGTGTGTCCACTCCCTAGAGTGTAATCAATATTGAAAACCCTTTCATGACTCGACATCGAAAAAGTGTGCACCCTCCTCCAGTGTGTGCCATGTAGGCCCTATTCATACTCAAGCAATCGGTCACAATGGAAATAAAATCAAAATGTGTTCTACATATGGAATTTTTAACAATTAAACATGCATATTCTTGGCAAGGGTCACAGAACACTTATCCATTTGTCGACGCAGTATGCCTTTATTCAGGAGGAATGGGGGCTCCTTCTCTGAGTTAACAGTCCCTCGGTTTGCCATCCCAACTCCTTTTTACATTTCATATCCACACATGTCTTGCCGACATAATTTATACCATCTCACTCATGTTACTACCAAACATGCAATGCAAATGAGACATTTTCAAAATGTCCAATGGTGTTTCACCCGAAACCCATTTCCAAGGAAAAAACCTTCCCATGAAGTTTGACTTCTGCAGGCCATCACACATGATCTTCCTGCAGTGTGTATCCATGACACATTCATCAAATAGTCAAACAATCAATCGATGTCTGATAATACAATCCAAATTGATTGTTCCATAACCAAGCAATGACATTGGTAATCAAATTCAATAGGAAATTGCAATTCTATCTACTACAAAAATTGACTTGCTCAATTGTGGGTCTCTTGTAAGCAGCACTACCATGCCCATTATAATTTTATGCTTACTAACATAACATGAATACCCACTTACCATGCGTCCTCCTGACACAATCTTATACAAGCCAGAAGTGATTAGTAGTCGTCAACAATTTCTTAAATCCGAAATTCACAATTCAAATTTAACAACCCATTATGCATACCAACTATTTTCACAACCATGAGACTCTTCTCATAAGGTTTGGCTCTTTCACATGGTATATTCTGGCATTGGTCAGGGTCTTACCTCTCACTACCATGCTAGAAATAATCTACCTGAATCCTGAGCTTCAATCATCCAACACAATCTTATGCAAGCCAATAGTGACTAGTAGTTGTCAGCAATTTCTTAAATCCGAAATTCACAATTCGAATTTTGACAACCTATTATGCATACCATATGGTAGATTCTGGCATTGGTCAGGGTCTTACCTCTCACTGCCATGCTCGAGTTAAAGTACCTGAAACATGAGCTTCAATCAACCAAACACTTGGTAAGTCTGGATGCATATAACCTTTTCATTTCTACAACCATCACTGAAGCATTTTCAGAATTTATAAAATTCAAACACTTCCAACTGTTAGTCACTTCAATATTATCAAAACTCATTTACTTCATGCAATCATTATCATAATAACATTTGCAAGGTATAGTCACATCATTCATGCAATTAAATGAAATATTTAGATACTCCTTACTTCACAAGCGCATAATTCATACCACCTTGCTCTTCAATAGAGCATTTCTGGCAGCCAATTGATCACGACTATCTTGCGTTCATAACAACCTTTGAAATGGTTCCTGAATTGTCATCAATTCATCATTTCAGTCATTAGTCATTCATAATATCACATGCACTCATCTCAATGCATTCATGCAATGCATCACAACATTTGCCCTATACTTACTTTCCTTGGGCCACTAAGCTCAATCACCATATACAGGAATGACACCTTTCTATACTCAAACATCCACATGGTATGAGGTCTCTTACCTTTACCATTCCATGGAATTTGTCATAAACAAACTCTTACCTGCATGGGTTCTACTTACACCCTTGACACGACCAATTTGGTTGGTCCTTTGCAGGAGATTGCAGTATTTTCTCACCAACTTTTGTTTATGGACTTGTTGCCTCATCCCTTTCTCCAAGGGTTGCTAGTCCCATTCATCAGCATCAGCAACATATTCAGCTAGGTCCATTTCGTCGTTGGTTTTTCCACTAATGCCAACATCAAAGCAATGATTATCATTAGTGGTTCATACAAAACATATCCTCATACATTTCAAGTATAAAACTTAGGAAATTTAGTTATAATCAGCAAGATAGGGTCTAATGAAAACTTCCCTTTCAAATCCCTCATCTTTACATGGAATTCCTCTTCCACATAGCAACCGGTTGACTTCATAGTCCTTGCTACCCCTGGGCATGCAACTGTCCAGATTTGTCCATTTGATAGCAGCGGTCGTCATTAGCACTTTGCTACTCCATGCTCAAATTCTGGTGACTTACCCTTGTCCCCTACTGGATAAGCTTTCCAACACCTATCCACATGCTTCATTCCGACCTCGGGTGTGAAAACCACACCACTTCTAAAAATGAAGAATTTCACCACATCTCAGCATTTTTATTACACACAACTATACTTTGGTCTGAGTGCCAACTTCAGCCCCATAAACCCATTGAAAATAGCTGAAAATCCTATTGGAAAATAGTCGAAATCTGCTGCAAAATCCCATTTGAAAAACTCACATTTTTCCTTTGTAGAATCGGCTCTCATTTCCTCTATCAGTCCAACGTTTCAGCTGTCAAACAGCTAACTTCTTCTGCCGGTTCGGATCCCCAAACCACTAGCTTCTCAGCTGTTCATCGAAAATCGGATCTTCTAACCTGTCGGACAGCTAGCTCTCTAAGCTTCCGACACTCTGGCCGTCTGATCTTCTAAAGTTTTCCGACATTTTCTTTACTTAGAAATTTTTCAATTTTTCTTCTTCAATTTTTCTTCTTCTTCTTATCGACACATCGGATGCTTAAACAACTATCCTCTTCCGACATTTCGGCGATCTTTGGAAGATCTCTGCCGAAACTGCAGCTTCGTTTTCCACTATTTTGCTCTGAAACTTCTCTTCTTTTCTTCCGCTGCATTGGCAGCTTCATCTTCTATTTTCTTCCGATGCTTGCTGCCGCATCGGCTACCCAAACAGCTAAACTTTCCGGCGGCGTCGGCAGTCTTTCCACATCGAAAGTCTAGTGCTATAAACTTCTGCAACGATGGGTGTTCGATCGACTAATTCTTCCAACGAACTTCGAACACTTAGGTGAATTTTTCTTTCAAAATTTCCCTCCAACTGTTCTCGTCGGGCACGCTTTCGCCTAACTCTTCCGCTATAGCAGAAGTCTGTTCCACTAACCCTTCCGCTACATCGGAAGTAAATTCCGCTAAGGGTTCCAACTGTCAACACTTAAACAATTTTTTTGAATTTTTACTGTCATCACTTCTGATCTCTGCTGGGCAGAAGGAAATTCTGCTTCTGTCACTGCACCTTGGTGGTCCATTCAGGACCATGCTGCAACATGAGCTCTAATACCACGCTGTCACGTCCCTGACCCTCACACCAGTGAAGAGGACGCGACTAACACCACAAACAAACGGGAAAACAGCCCCATGAACATGGACAAGGATAAATGTTGAAATTAAAAGTTATCAGAATGCATACAATGATACATAACCTCATACAAAGATGCATAACCCATCATACATTCCATTGCATACTAAGATCAATGCATAAACATACAAGCATACACAGATGCAGAATGACTCAACATTCAGTGGAAGCAACGCACATACACACTCCAGCATTCACATGTTCATCATAATTCATAAACCATAGAAATAATTGCAGAGATGAAATAGCAGCAACACTTATCTTTGATGGAGAACTTGCCCCGCAACCAGCTACGTCACTGCAACGTTCCACACAACCATAGGCCAGCGTGCTCATCAATATATCAGCAACACTGCCACCCCCAAGCTGGGCATGATTCCTCAAGGAATAAGGGTTAATGTAGGCTTACACATAGCCAAGGTCCACCAACACACATCCAAACCCACACCATAGGGTTCACCAGGTTGTCAAGGAGCTAGGATAAGTGAGATGCCAAGCTGGTGACCTCAACACCAGTCTTCTCATGTACCTCCAACCTCTAATCCCACTCACAACAGTCCGAAGACCACCCACTGCATTACCGTAGAAAAACAACCCACTCACGGCTCTATGATGAAGGAAAAGGAAACCGGGGATAATCCCAAACAAAAGATGAAACACAGCTCCAGCCACAAGACAAATCAGAGTTGTTCTTGGCCCTAGCGCGGCCAAAACAACTCAACAACAACCCAAACTAGGGTGCATCAATAGCCCAAACTCACAAGGAACAATGGCAACAATCCACAGCCCACAATGGTTAATAAACAACACTCCCAGCATAGCTATGGGAAAACTCAGCCAACGGATGTGGCAATCAACAGCCACAAACTCATGATGAAAACGATGGCAGCTATACATAGTCCCAAGCAGGGAAGAAGACGCAGCCAATAGATGGGGAAATCAACAGCCGTCCCATATCCAAGAGTCCACAGCACAAACAATTACTCCATGCAGTCGCTGAAGAAACAACAGAAACAGAAAATGGGAAAGAAACAATTCACATCCTGTGCGTAAAGGAAGAAGATGCCGCCCAGGCAAAACATGGGATAAATCCACACACAGTCCGAATGGAAACGGAGATTGGACTCTCAACAGCACCCAAAAATTGTGGGTGAAACCAACAGCAACCCAAATCATGGGTGAAACAACAGGAAGGCAGAAAACGTGAATTAAAACCACATCCATGACACATACCAGCAGAAGTCGTGCCCTTGAGGCCGTTCTACCTGCTCGCTGCATGCACATCCAAAGAAGAACCCCAACTGGTGCGTGAGGAGAAATAGGATGCCTCTCTGCATGAGGATCCCAGACTGCGCGTGAGGAGAAGGGAGCGACCGTCCCTGCATGAAAGCGAACAGACAATCACCTAAGCGCATGGATGAACAGATAGACAGGAGGACGAACAGTCCACAATCATGAAGGTGAAGGCCATGTGTGAGAGAAAACAGAGCTACCCCCCCCCCTTCGTGAGGATGAACAACCTCCCCCAAAGTGTGAGCATGAACCGACAAAGGAGAGAATGGCCTTGTGGAGAGTGTTTCTTCTGCCCCACGTTTCCTCAAGCCATTAACTTCCCTCAACTAACTCAACAAAACAATAAAAAGGTTGACAAGGGAAGATGGCAAATTAAACAAGGTGGTAACACATGGGTTTTCCCCCCCATAGACCAAGGTTGACATCCCCCACCCCTTATCCTTTGGAATCATGCCCTTTTCATTTCAATGTTGCACTTCCATAGCTGGTTGTGGTTTATTTTATTTGATGTGCGTATTTACATGATGCCACATTATAATGTGCTAGCTAGCATGATATACCATTGGCAACTATCCCCATTGCCGAAACATACACAACCAAATCGATGGTGGGGCTTTTTCCTTTAGCTCCTCACCACGATCAATTACATTATATACATCATGCAAACGGGGTCAAAACTGGGGCGTTACAATATGTGAGGGTAATTCATCCTCATCTCTTAGTATATAATAGGGTCAAGTGAGTCTCTACATAATCATGGATTCTTGATGCAGTAGTGGTACTATTGTGACACTATTGTACATCATCTATATTCTTTGGGGTATTTTTACTTTTCTCTCTTGTAAGATTGGAGAAGAAATTCTGGAGATAATAGAAGATTACCTTCCCGTTCATGTAACCCATTAGGATGAACCACGTATATCGGTGTTCTCATGTAATTTTTTTTCCTGTTCTTATCTTTTATGATATGTTGTTGGTTGCTTAGGTAGGTTAACTAGTTTAGCTTGACTCTACTCTTCTATAACAACCCACAAAGACACTTCAATTTATCTTCAAGATTCTGTTTAAAGATTCTTCTTATACGTCAATACAAAAACATATCTTTTCAAACAGTCACATCCTTACAATACTCTAACTCTGTTTATCTACCTTTTGTTATTCATAACCGTTGTAACTCTATTAACCACGCCCTTCGTAATTCTAATTATTTAATTCTTTACAAAATTAAACCTATTTGAGATTCATCCAACAATTTCGTAAATTCCATTCATACATGCGGTCATCATATTCAAGGCTTGTAGGAAATCTTAACTTCTTCTGCAACCTAGATTTCATGATTTTCTTGTTTCCACAAGCTTCCTCCCGCTGTCATTAGGTTTCGACAGTTTTATTGTTCCGCAATTCAACTTTCTGCACTAGCCTTTCCATACCAATCAGTTAGTATGTGAATTGCAAAAATAAGAAATCCCAACCTTTCCAAAATCTGAGCTTTTTCACTTCTGCTTTTCTGCTTCCACACCGGCCTTCCCTCATTGTCTTTTCTGCACTATGGAAGGAAGAAATCGGAAACTCAACTTTTCTGAGATTTTGTCTTTTTCCTTTCTGCCTTTCTGTTTTCTAGACTAGCCTTTCCACAATCTCCTTTTCTCACCATCGAAGGAAGAAACCGGAAACCCAACTTTCTAGTGTTTTGGAATTTTTCCTTTCTACCTTTCCGCTCCCGCAATGGTCCTTCCGTCATTGTCTTTCCACACTTTCATTTTCCACAAGGTAGAATGCAGAAGTTAGAAACTCAACTTTTCATGATTTCGACTCTCTTCTTTCCATAGCTCCGCACTGGCCTTTTCGCACTACAGAAGGTGGAAGTCAGAAACTCAATTTTTCATGAATTCTACCTTTTGATTTCTTCACCCACACTTCCACTCCCACAACTCTTTTTTTGAACCATCGATATGCTTCGGCTGCGCTCCTGATCGTCGATCTGATGATTGCGAATTCAACCATGACCATTGATCTCTTGATCAAATTGGGATATCTTCTTCCACACTCCTTCTTTTGTAGAACCCTCCTACGACCATAGATCTATTATGGAATGCTCCTCAGCTATATATCTTGGTAAACTTTCATAACTCTTCTCGACCTTATATCTTTTGCAGATCTAATCTCGATCATCGATCTATACTATTTTGTGGAACTTCACCTTTTCCACCTATCCTTTGCGGAATTGATCCTTAATCGCGGATCACGTGCGTGATGCTTCCTGACTGTTGATTTTAGATCAAATGCGGGTCTCACCATGACTTTTTGGATCTGCATGATTTCTTTTCTTTAACACTCAACATGTAAACTAACATTTTTCTCTTTTTTTGGCATATTGATATTTCACTCGTGTAAGAATCAAATGAGAATCTAACTTCATGGCTGGATAGGTGGTTCATCAAGGAGAAGGATCATGGAATCTTTACATCTTACTGACACACACACATATTCTGGAAAACATTTAAAAATATTCTTCCATACTTTTGTTATGACACTTAGACCAATTCCTTAGTCTACTTCCTTAGTCTACTCCAATCTGCCTAAAACACGGTTTTGGTAGGTCCATAACTTCTCCCTTGGCTTCTTCCAAGAAAAATTGAAGACATAGTCAGGTAGAGAAAACACAACTCTATAATACCCCTATGTGCTGCAATAATTTACTCTAACCCATGATTTAAGGAGATCATTCTCTTAGACCCTCTAGACTACTTTTGTCTATTTATCCATAGTTAATTTCTTAATTTACACCAATTGTCATATTTCTCCAGAATGATGTAACATCATCTTCTTTGTCAAGGTCTCTTACAAATTTTCCATCAATTGTGTTATTCTATGTTATCATATCTGCCCTTTCATCATTCATGCCATGTCATCACTACCTTTGTCTTTCCTTTGACTTATACGGAGTTCACCTTTTTTATGTCCTTTGTCTTTAACTGAGTTCACTCTTCCATTATTTCATTTTCTTATCCTTTGTCATTCATGAAAAAAATTGACATCAATGAAAAATATAATCCATATTGCCAAAAATATCCCCCTTTTTCATTGATGGCAACACCTAAACCTTCTCCCCCTTTAACAACAATGAAAAAAGATAACCTGCTATGCCATTGAGGATTTTCTATCTTTAATATTTCTGAAAACTCCCCCTATCATCATATCTCTCCTTTGTTAACTGGACTTTGTACTAACCAATAGTATCATTTGTCTTAACATTTCCTTTCTTGCAACAGGTTCTTGAGTGATAATTTGAATAATAGATACATTGAGTCCCCTGTCATTGTACTTCGTCTTCTCTGTCAACATTTTTTTGACAAAGTTTACACTTAGCATTACACTTTTCTTTTTAATATGTAAAATAATTTTTTTTCCAAAAAAATACAGTCTCTAGAATGACTGTCGCATGATTTAGTTCGGTTCTAAACTTAGCAGAACCACTAAATTAACCAACCCACTCAAATCCCAAGTAATATTCTGCATCCAGCTTCTTTTCCTAAACACATTTTTATTTCTACCGATGGAATCATACCCAAGCGTTGGATGTCCAATCAATGGTGGAAAATAAACAAAGTAGGTTAAGTTTTAAAATTCCACACCCATCTTCCCTCTTAACTCACTTGCTAGTTGTTAGTGCGAATTAGCTTGTGGAACATCAGGTATGTGTCCCCACTAAATCGACGATGGAATTCAAATAAGGTGAGACAAAATTTATAAGAATTTCATGCACATCATAATTTTTCTACACCACACAACTCGTCCCAATGAAATTGTTGTGTGCCATCGATTTGTTTCGAAAATCGATCCCGGTCTTTGATCACATCTCCAATTTCCAGCGATTGGTTTTTAATTTTTCCGCTTGGCCCTTCTTTTATATTCCTCCATATTTTATCAGTGAAATCCTCCTTAACCGTTGATCTTGAACCCCTTTCAATCCCAACCACACGATTTTAGGAGTATGAGTGATTAGATTAGATTTAACTCGAGAACATCTTCTTCTTGCAAAACTCGTTTTTTACTATAATCTGTCAATCTCAACCATAGATCTATCAAAGATGTACCTTCATTTACATTTTGTAATTTTTGCTGAATTGGTCACTAGAAGGATCAATTCCTTCCTGCAAATATTTTTGCAGATGGTTTCGATCTCCTATCCTTATAATAGAGTTCGAAGTGTAAAGATACACATGCACATAGAGAGTTTCAAATTCATACATCGGGTGATTAGAAGCGAAGGTATAAACTCTCAATAACTTGCAAAGTAAACTTTGTTCTTCATTCTATTGAACCAGAAGTACAGTTGTTGACAGAAGCTGTACTCTTCACTCCTCACTCATTCTTCTATCCCCCTTTTTTTTCTCCTCCTCCAATTAACTTGTACTTGGTTCCGATCATCCTATTAACATCCTTATTGTAGTGATTCTTTGAGTAATAACCTTGGATGCTAAGTTCATAGAATCCCCCTATCACAGTGCTTCTCCTACACACATTCCTTCTTCAAAACTGAGATCAAACCCAATTTTGGTAGCTGATACCAATTTGTCACCTCTACTCTTCTTGTTTTGGTGGTAACTTCAAAACATTCTTCTCTTCTTATGAAACGAATTTTTTCAAGTATCAATTGCAATTTTAAGATATTAACTCCCCCTGAGTTTATGATCCTCTCTAATGCTTTATTTTAGGTTTTTCTTCTAGGTCATGAGAGTTTTTAGAAAACACATTCAAATTCAGTTCCACCACCATCACTAACTTCTTCTTCAATAGATCCATCTTGATTTCCATCATAATGTAAGTCATTCTCATCTACAACACTATTATGCTCCTCATCAGCTTGGTAAACTTATTTGATGCTTGAAATCTTTGTTTCTTCTATATTTTTGGAGTCTTCTTTTCTTCTCCAAATATTCTCATGAGTTATCCTGCTTACAGACCTTTGTTTGTTTCTTGGATTCCTTACTTAATTATTTTCTCTAGGCTCTGCAATCAAGAACCTTGCGACCAAACTTGTGACAGTAGTGACAATAGACATAGAAAATTCCTTCATATTTGAGAAAACTTTGACTTTTCGAATTCACATCTTCCATCCTCTTCCATCCCTTCCTTTGTTCTTGGAATTTTAGTGAATAATTTTTCCTTAGCTTACATTCTCTATCCATTTGCCCAAAATTATGACATGTATAACAATGACCAGGAAATATTTGCTAGACCCTGCTTGTCCTTGGGCTTTTAAGTATCACTCCAATTCTGTCATTATAATGGGATGAGGGACCGGAATTATGGCTCTTCTTAATTGGATTCTTTAGTACATTAGCACAACTTGTTCTATTATTTCTTTCTTGGTTAGTGAAGGAGGAACATTTTGACTTCCTTTAATTGTCATACCCTAAACCAACTTTATAATTTGATGGTTTCTTGCTCCTCAAGATGTCATTTAAAATCTTTGAATTGTTCTCAAACTTTGTTTTAATAGTCTCCTCATCAAGCTTATTCCTAAGCAAAGTAACTTATTCTTCAAGTTTTTTATTTTTTTTGTATTTTGTCCTTGAGTCTCTCATTAATGGTCTGCTGGTGTTCTAGCTTCTTTAACTCCGTTTTAGGTTAGGAACTTCTTTTCTTAATCTCTCAACCTCTTCCATGTGGTCTTCAAGCATATTTCTTTCTTTCTTGAAGTTAGAAAATTCCCTTTTTAGGCTCTTGGCCTCTTCCATGATAGCCATCATTTGTTGTCTTGGAGTGTACAGTTCTTCTCAGAGGGTCTTGAATTCCTCTTCCTTTGGCTTCTTCTCTTCTTGATAGTTTGAAAATTTTTCTTCCAAATACTTGTTCTCCCTCCTGCTTTTTCTCAATTTTTCAAAGGCTCTTATGAGTTTTGTTTCTAAGTTCACCTCTCTTTCCACATCTGAATTATATTCTAAAGTTTGAGTTATTGTCCCTATGCATACATTTTCTTCATATTTAGTTATATATTCACTATCATACTTGCAAATAACAAGGTTTGTTTGTGATATCTCTTCATTTGAATAAATCTTTTCCAATTTGACCTAGATTTCCTTGGCTGAGACACATGGTCCAATATTCATTTTGATAGATTTGATATATTCCATTTAATATGGCCTCTATTGCATTTACATTATTTTTCTTGGCTTTCTTTTGAGATGGAGTCCTTATTCTCTTTGGTGGGATGTAATCAGTGATCACTGCATTCCATACACCAAGTTCCAATTCCTTCGGATAACTTTCCATTCTTGTACTCCAAAATATGTATTCTTCTTTTCCAAATATTGGAGATCCATTTTCTGTGTAAATCTACTATTTTTTATCAATAGTGGTTTCTTAATAGGATCTTCCTTCCAGTGGTTAAACTATTAGTGAAGGAACCTTGCTCTGATACCAATTGTTGATAGTTGGTCAATACTGAGAGGCGGGAGGGTGAATCACTATTGTTGACTTTTTACCATTTAAACCACTTATTAAACTTTAATGAAAACATTGAATAAAAAACAAACAAAGAAAACATATTTTATCGTGGAAACCTAATAAGGTAAACCACCAACACATTTCTATTATATGCAAAAAAAAATACAATATACAATAGTTATTTGCAAGCAACCACTTGATGGAGATGAAAATCCCCAAGTTTCTCAACCACTAATGAAGGATGCACCTAAACCCTAGTTTCTACCTACACCTACAGACAAGGATACACCAATACTCTAATTTCTTCCTGCACCTATAAACAAGGATACACCAATACCCTGATTCTCTAGCCACTACTAGAAGGAGGCTAATACCTCCTTGCAGGCATGTATCCTTCCCTAGCACCAACTTTCCACCCTAATTAGATATTATTAAACTTTCTAGACCTTCTTCAAACTCTGTCTCTGGCTTTCTTCACTTGGTCTTATGTCTTGCTTCTACAAAGGTCTGGATTACAAAGATACACTTTGCATTCTCTAAATCGTGGTCTTCTTCTTTAGATATTAATTATTCACCCATAGAGACCCACATAGACACTTCACTTCATATTCAAGATTATGTTTATATATTCTTCTTAAACATCAATACATCAACATACCTTTTCAATCACGTCCTTACAATATACTAACTATGTTTATGTGCCTTTTGTTACTCATAACCGTCATAACTTTGTTAACCATGCCCTTCATAATTATGTTTATTTAATTGTTTTCAAAATTAAACCTATCTTACAGTCATCCAACAATGGTGTACATTCTCTTCATACTTGCGGGAATCATCTTCAAGGATTGAAGGAAATACTAACTTCTTCTGCAACCTAAATTTCATGATTTTCTTGTCTTCGCAAGCTTCGTTCTGCAGTCGTCGGGTTTCCTCAATTTTATACTTCCACAATTCAACTTTCCACACTGGACTTTCTACACCAATCGTCCCATATACGGATTGCAGAAATAAAAAAACCCAAGCTTTCCAAAATTCAAACTTTTGCACTTCCACTTTTATGTTTCCGCACCATCCTTCCCACAACGTTTTTTCTGCACTATGGAAGGAAAAAATTGGAAACTCAACTTTTCCAAGATTTAATCTTTTTGCTTTCTGCCTTTCCCTTTTCCGAACTAGCCTTTCCACAAGCTCCTTTCTGCACTACGGAAGGAATAAACCGGAAACTCAACTTTCCATATTTTCATACTTTTTCCATGCCACTTTTCCTCTCTCACAATGGTCCTTCCTCCATTGTCTTTCTGCACTTGCATTTTCTATAGGGCAGAATGCAGAAGTCACAAATTCAACTTTTCACAATTTCGACTCTCTGGTTTCCGCAATTCTGCACTGCAAAATGCTGAAGTCATAAACTCAATTTTTCATGACTTCTACCTTTTATTTCCGTAGTTCCACACCCACACTTCCTCTCCTGCAACGCCTTTCCCACAATTCTTTCTCCGAGCCGTCAATCTGCTTCGGCTGCACTTCCGATCGTTGATTTGGTGATTGCATATTCAACAACGACCATTGATCTATTGATCAAATTCAAATTTATTTTTCTGCAATCCTTCTTTTGCGGAACCCTCATACGACCATAGATCTATTGCGGAAATTTCCTCAGCCGTAGATCTTCGTACACTTGCAGAACTCTTCTCGACCTTAGATCTTCTGCAAATCTAATCTCGACCGCCGATCTATACTATTTTGCAGAACTTCACCTTTTCCGCCTATCCTTTGTGGAACTAATCCTAAACCATCTGATCACATGAAGGATTATTTCTGACCATCGATTTTGGATTGAATGCGGATCTCACCATGACGTTGTGGATTTGTATGATTTCTTTTCTTTAACACTCAACATGAAAACTAACGTTTTTCTCTTATTTTGGCAGATTGATATTTCGCTCGTGTAAGAACCAAATGAGAATCTAAATTCATGGCTAGATAGACAGTTCATCAGTGAGCAAGATCATGCCATCTTTATATCTTACTGACACGCACACATCTTCTGGAGTACATTTAAAAATAGTCATCCATACTTTTGTTATGACACTTAGACCAATTTCTTAGTCTGATCCAATCTGCTTAAAACAATGTTTTGTTAGGTCCATAACTTCTCCTTTAGATACTTCCAAGACAATCTAAAGATATGGTCAGGTAGAGAAATCACAAGTCTACAAGACCCCTATGTGTTGCGGGAAATTACTCTAACCCATAATTTATGGTGGTTATTCTCTTATACCCTCTTAAACTAGTTTTGATTATTTATCCATACTTAGTTAATTTCCTGATTTTCACCAATTGCCATATTTCTCCAGAATGATGTCACATCATCTACTTTGTCATCATAGGAAATGTCTCTTACCAGTTTGTCATCAATTATGTTATTCTATGTTATCATATCTTCCATTTCATCATTTATGCCATGTCATCACTACCTTTTCCTTTCCTTTGACTTATACTGAATTCACCTTTTTAATTTCCTTTGTCTTTCACTAATTTCACTCTGCCATCGTGTCCTTTGCTTATCCTTTGTCATTCATGAACTCCCTTGACATCAATGATAACTATAATCCATATTGCCAACAAACCAAATTAAAAATGAAATATTAACCCAAACCAAATCTTTATTATTACAATTACAATCTATTCATTTATGTTCTTATTAATTATTTAGCAAAATGAAATTTGCATCACTCAGAATCTTTGGTTTAACTTTCTTTTAAAACAAAAAAGGATTATAGTGTTAAGTTTAAAAAATTAATATTAAATCAATTTTTTAATTCTGATATTCCTCCAAAGTGTAATATTCACATAATATGGTTTCATTGGGGGATGTGTAACTCCTTCCTGGATTATAATCGGCTCAAATAAAAATAAAATAATTTGAATATAGAAAAAAAATTGGTCGACTTGATAAAAATAAAATAAATATCAAAAAATAATAAAAATAATAGAGCCAACTATAAATTCATATATGAAGCTACATAAACATTTTCTTTAAAAAAATCATAATCTTTCTTTCTCATAAAGAGATCTCACGATATTAAAATACTATTATCTTTTTCTTTCCCATTAATGTGACAATTTCAGTTAAACCAAATTATAAATAAAATATTAACCCCAACAAAATCTATATTATTACAATTACAATCTATTCATTGATGTTGTTATTATTAATTTAACAAAAAGAAACTTGCATCAACCACATCTTTGTTTTAACTTTCTTTTAAAATATAAAACTCTTAGACTGTTAAGTTTAAAAAATTAATATTAAATAAAGTTTTTAAATCTAACATTTTTCTTTAAGTTTAATATTAGCTTCATATGGTTTCATATTATTTCTTTACCAAATATGGTTCTGTAATAATAACAATATGGTTTAAGAATGTCTATGGATGGCTTAAGTTAAACATTGTGTTATGTTTCATACATAAATTTGTTTGCTTTGGAAAAACTTAATGTTGTTTTAAGACAATGTCTTTTTTTTAACTAGTTTTTTTCACATAATTGTTACCACTTTTTTTCTTATCATTGTATTCATTAATAAGATTATGCTCTTTTTTAAATTTTAAATGTACAAGTAAAATTTTGATAGATTGTGATTTTCACATTTTAGCTTTTTAAAAAATAACATGGCATTAAAATATCACTTTAAAGCTAAATTTAAAAAAACAAAATCAATTGCTTTAGGTTAAATTTGATAACGAGATTCTAACTAGACCACATTAATCATTTTCCTTATTCATTATTCCAAAGAAGTAGTTTTTAAAGGAGGAGATTGCTTTAGGTTAAATTTGATAACAAGATTCTAACTAGACCACATTAATCATTTTCCTTATTCATTATTCCAAAGTAGTTTTTAAAGGAGGAGATCTCCGATGAAAGTTTTGGTTTCTTGAGGGTTTGAGTCCTTAATGCAAGGATATCATGAGGAGAAGCTTCTTGAAGGCCTTCATGGATATAAGCTCATCGTTTCTTTCTATTAATATTTAGCTATCATGATGGGTAGGGTTTGGCGTACGTTCTCGTATTGAGATTAGTGTTAGTATGATAGATATTTAATTTTTTATGTTTAAAAAAAAATTATCTTTTTCAATTTTTGATATTATTAATATTTTTTTGTTACAAGGGGAATCGACAACTAGTTTGTTTCATACTCGTGTGACACGGGGTCAATTCCTACCACTACTTCTATAACCCCTTGGGAAGCCTACTCGACCCCCCGACACATGGGTGACGCCTTTCTGCACCATGAGGCTTGAACCTGTGACCTGTTTAACAGCCTCCATGCCTTAAAAGAACGTGAAGTAACCAATAGATCAAACACCAGGGGGCGACTATTATTAATATTAATATAATAGATATTTTTTGTTGAATGATTTTTTTATTTAATTTCTTTATGTTAATGTTTTTTAATTTGTTCGTTTGTTTAATTTCTTTATGTTAATGTTTTTAATTTTTTGTTTTGAATTATTATAGTCAATACTTAGGTTAATGTTGATAAGTTAGTGCTTTTTGTTTTTTAATTTAATGTTTTTTATTTTTGTTTAATGTTTTTTATTTAACTTATTTATGTTATTGTTTTTAAATTGTTTGATTATTATTAATTTTTGAATTTTATGTTAATGTCTTTAACTTTTTTGTTTTGGATTGTTCAGGTTAATATTTAGATTAATCCTAATAACTTAGTGCTCTTTGTTTTTCTTTTAATTTACTCTTTTTATTTTTATTTTTTAATTATTGTTGATGTTAAATAATATCTTTATAATGTTTGTTAAATTTTTTTTACTCATTTAATAATGGTTTGTTGGTTGTTAGTTGGGGTTATTGGTTGATTAAGTTTTGTTGTTTTTCTTTTTGTTTTTAAGGATTTCTACGATTGGTTTCCAAGAGTTATTTATTGGTTTCCAAGAGTTATTTAGTTTTAGGCCATCATCTTGGTTGATGTTGCTAGGGTATTTTTCAATTTCCAGTACTTCCCTTATTTTTCGTTTGAAGTGGTGAGGAACGATTGCGAGTACTTCTTCCTTTTAAAGACATATATGGTGTTTGGTATTGCACGAGTGTTCAAAGACGACAGAGTTATTAACTCTGCAATGGTGTATGTTAGAACCATTTTCTTTTAATATTTCCTTAATCGAGCGACCAGTCTCATCGATATAGACCTTGGTGCATGAGAAAGGCATGGTATAGACCCTTTGGAAAAGTTTCTTCTCAATAGGGTCTTTTGCATATTCTACCATGTTCCTAAGGGAGTTAGAAGGAGACAAGGTGACTTTAATGTTTCTTTTCTAAGAATATTGGTGATTTTGTTGGTGGTACCATGGATGTAGGGGAGGATTGCTAAGGGTGTGTCAATGTTTTTGTTTTCTTTTCTCTTTTTTCCTATTGTTGTTCCGTTCTTTTTTGGTGTATTTTTTAATGGATTCTCTAATTTGTTTGTCCTTATACCCATTGTTTATGAAGGATTTCATGAGGTGGTCTAGTTCTTGTTTTAAGTGGCCTTTATTGGAAATTTTGAGAGCCCAAGTTACTAGAGAATTGATTATGCCAATTTTTTGGGCAGGGTGGTGGTGAGATTTTGCATGAAGGTATTTTTCGATATGTGTTTTTTTTTCTGTATACTTGGTGTCCAAGGAAACCATCATGTCTTATCATTGTGAGGAAATATAGGAATGGAAGACATCCATTCTCTTCTTTTTCTATGGTGAATTTTATGTTGTCGAACTGGTTATTGAGTTGGTTAGTGAAGTCATTTAAAGATTCTTCTCCATGTGTACAATTGTTGTATACATCATCCACGAGTTGTAGCCACCATTTTTGTTTTTGGGGGAAGGAATCTATTGCATATTTCCCCAATTTTTCCATAAAGATGTTGGAAACTATCAGTGAGAGTGGTGAGCCCATTCCCACTCCTTATTTTTGTTCATAGATTTCCCCTCTAAAACCGAAGAATGTAGACTTGAGACATATTTCGACAAGTTTTCTGGTTTTGTCGTTGTTTACTATATCTCTAATGACCTCTATGGATTCGTCAATTGATATCTTTGTGTAGAGAGATATTACATCGAATCTTGTCAGGATGTCATTTTCCTCAATTTCCCATTCCTTCATCATTCTTACTAGATGTGTTGAGTCCTTTACATATGACAAGGTGTTTCTTGTGAGAGGTCTCAATTTTCCTACCAAGTATTTCACCAGGTAGTAAGTGGGTGACTTTATTGTATAAACAATAGGTCATATAGGGGTACATTAATCATTTTTTTGGATCTTTTGAAACTTTTTAAAATATATTTAAGCGGTAGTAGTATGGTGGTGATTCTTCAAACTTTTAAAATTATTTTTTGATTTTAAAATATTGATTTTTATTGCAAATCACAAGGAATAATTAGTATGCTTCACCCTATAGTTCTCAAATTTCACATTTCAAGGCCCTTTATCGCACTAAATAATCATCCTCTTATCATTCACTCATCATCGTCATATACAAAAAGAAAATTGAGATCCCTTCTAAATCCTTTCTCTTAAATCCCTTGTAATATTAAAATATTATAACCATATTCAAACATTACTCTCATGTCGAAACTGAAGTTGGGGTTTTTCTTTAAGCAAGAAGATTATATTATAAAGAATCCTCCATTACATAAAATTAAGGACTTGCAAGGCCTAGCTTGCCCCCTATTTATGCATGATTTTCTAAACAAATTCATCATAAATTTTTTTTTTCCCATTATCTATCCCTGCAACTAACTTATCCTCCCTTTTTCACCATTACAACTGGCCACATTAGTATCTTTCATATACATCCACAAAGATAGGTTACATAACTTAGGTGCATATTAGTACAACCGCAGCCATAAACATAACTAAAAGCATAATAGAACTAAAATCTAACTTTATCCTAGGAAAGAAAAGACACAGTAGACAGATAAAACCTAACTCTTGAAGAAGACCCAAACCCCATCATTTCAGATCCTGGTGGCATTCTGGTGAATTGTTGTCCCTGGGATAAGACCACCAATATTAGAATCCTTCGCAATAGTAAGATGGAACTTCAGTCCATGAATAGGGAAGGAACCCTAGAAACGCACCACCAATGTGCCTACCTCCACAACTTCGATCTTTTGTGTGATTACAAGATTCATGGAAATACTATCATTTTTTATGCATCAAGAGGTTGTCATGGTATTTTTCATTCTAGAATTTAATAGGTTCTTCCTCACCCAATGATTTATTCTCCCTGTCCATCAGGACATGGCCTACCATCTCCTTAGTGACCCAATGGATAGTGACCATACATTCATAGGAAGATAGCCTATCAATAGTTGTACCAATATCACTAATCCATTCCTCAAACTATGCCTTGATGGTTTTCATATCCATGGCCTACACCCAATTCCCAAGTCATGCTCCACACTCTCAATTTCCTCTCAAATTATTGGAGGTATACACTCTCTAGAAAAGCAATTTGCTTTCCCAACTCTCTTCATTTCATGGGACGGATTCTTCCTTCCTCCATCACCACCCTTCCTACACCCCCCCTGAATTTTTATTTTGTGAGGCATCAAGATAGGGGCCTTGTGTTCAACTTAAATCCTACCCACTCTCTGTTTCTCACAACAAACAACCTTAGGAAGAGAAGAAGAAAAATGTGAGGAGGGAAATAATATATCGAATATTTAGTCATGGTACTCATCCTACTTCAGTTAAACATACTAATTCCTCTGTATTTGATATTTATTAATATGGTACACCAACATATTTATCTACTTTCCTCCATAGCTCATTGTACCTTTCCCTGTGGAGGACAAACCTGATTACAATATTTAATCATTAATTCAAATAGATGGGAATTCCTTGGCACTCATATCCTAGCGGGATGTGCAATTATCGACATCAAAAAATGATGAAAGGAGATAATGGCTCTCGTTGATCGAAGAGGGAGACACATGTACCTCATTTATGTGACCTAATGCTTTGCTCGTGCGTCCTATCATATCCAAAAAAATATTAAGGTCTTGGGCCACCAAGTGTGAGCATTGAAGCTTCCACTCGTTACCTCCCTCCTTGGGCAGTTGTCCTTCAACAATCTGTTATCCACTCTAGATGATTATATGAGAGTTGTCTTCAATTATCATAGGTTCCCATCGATTACTGGGGTAAATCTTGATTCCTTGAAGTACACCCCGTCCATTAACTGGAGTTAATGTTGTTTAAATTGGTTTAACCATATTCTCCATTTGCACGTGCAAAAAGAGAAACTGCAAATAACATATCAGTTCTTCATTTTTTGTAGTGAAAATATATCAACCAACTATGTAATGCAAATAATAGATGAGCTATCTAGATGTAATTTTAATGCAAAAAACTTATATCAATGTAATGCAAATAATACTTGAGATATCCAAATAATTGATAATTAATGATTAGATACAATTATTACTTGCAAGTTCATTGCAACAATATTATCATTTTCAGTGGAAGCACAAACTGCAACAATACGGATTATTACGTGGAGGATAGAGATACTTAATGACCTAATGCAAACATTATCTTCCGTACCGATCACTGGAAAAATATTATCATTTCCAATTCTTCCAGAGACTACAAGAATATGCACAAATAGATGCGCTATCCACTTCAATAATTAATTTGTGGGGATATGGAACTAATTTACAGAGGTAACAAATTGATTTGCATAGGTAATAAGAGTATTAATAGATTTCCATGACAATGTGATATTAATTACCACAAATATTACGTGCACAAAAAAATATATGAAGTGATACCCCTTCGCGTATCATCCATAGAAGTTTGCAATAATGTGCAGGGATACCCCATAGCATGATAATCCATGGAAACCTACATTTAAACTACACATATTATGTTGAAGACGTGATTTTAATGACAAAGTGGGTGATATTTGGATTCGATAGAGGGGAAAGGGTTTGCACCTAGAGAGATTTGATCCCTATCAGAATGTAGTAGAGCCACCTTTAAGATGGATCTATGTTGGTTTTAAAGAAAAATTCATAACAATATAAAACTTATATATCAATATATTATTCATATAATCTATGCATCATAGTATTTGTGTAAAAAAAGGTGGAAAGAGTGTGGATGTTTTTTTTATCAAATAAAAAAGGGAAGTTAGGCATTTAATTATGTGTCGCGAAAATTTAAACCATTGTTTGCACATGACTATTACAAATCATGGAAAGTGGTAGGTGAAATTCATTATCAAATAACATGATCCTAACTCCCCCAATTATGGCCTAAGTCACCCATAAGGTGAATTAAAAAAGGTGAATACAGTCTCATTACAACCCTAGTACAATCGCACATGCCCATACCACATTTGATGCATGACCATAATTCAATTGGAGTTGAGTGCACTATGATCAATTCATATATTTATGTATGATACTAATAAGTACCACCACTAACTCCTCCACAAGGTGAATCAAAGAAGGTGAATCAGGTCTCATTACAACCCTAGTACATTGACACATACCCATACCACAGCTGATGCATTTGATGCAGGAGCACAATTCAATTGGTGGTTGATTGCACCATGATCAAAGGTAATATAATATGAATTATATGTGAATGTTTGGTTTGTAGAACCATAATGTTTTTTATGGGACTGACATGGCTTATGGAATGTTCTCTTTAAGGTAAAGTGTTCTCCTTATTTTCTCCTTGGCATGCCCTTGGTTTGCAACAACACTTAATTTCTAGCTCTGAAACTGACAATCCAACTCAATGTATTTGTCATGTTCCTTTCTTGAATAACATCAAAAGTGTTGACTTGTCCAAACACCTAGGGGTTCAAAAGTTGAATTAATTAATTTACCTATGGAATTTTGTTTAGTTCATACTTAGGAGGCATGTACTAAGTTTGTTTCCAATTCTCGATTATTTATATGCCGTTATTTAATTAATATGCAAATAATACATGGGGGGATGAGTTGCCATGCTAGGAGGGTGCATTAGGCAAGTCAATGTGCCTAGGATGACAAATTAAAACTGTTAAGAAAACTGGAAAAACAAAACAATCAGAAAAATAGAGAAACTAGAAAAAGAAAGGAAACGACATTAGTTTGAAAACAAGAAAGTGCAAGAAAAGTTGTCAATTCAAAAGAAAGAAACTTTGGAAAAGGGGTGGGGAAATTTCTATTTTTATAAGAAGATATTTGCAGGGAAACATATCCAATCCTAATAAGTAAAATTTTACTCAAAGGGGGGTGTATTCTCCACTTTGTATAGAAGGTAGAAACCATGGAAACATTACCTAAGACTCTTAATTGTTATTTTCCTCAAGGAGGGCACATAAATGGATTCAGGTTAGGGTTTGCGAGTGGCAACTTGCTTAATAGGTGAAGCACTTGCTTGAAAAGTCACTCAAGGTTTACATAAGGGTGCTTCCAACTCCATTTCTTGTTTGGATCGTTAATTTTTTTATGATTGCTGAATATAAGCTTCTAAACTAAGTGATGAGCCTCATCTCCCTTAGGTGAGTGCCCCAAGTCCCCATTCCCTACTCTTCTTTCTCTCCCATTCTTCATTGTAGATAGAGGAGGACCAATGAGCAACCACATATGAATCAAATCGAGAACTGATAGTAGAATTCAACCATTAATGACAATAGTGCAGGTGTATATATCATATTTTGAATTTTCTAATACTTCGATACATCTGAAGGTTTAAATATCCAAGTCTCTCATTCATTATAGCTTCTAAATGCCTTGTATTGATGAATCTTGTTAAGAACGTTTTATAGAATATTTTTGATATTTATTTCAACATTCATGTATTTTAATTGATGTTATAAAAATGATATACAATTTTCATATTAATATGAATCTTTATGACTGAGTCTTACATGGTTATACCCAATCTAGTCGAGATTTGCACCTAGAATTGACTAGTTTAACCATAAGATGCATAATTTGACCTCTAGCTATCCGAATACAAACATTATTGTTATTATTTTTTCTTAACATGTTTATATAGGTCTCCAATGTATGAAACAAAGAATTTTTATCCTCCTTCACCCATTTGGGAAAGCTTGAAGATGAAGTTAGTGAGGTGTCCTAAGAGCTAGTTTTACCATTGTGACCTTTAGAATATTTTTTAGTTGTTTTTGATCTGTATAAACTTGCAAATAATTATATATACCTTCATGAAATATTTATATAATCTTCCTAATATTCTCTTAGCCATTGGTTTCTTGGAAAATTAAAGTAAAGGTATTTGTTTACACCAGTTGGGACTCCCAAAAGCCTTGAAGTAGACTTCAGCCTCATTTATGTTTGAAACCTAAATGGTACCAAAATTAAGGTCCTTAGTAACTTGAACAGTCAGTATCCTTCCATTCCTTGTTGAACTCACCTTTAAAACCCAGTTACTCCCTCCTTAGCCTGATAATTTTCCCACTATTCAACTAGTTTTCTTAAAGTCTATTTTAAAATTTATTCCATAGAAATAGTGAGCCTGAATTCTGATTCGGAAACATTACAGTCGCATCGGAGCATGGTCCACCATAACCACTATTGATAATCATTTATCAGTCCAAAATTCAATTCATATACTAAAGGGAAGACCTCTAAAGAAGAGGAAGGTTAGTCTGTGGAAGGGAGATTCCAAGGGGAGATGGGTGAGAAGGATTAGTTCAAACTTTTTGTGTGAAGTATGCTGAAAGGGATGCAAGATATTTCAATCAATATCATTTAGTCTGGTCAATATACTAGAAAGTTCCTAGCTAAGTATTTAGGTTCCAAAATGGAGAAGGGGGCAGCATTGGCTCCCAACCTCAAGAGAGGAAGATCATGGGTAGATCTATCTACTCTAATACATGGCCTCATAATAGGCCTCTTGAGTTCAGATATGAACCTAATTTACAGCCCCATCCCACCATTCCCAATTTCATGGATTATCCAAAAGAAGACCATGAAGTGTAGACTGAATCAATTGCTTAATGGGAGGAGAAGTATGCTGCCTACCAAACCTTGAGTTATGAGTGCAGAAGGGTTCTTCATTTCAGAGAATCCCAAAGGAGTTCAAAGGATGCCATATCAAAAAAATTAGTTTAAACATGCCATTGGCAAGATCACCCTACCTTATTTTGATGGCACTTCCAAGTGCACAGTAAACTCTTGGATTCAAAAATTGGACACTTATCAAACTGAATCCTATGGTTGAGCGCAATGACATGAAGATGACATATATGCATCTTGATGGGAAGATAAATGAGTGGTGGTTTCATGGAATGAATGATTTGGGGAATTATCAAGTGGTTACTTATGAATAATTCACTCGGATATTGGCAAAGGTTTGACCGGAGAGATCCTGATATCTCTTTGGAAGAATTGGCACATGCCAAACAAGTTAGAACTCTTGAAGCCTACTTTGTATGAATTCTAAAGACTGGAAGTGATGGTCATTAATATATCAGAGTCTAACTTGATCATTTTGTTTATATAAGGATTAACAAAACCTTTAAAATTGCTGGTGAAATCTTACCGACCTAGAACTTTGAAAGAAGCAATGAGCAGAACTAAAGATCTACAAGATGCAATTCTGAGGACGAAGTATCCTCTGAGGAACACATGCCTCCCAAATTTCAAAGTAAAATAACTCTGGTGAGAAATTTTCCTTCCCCTAGAAACAAAAATTACTCTTACAAACATTGCGATGAACTAAGGAGGAAGAAGCTCTTCTTTTGCTTCCAAGAACCTTGGGTTCCAGGCCACAAGTGTGTTAAACGAAAGGAACACTATAATGAAGTGTTCTCTAAAAGTGAAGTGTATATGGTGGAATAATTTGAACGTGCATATGGATAATATAAAACATATGAGGAAGAGGAGCATCCCCCTCAAACCAACAGAAAAGTTGAAGTGCACAATGGAGTGCCCCGCTTCCACACATTCAGGATGGAAGGGGTATTGCAAGGACAAAGAATCAAATTTATTGTTGACAGTGGTTCCACCCACAAATTTATTGATGCATCTCTATTGGATAAAATAAAGTTTCCAATTGAATCCTTTGAAGGGTTCATTGTGGTCATTCCAGGAAACAATTCCATGGAATGCAACTGGTTGATTCCAAACCTCCAAGTGAATCTAGGATATTACACTATGGAATAAAACTTTTATGTTCCCAATGTTGTAGACACCAACATGGTGTTGGAAGAACAATTGATGTACTCCATTGGGAAACATTCCTTTAACTACAAAATACCCCAAATGAGTTTTAAATATGCAAAAGAGAAACCAGTAGTTTCGAAGGGTACGAACACCTACCCAAGCCAATTAATTTCTTCCAATAGTATGAGATCTATTCTGAGGCATGATGACATTGAATGGGTTGTTTAATGTTGCATTACCATTGAGGGAACCTTAATTAATGTCATATACTATCCCAAAGACATAAAAAAATCTGATGCACAAGCATAGTGGGTTTTTGAAAAAATCCCACATTGATGGCCACCAAACTGTGGCATTGAGCACAAAATTAAGATGGAAGTTGGCACACTTTCGATAAAAATACACCCCTACAAGAATAAAAATAAATTCAAGGATGAGATTAAGAAGAACATCAAAGAAATCCTAGATTTGGGTCTCATTAGACCAAGTTTCGTCACCTTTTCTTCTTTGGTAGTTCTAGTGAAGAAGAAGGATGGAACACTCAAAATGTGGATAGAATACCGAGACTTGAAATAGATAACAATAAAGAACCGATACCAAATCCCCCGGATTGATGAGCTGATGGATGAACTGCATAGAGAAAAATTATTCTCCAAAATACATCTCTGGTCGGGATACCACCAAATTAGAATGAGGAAGGATGACATATAGAATAAAACCTTATGGTTTCATTTTTATCACTTTGAGTTTTTGGTCATACCATTTTTCTTGACCAATTCTCTGGAAACCTTCTAAACTTACATGAACAAGGTGTTCAATGAGTAGCTCCGTAAGTATGTCCTTGTTTTTTTATGACATTTTTATTTATAGTAGGACATGGGAGGAGCACCTGCTCCATTTAGATTGTGTGCTAACTATACTTGTATATCAGTATAAGTTATGCTAAGTTGTCCAACTGTGAGTTTGGCATGACCAAGTTTCTCTATCTCAGTCATGTGATCTGATAGGAAGGATTCAAGGTGCGCCAAGAGAAAATTGAGGCCATATTGGGTTGACCAATCCCAAGGAACCTCACTAAGTTGAGAGGATTCATTGGCCTTTGCAAATACTACCAAAAATTTGTCAAAGGATACTCCAACTTCACTGCACCTTCGACAGATCTGACCAAGAAGGGGGAATTCAGTTGGAATGGGGAAGAAAGTCAACCTTTTCAAAATATGAAGGAAATAATGAGCATATTTTTTGTGCTACCATTACTTGAATTTTCCTATCCGTTTAAGTTGGAGTGTGATTCCTTGGGGCAAGGCATTGGAGTCGTTTTGATGCAATAAATACATCCTATTGCCTATGAGAGAAGAAATTGCAGCCTCATAAAGGTTTTATTGTATCTATGACAAGTAGATGTTGGCCATCATGCATGCATTGGCCATGTTTTTGTAGTATCTGGTGGGAGGAAAATTCATAGTAAAGAATGATCACAACAATCTAAGGAATTTCCCTACCCAAAAGGAGCTCAATGAAATACATAAAAAAGGGACAATAAAAGTCCAATCCTATTACTTTTACATTGAACATAAGAAGGGAAAGATGAATGTGGTGGCTAATGCACTTTCCTAGAAACCCACACTCTCTTTACTACAAAGGCTAACTAAATGAAAAATACAATTGGGGACTGAATACTCAAAAATTCATTTTCCATATGGGATTTTGGATGGTGTAATACAAAATCAAGCATACAGAGTACATGATTACATGATCTACTACAAGGATAATATATTCTTAGTACCCAAATCAAAACTAAAGAAGAGAATCCTAGAAGCTACACATAATGCACTAGTCACTAGGCACCCTAGTTTTTTGAAGACCTGCCGAAAGGTAAGAGAGAGGTTCACATGGAAGGACCTCAAGGAATATGTTTAAAGACATGTGAGGGATTGTACTGCATGCCAATAGAACAAATTGGAGAACACAAACCCTTTTGGACCTCCCCATCCTTCCCCTATTCCATAACAGGAACGGGAAAGTGTCTCCATGGATTTGATCACCCGATTGCTGAAAGTCCAAAGAAAATATAGCATATATGTGGTGGTTGAAAGCTTGATCAAATTTGCACATTTCTTTCCAGTCACCTCTACTATATCAGCTAGTGAAGTTGTTGCATTATTTTTCAAATTTGTTTACAGACTGCATGGTTTTTGCAAAACCATAATCAGTGACCGAGACAACAAGTTCACCAATTCTTTTTGGCAGCCTCTATTCGAACTGGTGGGAACAAATATGAATTTGAGCACAATCTATCACCCTCATACTAATGTTCAAATTGAGAGAGTGAAGGCTACCTCCACAACTATGTCACAATACAACAGAAAGATTGGTCCACATGGCTCCATTGGGGAGAGTTTTTCTATAACGCCACTTTTCACCTCTCCATCAAAATGACTCCATTCATTGATTTGTATGGATATGAGGCCCCATATTTTGTAGATATAATCCTTGGGGAATGTAGAGCCCAAAAATCCAAACATTGGCTTCAGAAGAACCAATACATACTAAGGGAACTCAAAGAAAATTTGCAGGTTGCAAGAACTAGCAGAAAATGAATGCTGACAAGCAAAGGATTGAGAGAGTCTTCCAAGAATGAGACTTAATCCACTTAAGGCTTCAACCTTACAGACATTCATATTTGAAGACAAAGGGGGTTGAAAAACTCCAACCTCGGTTCTATGGGCCTTACAAAATTATAAGGAAGATTAGTGAAGTGGTCTATGAGTTGGAGCTTCAATCAGAGAGCAAGATCCACAATGTATTTAATGTATCTTTACTGAAGAAAGTAGTGGGACAACATATAGTTTTATCAGAAGAACTTCCACCTCTTTATGATGAATTCCATTTGGTCTTAGTGCTGGAGAAATTTTTGCAAACCAGAGAAAGAAGGATGACGAACATGATAATTAAATAATATCTAGTGCAATGGAAAGGGTTGTCGAGTGAAGATGCCAGTTGGGAGGGAGAGAAAATTTTGCAGCACCCTAGATTGCTTCTTCTTGGGAACAAGGCTTGGGGGCAAGCATACTTGGGAGTGGAGGACTATCATGTTCCTTCCATGAATAACATCAAAACTGTTGAACTTGCCAAACACATAGGGGTTCAAAAGTTAAATTAATTAAAGGGGGCTCCAACACAACTGAACATTCATCTTGGTTTTCTATGTTTCTAGCTTCTGTTTAAACTGTTGCTTTCCCATTCAACACAAAATATGTGTATATTTCCTTGGGGAATGGACTAGCAAGGGAGGTAGGTTTGGTGTGTGGTGGTTTTAGTTTCTTAGTGAGGTTGCTTTCAGGCCTGTTTGTTCCCCACTCCCTCTTTCTTGTTCATTGTGGTCTACGTCTCCAAGGGTCATCATGGTTAAAGGAAAGAGAACCTGACAAGGGAAGAAAGGCTCCATGCATGTGTCCAAGTTGCTCCAAGACACCAAGTCTTCCAAGGCTATCTATAGCAGACAAATTTCAGCCCCAACTCAAAATGAAAATGAAAAACTTGAGACATGGATGGAGGGGGAAAGAGAAGCAACCAACCTCGAAGAAATTCATGTTGTAGTGGGACAAACGATAGAAAATGTTGGTTCTTCCAAAACTAGAGATATACCAAATATATAAAGACAAGGTATACTGGAAGATAAAAACTTTTCTTTATAAAGCCATTATGCAATAGCATGAGGAAAAGAAAAGGATTCCTCTTCAAATGGATGAGACGTAAGAGTAACTAAGGAAGATGATTGCACCACTCAAGCTAATTCCAAATGCTCAAGTGGAACTAGGAGCCAAGATGAATACATGCTTACAAAGATACAAGTGGAATGGTCTTCAAGGGAGAGTTCCTAAAGGGAAAACGAGATTTATTGTAGTAGTTCCTAAAGTACCAGTATTATGAATTATAACTTTAATACTCTTTCTTTTTTCTTTTTTTTCATAAGTATTATAGCATATAACTTTAGTAGTCTTTTTTTGTGTTTGTTTTTTCATAAAAACATATAAACAAACTCTTTTGTATGCCTAATCTCTTTAGGCATTGTGATAATAATTTTTTTTTAGAGAGACATATTATTAAAAACTTAGACTTTAAACTTTGTTGAAAACCTAGTAATAAATTATGGTTTGTGACTTGTTTGGTTTATATTTTTTATTTTCTTCTCATATAAAAGTAAAAAATAACTTACAAAATTAAAAAGTATATATGTGCCTTCAATAACAATCCATAATTCTATTTCTGACATAAAAATCGATAATTTTATTTCTACAAAAATTTATCTACATAGCTTTANTATATATATATATATATATATTCAAAAGACTTGCCTTTGTCTCTCTTATTGGTAGATGTCTTTATTCTAGGATGTACACTTATTCTTAAGATCTTCCATGGAGTTTTCCTTCCTGGTAAAGAGAAGTTGCTTCTCGCCTCCAAATGTATGTTTCCACAAGCAAAGTGTGTAGAACAACTTGGCCATCGAAAAGGAAGGGACAATTGTAAAATAGTAATTATGGCTCCTGTCAATCAATCTCCACAACAAACACCATTATTCTTTGGACACTACAACAAAAACTGGATTTAGCGTCGAATTTAGCGCCGGATTTTAGTGTAATTTTTTCCCAATTGTGGTGAACAATCCGGTGCTAAACCAGGCGCTATTGTACATTTCTGTAAAACGTCGTCTATTGCATCTTTTTTTTCCGTCCTTTTTAACATCCATTTTTGCATCCATTTTTGCGACCAAATTTTTGCATCTAATGTTACGCCTTTATTTGCGCCCAATTTTTCAACTTCTATTGCATCTTTTTTTGCGTCCTTTGTTACATCCTTGTTTGCACCCAGTTTCACTCTCATTTTTGCATCCAATGTTGCGTCTTATTTTGCTCCTAGTTTTTCATTAAATCTTGCACCCAATTTTGCACCATGTTGTACATAAAATTATTTGTCCAATTCTGCATCTAGGTCTGCATCCAATTTTAGGCCCAATATTGCATCTAGTTTTGCATCCAAATTTACTTATAATGTTGCATCCCCATTTGCATCTAATTTTGTATCTTGTTTTACGTCTTTTTTTGTATCCATGTTTGTGCCAAATGTTTCATCTCGTTTTACGTCATATTTTGCATCTAGGTTTGCACCTAGTGTTGCATCTCGGTTGATGTCTTTTTTTGCATCTATGTTTGAGCCCAATTTTGCACCCAGGGTTGCACCTAGTGTTGTGCCTAGTTTTGCACCCATGTTTGTATCTAATATTGCATCTAGTTGTGTGTCCAATGGTGCATCCCATCTTGCATTCAATATTACGTCTAGTTTTACATCCAATGTTTTGTCCCGTCTTGCATCTAAAATTGTGTCTCGTTTTAAGTTTTTGTTTGCACCAAATGTTGCTTCCATTTTTGCACCTGCTGTTACGCCTAGTTTTATGTCCATCGATACACCATATTTTGTGCTCAATTTAATGTCCAATTTTACATCTAGTTAGGAATCCACTTTTTCATCTATTGTTGCGTCTAGTTTTGGACCTATTATTACATCTAGTTTTGAGTCATTAATTGTGTCTAGTGTTGAGTCTCTTTTTGCATCCAATTTTGAGTTTAGTGTGACATCCACTTTTGTGTACACATTTGCGTCTGACATAAGGTCGGATTTTGCGTCCACTTTTGTGTTTGGTGTGACGTCCACTTTTACATCATGTTTTGCATTTAGAATTGCATCTAATATTGCATCCATCTTGCACTACTACATTTTTTACCTTTATAAATACATTGCAATATCATTAGGGCATGGAGGAATCGAACCATCAATCTCCTGCTTGTAAAGCGGGTGCTCTTCCATTGAGCTAGCACCCTTTAAGAATCAGGAAGAGGAGCAATATTAACACATAGATTTCATCATTTGTAATTCTAATAAAAGAAAATAAGATCCAAAGACAAACATGCTTCAAATCCAATTTATTTTTCCAAACACACTATTAAGCAAAAAAATCTACCATGCTCAGGCAACAAAATATCCTAAACAATTACGCAATCTTATTGTCATGCAACCATTCAGCATTGGCATGCAACCATTCAATATCCCCCTACACCCATTTCATGGAAGGTCACCCTTTTAGAAGATAAAATTCTTTAGTTCACTAGTTTTCAAAAAAAATTGCAACTCATTGGATATGCAATCATATTCCTCATACCAAAAAAAATGAACACATCTTGTTTAACCAGGGCCAACATGTACAAAATTCTTAATGGGAAAATGGTTCATTAATTTGTGTTAATCTCTATATGAATATTATTATATAAATACAAAAAGTGGAGTTGGATGTGGTGCCTCTATGTTAATTGTTTGAGTATTATGGTAAAAGTCTTTGTAGCATAAGCAACGAGCCTCTTATGGACTCTCTTGCAACATTTGTGTTGCACCAAGTAGTTGCATCACTCTAAAGAAAGGTCAAGGCATAGCATTCACTGTGATGTACAAGAAATGCTTGAACAATGCCATAATTAGCCTCTCATAGCCCATCCTCACCCACAAATGTCAAAATGACAAGTTCTTGCCTTGCTTTCTTGAAGAATGAGAATTTGCTCAAGAAAAATGGATGGAAACCATTGTCATGAATGCTAAGCTAGCTAATGATGGATAGGAGTTCACTTTGAATGAAAACATAATTAATGTTCATGGATTTGTGTGATTGCCTCCTCTCATGTCTTAATGGCAAAGCTTTAGGGTTGCTATATTTTGGGTGCTAAGTGACATTTATGGAAAATCACTAAATGTGAATTCCCAGGTGCCAATTTTGATAACTATTTTTATGCTCTTTAAGCAATTTGGATTAACAATTTAAATTTTATTAGGTTGTGACATAAGATAAACAACCCACTGTTTATGTATAAATGTGTAAAATGTACATTGATATTATTAATAGTTAAAAGAAGCAGTATACAAACAAACAAACTTATCATATCAAAATCACTCTGAATAAGAGCAACAATCAATAGCACTCACCTTCCTTCACATGACAAATGGACTAAATTTGGAGAATTCCCTCAAAGTAATATTTATCCCATCATGCAATCATAACATAGCAATAATTATGTATTTTAACTCACTAAACACATAAGGGATGTCTTTTTCATAGGAGGGACTACCCACATACTTTAAGCTTGAACTTCAATATTTGTCATGGTCAGTGATAGTGTTCATTATTACTTGATATTTTCGCCTACAATTTAATCTACCTTCATTCACCATGTCCTAAATCATCAATCTTATAAGCAACAAGCATTAATACTTTGAAAATAAACATATAACCCTCCTTTCTAGTGGGACCTAATGATGCCTATTACAACTAATATTGAATGCAACTACCATTAGTACTTAAAAAAAAACACATACCTCTCCTTCCTAATGACGCCTACTACATCTAATCTACCTTCATGCTCCATGTTCTAAATCTTTAATATTGTATGCAACTACCATTAGTTCTTTAAAAAAAAATCATAACACTCCTTCCTATGGTACCTAATGCTAGACATTGCCTAAGGATAAATATATGTTGATTTTGCACAAGAAAAATTAATATATACAACATAATCGGCACTCGCAATGAACAAGTAGTGCAAACTTTATCCCTTCCAATATAGGTTACCCCCTGAAATGGAACTAGCATTAGTACTTTAAAAATAAACACATACCTCTCCTTCCTAATGACGCCTACTACATCTAATATACCTTCATGCTCCATGTTCTAAATCTTTAATATTGTATGCAACTACCATTAGTTCTTTAAAAAAAACACACATAACACTCCTTCCTATGGTACCTAATGGTACACATTGCCTAAGGATAAATATATGTTGATTTTGCACAAGAAAAAAAAATATATACAACATAATCAACACTTGCAATGAACAAGTAGTGCAAACTTTATCCCTTCCAATATAGTTTACCACCTTGAAATATCTAGTTGTTTCCTCTCGCTAGGGTAAGTGAGGGAGGCTATCTTCATTTAATCCTGGTGAACCTAAGAAAAAGAGGTGTAATATTGTTGCAATCTTTAAAGGTGCTGCAATTTATTAGGGCATGTAATTTTTCTGTGGATGAGGAGTCGCCTTAGCAACCTAAATCATATTCTTGCAAATTGGCTATCCAAGCTAATGGGTGACAAAGCATATGGCAAGTTTCATAAGTGACCAAAGATGGCTGACAACATTTACAGGTATTTGCTTTGATTCCAAGCAGAACTAGAAACTTTATGGATTGAATCTTTGCTTTTAAGACTGGATGTTCAATTTTAGCTACATCATTTCTTTGACAAATCGAAGCATTGAACCAGAGCCTAACTAATGTGGTTCCAACAGTAGCTAGAAAATATCTTAATTAAAGCTTTCCTTTCAAGATTCGATTCCCAGTTGCAACCATATCAGCCTTTTGACAAACAGACTAGGAAGTCGAATCATTTTGTTCAAACTGGATGCTACTTTTATCAATCTTGCAAGCCGGTTTGTTAACTTTTGACATCCATATGCAAATTAGGCTTTAGTGGATTGTAATGAGACATGGGATGGATTATAGACAATTAGGAGCCTCTTCTTCCTCAAAGGCTTGACCTTTACATATGCCTTCAAACACTGTGACGCACTGATGAGCTATTGTCTCATCAAATTCAAGGCCTCAAGAATGTTTCCCTTGACAAAGACAGAGATGGTATCACAGTAGAGGTCTTATGGTGAAATGCATCAAAGGCCATTCAAAAGTAAAAGCTTGTAATCTCCTCATACAGAAAGGCATATTAGAAGGGAAAAAAATGTGTATAGATAATAGGACAGATAGACATAGAATCTCTCCAGTTAGAAACATGGAATTAAACATCATTGGCCCAAATGTGTTATGCTGCTATACTAATAAAATACCCCATTAAAATTTGCCAAAAACTAAAAGATACATCCCATGATTGTTATGAACCTGATTTTAACTTATTACCAATAGCTCTTGGCTTTCCCATCAGATGTTATATCTTTGGTCACATTTAGAAAACAATAGTAGGAAAAAGAACAGGATCAAATGATCAGCATTGCAAACTCTTACAAGAATAGGAATAACTTGTTTATCACTCCAAGAATGCAGCCCAATTACAAAAATGCAGCCCAATTATTGCAGCTGATGCTTTCGAAACCACATGTTATAGTAATTTGTGAACAATAATAATTTCCTGCAACTTATGTTTCTGAATATGCATGTGCATAGAACTCTGTGACTACTCATTTATTTGTGGCTGATGCCTTCCCTTGTTTATTTTAGTGGTAGGTATTCTTTTCTGTCTGGAATTTATGAAAGTTGGAAATGATAATATGCCCCATTTGCAAACCTATGCATACCATAGAGATAGGCATTTGCTGATCATCCTAGATGATGCAGAGCAGGGTGCCCAAAGGAAGATAAGTAATGAAAGCCATTGCAGGGAGAATTTGCAAAAGAAAACATCATATAGATACAGATCATCATGCAGTAGGTAGAACATTTATTATTCTGATTTAGAACTGGTTAGACTTGGGACTCAATCTTAGTTCACACTTGTTAGGTGCCCATGTTCTGCTAATGTCCTTGGGAGAACTGCACAAGCCATGGACGTAGCAAGGTACAGTCCTGATGGCCCAAGGAACAAGTGTATATGCATAGTAAAACTAATAACAAAAATAAAAAGATCCCACTTATGGAAATAGCACCGCATGTTGCATGAATATAAATCTCTGGTTGTAAAATCAACATATTAGAAGTTTGAACCTTCTGTAAAAATAGGTCAAAAGAAAAATGTGGGAGATCATATATTGGTTTAGTGCAAGAGCTCTCCTGCATGCAAATACCTGTATATTATTTTCTGTTAACAAAGGCTGTATAGAAATAGATCATCTGAAAATATTCGTCTAGCAACAAAATAGCTTATGTTAAATCACTGCTTTAAATAAGTATAGGTTGCATGCAAAACAATTGAGATCAATGAATCGTCCATGTTTAGTTTTTAAACATAAGCCTCTAACTGAGAAGCGATCTATATGTAACTTGTGTGATTTATGAAATACAATTTATACGTGTATCATTGAATGGGGAAAAATTAAAAATACCCATTTATGAACATATAATGTATGTGTATTACTGAATGGTGAAAAATCCCCATAACTGAATGGAAAATGAATCTATGAGATCCTTCTACGACAGCAGCTGAAGCATATACATATACACAAAAATAAAAAAGGCATAATAGAGTTGCAGAAGTTGAAGAAACAGGGAGAGCTGACCAGCACGTAGTTAAGGGAGAGAGGATTAACATTGGAAGGAATCCCAGCAAGAGGGGGTAGTGGTGAAGGAGTGTCTATGGAGTCTGAAGAGATGGGTAGAATATAACTGCATGTAGAAGTAGGAATCCAGACCGAGGAAGTGGATCTGACCTCAGAGGAAGTCATGGAAAATCCTGAATCTAGAGAACCGGTGGACCTTTTCCTTTCTTGTCTTTGCTATTGGTGTTGCTTAAATAATTATCTTGACCAAGCCCGACTATCTATCCTCCTCTCCTACCATAGGATATGGAACTGAAGACGTTTTAATTGGTGGTAAAAAACTAAGAAAAAATGGTGATTTAGTAAACTGAATCCGCATTGGGATATGCAATGAATTGAATAGATGGGGGTTCCATCATTGTGTAACCTCCAAATTGAGGGATCACGGAGCCCCGCCTTATATTTATCTAATTCCTATCCTCTTAGTCGAGGGAAATATAGAGCCTCATCTTAATTTTATGTATAAAGTTTCAGTATGCATCATGAGTATGCCTCAAATCCTCTATGATTTCATTTTATGAAAGGAAAAAAACACTTTCTTGAAAGCACAGGGTATAGAGCCCTAGCTCTTTTATTCTACAAATCGTCTCATTTTTTTTCATTAAATTGAAAAAAATGGAACTGCAATTTCCAGTATCCCTCTTCCTTCTATTTTCATACTGAGGTATACCTATGCTGCATGAAAAAATGGAATAGTTCTGTGAACCCTAATTGAAAGTCTCTACCAAAAATAAAAATAAAAACCCAAACCTGAATCTCAAAAGGCGATACCATTGGACTCGGCCTCCATGTAGTAACAGATCCTCTCCATAACCTCCCTCCCCTTTATGCTGCTCTACAGGAAATTTTCGGCGCATCGCTACTCAACTTTCTCCGCCATTACTTGCTAGGTTTTCTTTCTTAACCCAACTTCAAACGGCCTTGATGTAAACCGCATACAAAATGCATCAATTTTGGGGTGAGATTTTCGTTTAAACTTAATACCGAGTCATAATTTCTTTTATATAATTCCAATTTGGGTCATAGTTCCATCGCGTTTTAAGGGTTTTGAGTAGCGTCTAAATCAACTCAATTTTTATTAAACCCTAAATTTTATTAAGAGTCAATCATAAAAATATATATAATAAGCGAGCACTTATAATGGAAAATAAAATTTATCAACCCTTGACAATCCTACTGAATATAATCAATTTACACATTTTACATTTCATCATATGCAATATTATGCACTAAATTTTTAGAAATTATATTTACATTGTTTTTATAAAATAGTCATTTCAATATAAAAAAGGCATAATAGATGTGCAGCTTAATGTTCTGTGTAAAGTTTCAGTATGCATCATGAGTATGCCTCAAATCCTCTATGATTTCATTTTCTGAAAGGAAAAAAACACTTTCTTGATAGCACAGGGTATAGATCCCTAGCTCTTTTATTCTACAAACCCTCTCATTTTTTTTCATTAAACTGAAAAAATTGGGAACTGCAATTTCCAGTATCCCTCTTCCTTCTATTTTCATACTAAGGTATACCTATGCCACATGCAAAAATGGAATAGTTATGTGAACCCTCTACCAAAAAATAAAAATAAAAACCCAAACCTGAATCTCAGAAGGTGATACCATTGGACTCGGCCTCCATGTAGTGACAGATCCTCTCCATAACCTCCCTCCCCTTTACGCTGCTCTACAGGAAATTTTTGGTGCAGCGTTGCTCAACTTTCTCTGCCATAGACACCAGAGCCGAGAACGTGGCATAGCATATGCTCGTCTCCTGCTTGAAGAGAACCCAGTGTGGATGCTAAAGATGCGGAGCGAACGAGCACTTCTCCTCCACTTCGATGAAATTCATCAGAGTAACATTCCGCGTCACCAACTCCATCGATCGATTCTTGGCATCCACCACAGATGACTCAATGGAGTGGTACACATTTTGACCAATGATCTTCCGCACCCACCATGGGCTGAGGGTATTCACCATTATCAGGCGAGTGTTGTATAGTCTTCCTGAGCTCATGTCAAGGGTTCGATTCATGGTGTCCACCTCCACGATATGGGAAAGCCTGGATCTGTTTTCGGGATCCGCGAATTTTCTCCATCTTTCTGCAGTGACCCGCTCCCAGGGGTGCCTGTAGATGTGCTCCTGTGTGTATGCCTTCACCATATTTTGTAGTTGCAGAGAACTGCTTCTTTCCGCAACAACAAAAGGCAAGACAAGGATCTCTCATTCAGCGTTTTTCACAAGATGTATATGGCAGATCAGGGTTCAATTCTTTCATTGGCATGTGTTATTGGCTTAGGTGAGGAAATAATTTGTTTTTTTTTATTCTTAATGGGTCAAGTTTGGCCTCTACACTTCATTATATTTTCCAAATTTTAATGTCACAGACAACCCAATCAATCAGAGGACTTTGACATTGAAAGCTTCATACCTACTGAACCCTTTTTCGTTTCATATTGGTATGGTTAGCTGGTTAATTTTATTAGGCTGACAGTGTTAATATCTAATTTTGGAGTGGACTAATACGTATGTTTTTTTAATTTATGGATTAAACAATTATTAAAAAAATTAATAAAGATAACTTATGGTTGATGAATGGATGGATGAATGTATGAATAATGTATAATTTGGGGTGCACTGGTAGTTGACGCATGGATAACTTATAATTTTGTGGTACTTAACTTGTTGTCTATCAACATTCACCAACCACAAATTAAGTGGTTGTGCTAGTAGATATTATACACCCAATAATTTAATCCAGTGTGAATATGCAACCCTAGCCTAGGCAAAATAAGACTTGATCATTGGGATATGTAGTATAATTACTAGTAATGGTTGTTAAATGTGTAAAAAGTATGTAGTTTTAAAGTGGCGAAGTGGAAATGTTTTATTTTAAAATTTCTTTAGTGATTCCCACAATGTGAAAGGTAGAATTTGAGAACTAACTTATGTATTTGATATTTTGGGATAATTTTAATTGTGCTTGGTAAAGAGGAGAGAGGGAGAAAAGATCCACTCTTGGGTATCTGGTGAAAATAGTTGATCTTTTCATATTCAACTTTAGGTATTTAATCTAAATATGAACATTGATATCTCCTTCCCATCTTTGCTAATTGATTAGACATTGGGAGTAGATTGAACACATTCTTAGGGATTGTATTAGTTTTGCTTCTTCTTGAATTGGCAGATCTACATCTCCATGTTATCTTATGAGGTGGTATTGTGGAGGTAGCAACGCTTGTTATGACATAAACATTGTTCTTAATCATGTGTTCTTCACTAGGCATATCAAGGTCAACTTGGTTTCCCATAAGTGGTCATTGGCAAAGCTTTTGAAGTCATTCTTGTGCTTTAGTTGGACATTGTGCTCAAGATTGAGAGACATAAAGGAGTTTGTGAGCTGCTTCTCCTTCTTAGAAGACTCAACCTTCACATGCTCAAGATCTTCTTGCAAACCTTGGATGGTCCTCTTAAGCTCTTGGATGGTTTCTTCAATTGTTTTCCCATGACCATTGATTAGCAACTCATGTCTAAAAGTTGGTTCCATGGTGTAGTGTTGAAGGCTCTTTGGACAATGCCTAACTAACATTTGGATGATCTTAGAGGGGGTTAAACCGTTGGATGACAATCGGTTATTAAAATAGAAAATATCGGCACATATTGGAAAATTGAAATATAGACATTACAATCAGCACAGTGGAAATGAAACTATATGAAAATTTGTAAACACTCACACAAACCCTTGGACGACAATCGGGTATTAAAACAGGGCACAAGAAGTATATAATTTGATGTGGAAAATGCAAATAACAACAACAACATGCATCGCATACATCAAATAAGGAAAAACAAATGGAGATGAAAAATAGACTAGCGTACCTTAGCGGGCCATGCCGGAAATACCTTGACCTTGGTGAGCACAATATCTCTGAGCCTCCATTGTCTGTAGGCAACAGGAGCCACCATTGTCCACAGAAATTTGTTTTGCCTCCTCATATTTTAGCAGGTGCCATGTTGTAAAACCCTGATGGCAACATCGAATGTAACCCTTATTATTATTCCTGTCTGGCATACCCTGAACAAGAATTATACCCTCCCAATCCTCCTCATCCACAATTTCCATAACACCATTAATTCCCAGACGCCACAATAGTGTTAATGCCTCTAACAATTGGTTACCAGTTAAATTGTCAAATAATATTTTACGGTGGCAATATTTTTGTGGCTCCTTGAAAAATGGAGGAATGGGCTCACGATGGAGGATATGTTGGCCATGCCTCCTAGGGATATTCTATGATATGGAAAGGGCCATATAATGTAGATATATTTACTTTATATGAATAAAATATAAAGTTTTATTGGTTTTCTTTGATGGGTAGAATTTATTTGGTTTTCACATTGTTAAGAGCATCACATTCCACCCTTTTTTATCATGTTTTACATCTTTTAATAAAATAAACTACAAGGGTAATTTAATAAGAATTTTTTTGCATAGGTTTCATATTTAAAAATATCATTTATTTATAAATTTTAGATATGCGTGGTTATTATGATAGCTGGCAAGCTAGGTTAGCTGAAATAAATGACCATGTGATGTACATTTCATAATTACGTTTCATATGAATTCCTAGTAATGAAACTACTTGGTTTTTTTCTTTGAGATTCCCATGAGACATCAACATTGTTAGAGACACTCTTATGACCAGGTCTAAAATTGTCTTTAAAAACTTCCACACCTTTATTGAAAATACAACAACTTAGTAAATATGGTGGAATCTATAAACAAATATCCCAGACCCAATCAAGTCAGATATAGTGCATTTCAATCCCAAAATTTTCGTGGCACCTTGGAAAATGGAGAAATGGGCTCACGATTGAATCAGTTGGCCGCATTCGATAGAATAAATAATGGAACACCGATTGCAAGTGAAGATTGCGATGGAGTTTAACAATTTTGACGGTCCTCTCAATCTCAACCCAACCCATATATATCGACCCAAGCCATTTATATCTCAAGATTTAACATCTCCACCCTCCCATTGATATATAATTTCTTCTTTGGCGTGTTTATGTATAACCAATAGGGAGTTTAATCCCCTCCCTCCGAACCACATAGTCTTTCATCTCTTCTTCTTAAACTTGTATTTTCTTTTATTTTTAAAACTAATGAAAAAAAAAAAAACGTAAAAATTTAACAAAATAGATTTAAGAAAATTAGCAAAGAAATCGATTGCTATATGGATTTTTTCACCATAACGTCATGTCTAATGTGTTGTCATGGGCCCTAGTCTATAATGTCATCTCTATGTGGGAAATATTTGGCTTACAAGAAAGAAATGGTCATTTCAAGCTCTATGCAACCAAGAATAATTATCATTGATTGGGCCATATTATCAAGTCAAAACATAACGTCTAAGGGTAAGGGGCCCATGGGTCATGTGTGATTCCCTAGACGACCTCAAAGGCCCTATATACTACATAGATAATATTTAGACAATGAGTAAGATATGTCGGTCGTTTTGAGGTTTGACACACCAAGTATGGCTTTCAATCTCTTAGCCATGATTTGATGTGAAAAGAGTCATTGGGACAAAATATTTTTCGTTAGGGCTCATGAACTATGTGTGGGGCCTTAGGCCACCACAAATCCCTATAAAGGGAATACTGGCATGTGAGAAAGATATAGTGCCTCTTTTATGAATTTTGGTTAACCATGGATATTTTTTGTAACTTGAGCAATGGCAAGGTCAAAAGACATAGCCTTAGGCCATAACATTTTCATTTGGCCTGTAAGCAAAATATGGTCCTAGAAGATTCTACACAGGGTGTAACAGAGAAATAGGAAAATACAACAACGATGGAGAATCATTTGCATTTGTTCTTAGAAATCATGCTACCTAACATAAAATTATAAAGAAGCCACATGAGTTGATTCAATACCCAATTATTTCCATCTTCGTTATTTTGATTCAATTCCAAATTCTCTCCATTTTCAATGGTCCTATTGAAGGAAAATGCACTCATTTCTTTAACTAAATGTGGAAGCTAGAAGTTGGGAGGTCATCTAGAGGCTCCATCAAAAAGAATTATCATGACTGGTACTTGAGTAATAGGTCGCTCGAGAGATGCTTGTTATAAATCCAAATCTGTGTAGTGTTGCGCACCCGATCCGTTAGTCCCTATAATAGAGCAGGCTCATCCAGTTCGTTCTCAGCATCCAATGATCATATGGATTTGGCCCCTTGTCCTCATAATTTATGTACCCTCGTAGAGTTCGAGGTATGGCTACTCAGATTAGGTCTCCTGGCTGGGTCTTATCCTAGTTATTCCTAATTAGTCCATCCATGTGAATCCCTCTCATAAAACATAGTTGTAAATGCCAATATGTAGTAATACAAAATCCAATCACAAGATAGTGATCTAAATTTTGGTGACTTAGCATCAGTAGCACCACCAGCATACATATATATTATATAGTATGTAAGAGAGCAACATCTAAGACAGAGACAGTAGCAGCATCAATAGCGGTAGAGCTCCTAGTTTACTTTGATCCATCCCGAAAAACCAGGCTTTGAACGACCTGGCCCGAGAATCAAGACACCCACGTTGCCAACTGGGCACCCTAAGAAGTCCACATGGAAAGAATAATATTAAATCCTGTCATGACCAAATTAAATCCTCTCATGGTCGAATTGGGGACGAACCAAATAGACCAAATTGATACTCATAACCCTGAATCCATAGATTGATTTAGCAGAATCCCCTTTGGGAAATGGGTAGTTGTACATAGATCTATATTTGAAAAATCCTTCATGTTTTGCTTCGCCGCCCTATGAAACTTCATAGTTTTTAATCTATATTTTAATTTGTATAATGTATAAGAAAATAATATGTGTATATATTTAATTATATTAAATCACATAACATATGAACTATAATAACATATTTAAATTAATCATATATTATTATTACATTTACATATTTTACCATTATTAAGGTGAAAGAAGTTTATATATCATAAGGGTGTTTATAAAATATTTACCTATTTTATAAATTTGGTTAAGTATTATATTTACATTTATTACAAGTATAGTATGGATGGACTATGAATGTATGGATTTTAACATAATTCCCTAAAATGAAGCATGTTTTGTTGGGAGAAAGAAAATTGAAAAAATTTCAATATTATGTTTCCCTTGTGGTTTGAAATTTGTACTTTGGTGGGGTGTTTTAGAATAATACCACTTGTTATGCATGCTTTAAATGGTAAACATATCCCATATGCTTTAAATGATGACGATGATTAACTAGATGACAATGAAACTGATGATGTTTTTGATGATGACGATGATGGAAATGATGATGATGATCATCATCATCATCATCTTTGTCATTGTCATCATGATTATCACAATAGTCATTATCATCGACATAATCATCATCCATGTCATCATCATCGCCATTGTCCTTGACATCATCATCATCATGATTATTTACATTTTCATCAGTTATTCATCATTACCTTTGGCATAAGAAATAGCATCTACCCAAAATATGTGATTAGTGGAAAAGGGTTGTGGAGGAAACACACAATTTATGCATGACAAATAACAACTTATTTTTTAAGATGATCAACATCATCATTCTCATTGTATTCATCATCATTGTCATTGTCATCATACACATCATCATCATTCATTTCCTTGCCATCATAATCATCGGCAATGTCGTCATTTCCATTATCCTCATCATCATCATAATCATCATCATAATCGTCGTCGTCATCATCATTGTCATCGTTCTCCTCATTATCAACAACATTATCATCATCATCATAACCATCCTCAATATCATAATAATTATCCTCATGTTCATCTTCAACATCTGGGTGTAAAACTGGATGCAAAAAAGGATGCAACAAAAGTAGGCGCAAAAGTGGGTGCATAATGGGGTGCACCAAAAATGGATCCAAAAGGTGATGCAACAGTGGATGCAAAAAATGATGCAATCATGGAAGCAAAACATGATGAAAAAATTGGCGCAAAAGTGGATACAACCATGAATGTAAAATTGGATACAAAATTGGATGCGAAAGTGGGTGCAACAAAAGTAGATGCTAAAGTAGTCGTAACACCCAATGCAAAACCTAATGCAAAAGTGGATGCATAAAGGGATGCAATAACTGATGTAAAATTGGATGCAAAAAAAGATGCAAACATGGATGCAAAAGTTGAAGCAAAAGTGGGTGTAAAAGTAAGCACAAAAATGGGTGTGAATTGAGATGCGACAAAAGTGGATGCAATAGTAGATGCAAAAAAAGACGTAAACATGGATGCAAAATGGGATGCAAAAATGGATGAAAACGTGGGTTCAAAAGTGGATGAAAAAATGGATGCAAAAATGGCTGAAACAAAACAAGATGCAAAACTAGACTCAAAACAGGATGTAAACTTTGATGCAAAACTTCGCGCATGAAGGGATGCACAAAAAGAAGTAGAAGTGGATGCAAAAGTGAATGTAAAAAAGGATGTAAAAGTGGATGAAAACAATGGTGTTAGAATATAATCCGTAGGGATTATATATTGTAAATAAATAAATAAATCTGAATAGTAGGAAGCCGAAAAGGCTGGGCGAAAGGTGAAACACAACCGTCATATCATTTGTATAAATATATGCATTGGCATTGGAATAATATTGAATCGGGAGTTATACCTATCAGTGGTATCAGAGCTTGGCTATTTGCCATAACTCCTCCCTGCTACATTTCAGTCCTGGCATTCTGCTTGCCAGTCCATTGCCAGACTGCCTGCTCCGTCAGTCTGCCATTTGCATGAGTTTCTCTTTGCCAGCCTGTGCGCATTCATTTGTATGCGTTATTCTCTTCTCATTTGCCTCATTTGCCTCATTTGCCAGACTGCTCTCTTCTGAACCCTAATTTCTTGAGCTGAATGAGTCGCCCTCCTCCTGCAAAGCCTTCTTCATGTCTTTGCTATGGTGCTCCTCATCCAACTCATACAGTGTGGGATTGACGCTGAGACTCCAGAAGAGGCGTTTGATCACATGACACATACAGCATGAGCTCATGCTGAAGACCACTACCGTGTTCTCGGAGGCGTGTCTCTCAACCCTCTCCAACTCATTGCGTTGATTTGCATTGATTTCTGCGTTGATACCCAACTTCCTGGAGATACAATGTTCGTGAATCTTCTGATTCTGCTCATTGTATTGTTGCACATTGTAATCTTGGAATTAATGAACTGACTTCACTTTCATCTTACAAAGATTGTTGGATGCTTGATACTGGTGCAACATCACACATGACATTTAGAAAAGATGTTTTGAAGAACTTAATGAAATAATAGATGGCATAGTTTACTTTGCAGATAAGTCAAGTATTAAACCAAAGGGAATGGGCACCATTCGACTGAAGATTCCTGGATTCCCTGATTTCTTGTTGAAGAACGTTCTTTATCTTCTAGAGTTGCAGAGAAGCTTTCTTTCCATGGTGGAGATTCGACAGCAAGGCCATTCCATCCACATGTTTGATGGAATCGTTGAAATAAGAAAGTCCTCTGACAACCAAGTCATCATGACTGGATACGAAGATGGGAAGCTGCTGAAGCTCAAGGGTTCATCTGCAAGAGTTCAGAACTATGCCTACCTCTCTCAGCATGGAGAAGGTAATTTTTCATCTAGTTCATTGTGGCATGCAAGATTTGGTCATTTGAATTATAACAGTCTTCGTTTGTTGAGAAAGAATTGTGTATTTGGTTTTCCCACCATTCCCAAAGAGAAGAACAAATGTGATTCATATATATTAGGGAAACATAGTAAGCTGCCATTCCATGAATCTAATTTCAGAGCAAGTAGGAAATTAGAACTAGTGCATTCTGATTTATGTGGCCCAATGGCAACTCCTTCAGCAAATGGGAATACGTATTTTATGACATTTGTTGATGACTACTCAAGAATGTGCTGGATTTACTGTTTAAAGACAAAATCAGAAGCATTTCAAACATTCAAAGACTTTCATGCATTGATTGAAAAACAAGCACAATCAAAAATTGGTACACTTCGTACTGATAATGGAAAAGAATACACTTCAAATGCTTTTGAAGATTATCTTCGTCAACATGGAATTGCACATCAGACTACCGTTCCCTACAATCCTCAACAAAACGGTGTAGCAGAAAGAATGAATAGAACCATAATGAATATGGTTCGCTCTATGATGTTTTTCAAGAATGTAAAACTAATGTTTTGGGATGATGCAGTAAAATGTGCAGCATATTTGAGAAACAGAAGTCCCTCAAATGCTCTTGATGACAAGAATTC
>LPNX010748725.1:0-31469 GCA_001517045.1 Pseudotsuga menziesii | reverse complement strand
TTTATTTATAATAGATTAATAACTTGGTTAGGGTTTCGACCCTGAAGTTTATATTTACAGGTATAAGCCTGTCTAATATTTATAAATAGTTTTTACATAGGTATTATTTAGTTTTATACTAGTTATTAACTATATTTTCATTGTTTTTATTTAGTAAACTGTCTAGTAGACTTTACTCAGAGTTTTTTGAAATGATATAGCATAAATTATGTAACTCAGTTTACTTTTTTTAATCTAAGTACTTTTAAATTTAATACTATTTAGTTTATAATAAATATTAGTCCTAGATTTAGTTGATAATGATAGAAAATAAACTATGTGATTAGTAGCTCATTTATTTACTTGACTGTATCTATCACTATAACTCTGAAGTGATTTTCTGCTGCATTAGATTCAGTTACTAAGTGAAACAGAGAAGTATAAACATATTATAACACTGTTTAACCTCCATAATACTTTAACATGAATAAAATTACTCTACTGTGTGTATATACACAATCTTATCTACTCAAACATTCTCTTATCTTCTTTAACATTCTACCTGTGATAAAATACTGCTATTTCTTTTCCAGTAGGTTTACATAAATAAGCTTGTTAAAACAATGAACATAAATAACTAGATCAGTGTTCCTTTTAATAATAAACTACACACTGACTTAGATTACTCTGTTAGCTACAAAATGCAAAACCATAACTATTATATTCAATCTCTTAACATTTTCTTTCATCTACTGTAAATATTCTATTTATGCTGGAGTACGGCCTGGTCCTTCCAGGTGTGGAAAAACACAGACTAGAAATTATTTTCCATTCTAACACATTAAAACAAAATAATGTAGAACCTGATTGGGATAGATGACAAAAGCGTTAGGAGGCCGTTCCTCCCTACCAAACTCCTGGAGAGCACTCAAACAACGCTTCTTCAGGACCCCCGAATCTGTTCCTGGTCTTCTTGGCTAAGAAATGGTGGAGCATGAAAATAGTAGACTGGTCCAATAACTCAGTAAAACACCCTGCACTTAGCAGTAAGATCTTTCAGCTTAAAAGCTGCACTAGATCACTCAACAGTTATCCCCTCAAACTCTTTCCATAATTCCCTTCCATTGAATTTCTCTGAAGTACATTCACCTAAATGATCACTTCTCTAGAATGAGTAGCCTCAACTCTCTTCAACGGGATTTTTTATAAATATTGCCTAGGTCTTTTGGGTCAGTTGCCATTAATTGAACCACCTGCTCTGATTCCACTTTCTTGCGGAATCATGACCCCAAATGTAGAGAGGTTGCCACCTGCAACAGTTGGAAGTGGTTTGAGGATGCTGCCACATGTTAGTTTGCTCTCCACCTAGTCTCCTCCACCAATTTGACCAGTAAACACTCTTTTAACAGCCCTCCTAAGTTTTTTTCTCCTCCTTTATTTATTTATAATTAAAATATTCAGAATTACATTAAATATCCTTGACTCTGTTGAGTCATCTATTACAACTTAGCATAAAATTTAACATATTGTCCTCAAATAATAACAAATAATATAACATTGTTTTTACAAAATTGGGGCATGCGACACAGAGAGTATGTATATCCCTAATGTCTATCATGTCGAAGGTCTGAAACATAATTTTTTAAGCATTAGACAACTGATACAAAAATTCTACAGAGTCTACATGGAAGATGATCACTCTTTGATCAAAGACAAGCATCCAAGCAACCAGTTGATAGGAAAAGTGCCAATGACAAGCAACCGCTTGTTTCCATTGAGGATAGTTCCCAACATGAAAGGGAAGACAAACACAGGATCTGCATTCAAGGAAAAAAGTAAAGAAACAGTCGAGCTCCTCGACAAGAAAGTAAATGGAAGAGCTAATTTGCAAGCTGCATTTCAAAGAGAAGTTCAGGTTGAATCCTGGTTGTGGCATTTCAGATTTGGACATCTGAATTCTGGTGGGCTGAAGCTACTGTACACAAAGAATATGGTAAAAGGATTACCATTGATTGTCATACCAAAGAGGGTTTGTGAAGGATTCATTTTTTGCAAGTAGCACAGAGAGACTTTTCTAGTCGGAAAGTCTTATAGAGCAGGCACACCACTTGAAATTGTGCACTCTAATATTTGTGGTCCAATGCAGACATCATCCATTGGTGGCTGGAAATATTTTCTAGCTTTTATTGATGATTACTCAAGAAAAACATGAGTATATTTTTTGAAACATAAATTTGATGCATTTAGTTATTTTCAACAGTTCAAGGCACTCTTGGAGATGGAACGCAGCATGTTGGCAGCCAAGCATTTTCCAAATGAATATTGGGGTGAAGCAGTCACAACTGCTATATACATTATGAATCAATGTCCGACAAAGAGTGTGAAGAACAAAGTTCCCCAAGAAGCATGGAAAGGTATGAATCATAGTGTTTCTCATTTAAATTTTTTTGGTTGTGTTGCATATGTTCATGTTCCAGATGAGCTGAGAAGGAAGCTAGACAAGAAGGGACAGAAATGTATTTTTGTCGGCTATTCTGAAGACACAAAAGCATACAAGTTGTATGATCATGTCATAAGGAAAGTGATAATCAGTCGAGATGTTCAGTTTGTCGAGAATGAATCATGGGATGGAACTGTCGACATAAATGTCAATATTGTGTCGAATGTCGACAATGATGATATGGAAGAGGAAGTGTTTCAAATACCACATGTAATTCAATTGGTCATAGCACTGTTGACTCCCATGACACCATGACATAGTTCAGCACAAGGACCATCGACACAAGTAGCAGCTCAAGTTACACCGACAAGTACACCAAGAAGACAGCAGACTCCATCAAGCATTTCATCGAGGTCGACATCAATAGAACCGGTGAAGACAAGAAGTTTGCGTGAGATATATGAAGCGGGTACACCAAATTCAATCTCTCTCTTTGGATTATTTTCTCCTATATATGATCCACTAACATTTGAAGAAGCTGTTGAAGAAGAATTTTGGGCACAAGCCATGGATGAAGAAATAGAATGTATTGAGAAGAACCAGACATGGGAGCTGGTTGATGTACCAAAAGACAAAGATGTAATCAATGTAAAATGGATTTACAAGACCAAGCAAGATGCTAATGGGAATGTACAAAATCACAAAGCAATAATGGTAGCAAGAGGGTTCACACAGCAACCCAGCATAGACTTCAATGAAACATTTGCACCCGTTGCACGCATGGATATAGTCAGAATTGTTTTGGCCATTGTTGCACAAAACAAATGGCATGTTCATCAAAAGGATGTCAAGTCTAAATTCTTAAATGGCTATCTAGAAGAGGAAGTGTATGTGGAACAACCACAAGGGTATGAAGTTCCAGGTCAAGCGCATAAAGTGTACAGGATGAAAAAGGCACTCTATGGTTTGAAGCAAGCTCCTAGAGCTTGGTAGTGTCGGATTGATTCCTATCTCACTGAAAATGGATTTCATAGAAATGAAAGTGAACCGACATTGTACACCAAAGTGGATGAGCAAGGTAATATTTTAATTTTTTTCTTGTATGTAGATGATTTAATATTTACTGGTGATTATGGCATAGTAGATTTTAAAGCAGTCATGGAAAATGAATTTGAAATGACTGATCTGGGGCTTATGAAGTTTTTTCTGGGCATTGGAGTTCAACAGTCTGAAAGTGGTATTTTTATATCACAGACAAAGTATGTAAGTGAAGCTTTAAAAATATTTAACATGTCTAACTGCAAGAGAGCCCCAACACCAATGATAACAAGTTTAAAGTTGAGCAAGGATGATGAAGGATCAACTGTAGATCTTACGTTACTCAAAAGGCTTGTTGGAAGCCTTATGTATTTGGCAGCGACAAGACTAGACATCATGTATGGAGTAAGTCTGATATCAAGGTTTATGGAGTCACCAAAAGACTCACATTGGCAAGCAAGTAAAAGAATTCTAAGGTATGTAAGTGGCACAAAACACCTTGGTATTATGTATTCAACCTTATAAAATTTTAAACTCATTCATTACACTAATAGTGGCAATGGAGGTAGCATAGATGACAGGAAGAGCACATCTAGGTACACATTTAATTTTGGTACAGCTGTTGTTTCATGGGCTTCAAAGAAACAGCCATAGTAACTCTGTCTTCAGCAGAAGCAGAATATGTTGTAGTGACAAGTGTTGCATGTCAAGTTGTCTGGATGAGGAGATTGTTAAAAGACTTGTCACACAACCATCAAGAACCGACAACCATCTTCTGCGACAATAATTCAGCCATAGCATTATTAAAGAATCATGTGTTTCACAAGAGAACCAAGAACATCTACATAAGGTTTCATTTCATAAGAGAGATGGTGAACAACAAGGAAATTTGTTTGGAATTTTGGAGGTCTGAATATCAGCTTGCAGACATCTTTAAAAAACCATTGGCAAAGGATACTTTCCAGTATTTGCGTAGTTATCTTGGAATGACAAGTTTTGCACAGTGAACTCTGTCATGAACAGAGAGAGTCTAAGCTCTGAAACATTTTGTAATTTTTGTTTAAAAAAAAATCCACATCTACTCATAATTAAGCGGGAGTGTTGGAAATATTAATCACTCGCAGATTTGTACCTAACTCTCAACCAACTCTGTCAGAGTCTGTATCAGTCAAGATCTTGTCAGTCAGTCTGACAAGAGGGAAGATTCCACGATTCGGCAATGTAAACCAATCGAATTTATTTCTAAAGCTAAGTTGTTAGGTAGATAGTTATTACATTCTTTAATGGTGATTCAGTCGATCCATGTAGAATAAATTTCCAGGATGCCTATAAATAGAAGAAGAAAATTGTAAATAAGTTTAGATACAATAGAGAGACAGTAGAGAGAACTCTAGGTGAGAAAGGAGAGAAAGAGAAGTTGAAGCTCAAGCTTCTGTGTATGTGGTTAAGTTGAAGAGTCGAAGCTCTGTGAAAGGATCAGTCGGTGAGATGACAAGTCTGGACAAACAAGTTTGTAATACCTTTGCTATTTCCGCACAAGTTATATATATAAGAAATAGTTTATGGTTGAATGCATGTTTATTTAGCTGCACAATATTTCCAGTTTTACTTGTGTAAATGTATTTTACAATTACCATTTGAGTGAAAGAATAAGAATCCTTAAATCTCTCATCCCATGAAAGTTCCAGGTTTTACAGCACATTGATCGACTCAAGTCTTCCTACATATTTGGGTATATGTTTATAAGTTATGTTGGATTGTTAATGTGTCCATTTTTTCTTCAGTTTACTCACAGGTGAAAAGCATTTGTAATTTCTTAAGTCTTTTAGACTAAGAAACATACTCTGTAGATTTCGACTAAAACCAGACCAAAGTAAGTAAATCGACTTAGATATCGAAGAGGTCATCCGACTTAGAGGTCGAAGAAGTGAGCCGACTTAGAGATCAAAGAGGTCAGCCAACTTAGAGGTCAAAGAATTGAGTCGACTTAGAGGTTGAAGAGGTGAGCCAACTTAGAGGTCGAAGAGGTCAGCCAACAAGTACGTCGAAGTCAATTAGTCGGGTCTAAAATTCTGACCAAAATTTATAAACTTGTCTAGTCAAAAGTTATACAAGTAAGAAAAAGAAAAAGAAGTCAGCATGAAAAAAAATTAAATTTTATTATTAACTGAGCGGTAAACACAAGTTTAGTCAGCTGGTTTTTGGCTAACATTTGCCAACCTGATTCAATAATTTCTCTTAAGTAAACAATAATGTGTCCTGATGCTAAATTCAACTAAGGATTTGAAACCATGAACCCAAAAATAGAAACCATAAATACTCCGAAAACAACCATTAATACTCTGGAAACTCACTATTTAGACATTATTCACCACATGTATCTCAACAAATTTATAGGTCATGTATATGTATAATTATGAATTTTTATTAAGAACAAATCCACTTAGAGAGGCTCTCACATTATTTAGGCCATCATATTAGTTTTTTCACTTACTCCATACTCTAGCAATAATATTTTTATGCCAAAGGCATTTCACAATGGAGACGCAGTGTCAAAATATTCCTCGCCTTCATGGCCACTAACATTCTGACACGTGTTGTGTCTGCTTATCGAATGGGGACTCAACAAGTGCTTTTCAACGGGTGACAGACAACATTACATGGCCATTTTTTTCGACAGTCGACTCCATCTCCTCCTACAGTTTCTTGATCACGGCAGGATTCTTCTGCCATTGCCCATTTCGTAGTAGTTGCAAATGTGTCAATTCCACCAGTCAACATGTTGAAAAAAGGGCCTTTATGTCATTTTTGCTGGTTAATTGTTTTCCTATGGGGTCGTTTTCTCTCTCAAACATGTCCACTCAAAGGAAATCATTTCCATGTGGACCAAATGGCCCCCTGTTATAGCTGCTACTGTGCATGATGGATTGTGTCCTTACATTTTTTTCATGCACGTATGCTAATCAATTTTGTTTTTTTACTCTACTTTAGTTGGGTTCCCGATTCTGCAATCTCGATTCCTGAACTTCTGTCTTACAAACCGTAGGTGTCCTCTATGTTATGGCTGGTGATGCGCATGAATGGATTGATGGACTTGATGGATTGATTGTTAGTTGTGGATCCTTCTTCCCACTTGGTGTTTTTCTGACAAGTGGTTTGTCTGTTTTCACTAGACTTCTATCTGTTTTCCTAAATGATTGGTCCTCGCATATTTGTTTGTGCAAGGTTTCACTGTCCTTCACTGCAGTTCCCAGTATTTTGTGAAAGTTTCAGTCCAACATTTTTTGTGGGTTTAGGCTAATATTTTCTCGACGGATTTTGTGGCTTTAGGCTCATAGTTTGTGGGCTCAAAGTTGGTCATCGTTTCGTTTCATTTCTTCTTCAGTCGATGAAATACACTTTTCCCATGTCCTTTAATCCACATTAATGGTTCCTCAATGCATTGTTGCTCCATTAATGCAAGAAACTTTGTCACTTGATTCAGACATGAACCTATATCTTAATTTCGGCTCACCTTATGATGATCTGCAAGATCTTTATTATCCGCATTTGTTGTTGCACCACCTTTGCTTTGCACATATAAAAAAGCCTTTAGGAAACCATTATTTCTTACTATTTTCCTTTTCTTTTCTTATATTGATTTTGATGTGCTTTGTTTACACTACATATTTTCCAACAGAGGTTTTATCACCTTGTTAAATTTGCAGGTATTTCTTCAGTCTGCTTAAATGTTTTGAATATTCATTGTGGTAAACAAAAATTTGCCTTGTATTTGAACTTAAAAACAGGTTCTGTTATTGTATTTAAACTTATGCAATTCTATTTAACTCATGGTATATAGATATATGTCTAAAGAGGTGTTTTAAATGTCAATACAATTATAGGTATCATTTTTTAGGCTAAATGAAGATGTTGCTTATGAGATGGTGAAACACCCTTGCTCTATTTTAATTGACCGTGACTCCTGCTTTGTTGTAAAAGGACAGTGACTTGTATTGGTTATGTGGCTTCATAATGTTGCAATACTCATCTTATGTCAATAAAATGAGAGGTATCAGTTTTTAGGCTAAATGAAGATGTTGCTTATGAGATGGTCAAACACCCTTGCTCTGTTTTAATTGAATATGACTTCTGCTCTGTTGCAAAATTACTTCAACTTGTATTGGTTATGTGGATTCATAATGTTGTAATACTCATGCTTTGTCAATAAAATGATAGGTATCATTTTTTAGGCTAAATGAAGATGTTGCTTATGAGATGGTGAAACACCCATCCTCTCTTTTAATTGAATGTGAGTCCTACTCTATTGAAAATGGATTGTGACTTGTATTGGTTATGTGGCTTCATAATAGTGTAATACTCATGCTATGTCAATAAAATGATAAATATCAATTTTTATGATGCACTTGTTTTAGGTAAGGAACTCATCCTAAAGATGCAAGGCCACTATAACAGTGGCCACTTCCACCTTTAGCATTTCACTTTATGCAGTGTAGAATGGAGCGATGCATTTTTTTAGGTTATCGTGGAAATCTATTCTCAACTTCCAGCTTCCACCTATGCAGATTCCAGAATTTTCATTTTTCGCCAATAAAACTTTCTTGTAGACTTCCGGTTTCCGCTGTGCGGAATCCGGAAATCGGAAGTTACATGTTCACAGTTAACTTTCCATGTTATTCGAATTCTGCTTTCTTTCATTTGGAATGTGGAAGATGAAGATGTTTGTCCTTTTTTTTATTTTTCTCATTTTTTCGACTTCAAGTTTCCGCAGTGCGGAATGCGGAAATAAGAACTTTGATGTTTTTCTTCGCAAACGTTTTTTCTTCTGCTTTCCGCTTTCCGAAGTATAGAATGAGGAATTCAAAACTTCAATACATTTTTAGTTTAAATATAAGAAACTTTATCCATGATAATTTGACGAAATTAAATTTTCGACAATATAAAAGTTTTGAAATCAACATTTAGGAAATCTATTCTCAACAAACCACCGAGTAAATTGAGATCCTACCATTTAGTTGTTTTATAAAATATGTGGATAGAATTAGTATCTATGGTTAATATTCTCTCTCATATTCTCTTCATTCTCTCTTCATTCTCTAGTATCAACCCATAATCTTTATTCTTTTCCCTCAATGATCCGGTTTACAATTTTTTGCATTTTGTCTTAACATGACATAATACTTAGCTTCCCAATTTCCAGTTTTCAATTTCCAGTTTGGATTGTGGAAGTCGCCTCCTCGACTTACAAAACATGGTTTCCGCACTTTCACACTTTCCAGTTTCTAATTTCCGGTTCGGGATGCGAAAGTCGGCTTCCAAACTTTTGAAACTTGCAATTCTTCAGTTTTCGAGGTTGCGCACTCTGCTATTCCGTACCATCGATTCTAGCAGATTTGTCCTCGATCGTTGATCTGTTTCCAACTATGCATCACGATCTAAATATTTCAGGGTTAAATTGTTAATCTCAATATATTTTTATCATTTAAGGTAAATGGAAAGAGAAATCCATGGAATAAACACACTGATGAGTTCCCATATCACTCATCTCACCTGTGTCCCACCTATCTACTCTGTAGTGAAATAGGTTGTTTGAGTTCATAGCCATCATTGTGGGAATCCTGTTCATTATCGTCTCAGAAAAAACTCACGACCTCAATTTCACATTTTCAGAATCGCTCCATTATGAACTCCGCCATCTTGCTCTGTTTTAATTGACTGTGACTCCTGCTATATTGCAAAAGGACAGTCACTTGTATTGGTTATGTGGCTTTATAATTTTGTAATACTCGTTCCATGTCAATAAAATGATAGATATCAATTTTTAGGCTAAATGAAGATATTTCTTATGAGATGGTGAAACACCTTTTCTCCGTTTTAATTGACTTTGACTCCTGCTCTGTTGCAAAAGGACTATAACTTGTATTGGTTATGTGGCTTCATAATGGTGTAATACTCATGCGATGTCAATAAAATGATAATTATTTGTTTTTAGGCTAAATCAAAATGTTGCTTATGAGATGGTGAAACATCTTTTCTCTGTTTTATTTTCCTGTGACTCCTGCTCTATTGCAAAAGGACTGTGACTTGGACTAGTTATGTGGTTTCATAATGTTGTAATACTCATGCTATGTCAATAAAATTATAGTTATAAGATTTTAGGATAAATGAAGATGTTGCTTATGAAATGGTGAAACACCCTTTCTCTGTTTTAATTTACTTGGACTCCTGTTTTGTTGAAAAAGGATTGTGACTTGTATTGTTATGTGGCTTCATAATGGTGTAATACTCATGCTATGTCAATAAAATAATAGGTATCAATTTTTATGATGCACTTGGTTTCGGTAAGGAACTAAGCCTAAAGTTGCAAGGCCATTATAACAGTGGCCACTTTTGCTTTCCACATTCTGCTTTCTACATTGTGGAATGCGGTGATGCATTTTTTCATCTCATCGGGGAAATCTATTCCCATCTTCTGGCTTTCGCCTATGCAGATTCCAAAATTTTCATTTTTCATCAATAAAATTTTTTTTCCAGCTTCTAGTTTCCGCTGTGCGGAATGCGGAAGTTGGAAGTTACATGTTCGCAATGAACTTTCTATGCTATTCGACTTACTCTTTCTGCCGTGCGGAATGCATAAGACGAAGAAGTTTATGTCCCTTTTCTTATTTTTCTCATTTTTCTGAATTCTAGTTTCCACACTACGGAATGCGAAAATAGGAACTTTGAATTTTTTTCTTCGTGAACTTTTTTTCTTTCGCTTTCCGCTATGCGGAATGCGGAAATAGGAAGTTACATGTTTGCAATTAACTTTATGTGATTTCTGACCTCCGCTTTTCGCTCTTAGGAATGTGGAAGTTGAGAAATCCTTTGTTGTTTTTTTATTTTTCTCATTTTTTCGACTTCCGTTTTCCGCAATGCAGAATGCAGAAATCAGACCTTTGATGTTTTTCTTCACAATTTTTTTTTCTTTCGCTTTACAAAGTACGAAATGTGGAATGCAGAACTTCAATACATTTTTAGTTCAAATAAATTTATTTCCGACTTCCCCTTTCCATACAGAATGTGGAAGCTAGAAACCCCAAACTAAAATGTAACATATAACATATAACATATAAAATTAACGCTTTTTTTATTTTGTTCATTTTTTAGACTTCTACTTTCCACACTACGGAATGCAAAAATAGGAACTTTGATTTTTTTCTTCGCAACAATTGTTTCTTCCGCTTTCCACTTTCCCAAGTACAGATTGTAGAATGTGGAACTTCGATATGTTTTTAGTTCCAATATAAGAAAGTTTGTCCACGATAATTTGACGAATTTAAATTTTCAACAATACAAAACTTTTGAAATCAACATTTAGGAAATCTATTCACAGCTTTCACCTTTTGCCTATGCAGATTCTGGAATTTTCATTTAGTTCTTGCTGACTTTCGCTTTCCTCTATGCAGAATGCGGAAATCAGAAGTTACATGTTTGCAATTAACTTTTCGTGCTGTAGAATGGCGATTTCCAATATAATTTCGTGAATACTGAAAGATTAATGTATTGACAAAGTTCTCTTTGATTCATTATTGAATATTAAGGTCCTGATTTTTCATTGTAAAAAAATTAGACAGGAGTGCTTTATACACAATGAGAATGTTGGACAAGCTAAACAAACAAATATTAGAGGAAATTTGGGGTCTAAAATGGGCCTTATAAGAAAAAGCACCAACAATAAATTTTGTGAGTTGGAATTCAAGAACCAATAGAATTTCAATAAAATGAGTCAACCATAATGGTTGAATTGACATATTTGTCATAAAAGAAAACTACTTTTTTTTGTTCGTATTTTCGACATATCTCCCTGTGTTTTTACTCAAATTTCAAACGCGAGAGATTCTTGGATGTGGAATTTAATTCCACATCCAATGAGTACCCACACTGCATACTTTTGATGGACCCTGCTACCCCAAAACAAGAAATTCCTGAAAAAATGTGATGATGTCATCATCACATTTTTCAGGTATTTCTTATTTTTCGGGTAGAGGGGTCCATAAAAATTATGCAATGTGGGTACTTGTTGGATGCGAAATTTAATTCCGCATACAACGAGCTCTCCTACTCAGAATTTGAGTAAAAACACAAGGAGATATGTCAAAAATACAAACACAAAAAGTAGTTTTTTTCATTCTTCCTCCAAAATTAATTACTACTATTTTATTATTTTAACTATTATTTTATTATTTTCCTTAGGAGGCCCATTTTATACCTCAAATTTCCTCTAATGATGCCTCAATCATCAATATTTTCATAATACAAGCAAGGTATAAAACAAGAGATGAAATGGCAAAATGTGAAATTGCTCATTCCTTCATATTCCAAACTATGAAGGACCAGTTACAAGTCAAAATGTTAAATAAGCCCCAGCTGTGTAGCAACATTAAATTATTTGCTTAGGCACAGATAACTTTTGCATATTTTCTCATATCTGCAGTTGGTTGCAATCCACTTAGTTGTTTCTCTGGATCGGAATTGACGTGTGCTCATTCACCAATCCCACCTCACTCCAAAAAATATAGAATGGACGAGGGAGCTATGAAGCTCATCCATCGGCAGTAAGACTCTGAATTTATCTTCCCAACTCCTCCCATTCCATCCTTTGATATCACCATGTTGGGAATTATTTCTTCGGCAACAATGAGAGGGGAGATAATGACGCTCACAGGTCGAGTTTTTATGCACATTAAAAACCATAAATGAGGTCCAAATGATATTTGTGTCAATAGGAGGCCCTATTTATTGACCATGTCTTAAGAAATGTTATTATGAGTTCGGGATTCTCATGATGTAGTATATCTATATCTTGGAATTAATGTGATATGTGTATAATTCCCTTCTCTTGGAGGACGCAAAAGATCACTTTAACATACTTAAATACCTTAATTTCATCATAACCATTAGAGGAAATTTCAACTCAAAATGGCCTTTTAACTCTAATTCAAATTCCATGTCATCATGTGTTAGCCAATGAAATTGCTTTAAATTTGAAATACCGTATAGGTCTTAAACACTTTTTTAATATAAATTTGGGGATAGGTATCATAAAAAAAACTACTTTTTTTGTTTGTATTGGATTGTGAGTTGTATTGGTTATGTGACTCCTACTCTGTTGAAAATGGATTGTGACTTGTATTGGTTATGTGGCTTCATAATGGTGTAATACTCATGCTCTGTCAATAAAATGATAGGTATCAGTTTTTATGATGCACTTGTTTTAGGTAAGGAACTCATCCTAAAGATGCAAGGCCACTATAAAAATGGCCACTTCCACCTTCGGCATTTCGCTTTTTGCAATGTGGAATGCAGTGATGCATTTTTTTCAGCTCATCGGGGAAATCTATTCTCTGCTTCCAACTTCTGCCTATGCATATTCCAAAATTTTCATTTTTCGTCAATAAAACTTTCTTGTCGACTTTCGGTTTCCATTGTACGGAATGCAGAAATCGAAAGTTACATGTTCACAATCAAGTTTCCATGCTACTCGAATTACTCTTTCTGTCATTTGGAATGCGGAAACCGGAGAAGTTTGTCCCTTTTTTTATTTTTCTCATTTTTTCAACTTCCGTTTTTCGCGCTGCAGAATGTGGAAATAGGAACTTTGATGTTTTTATTCACAAACTTTTATTCTTCCGCTTTCTGTTTTCCAAAGTATGAAATGAGGAATGCAAAACTTCAATATGTTTTTAGTTTAAATATAGGAAACTTTGTCCATGATAATTTGACGAAATTAAATTTTCAACAATATAAAAGTTTTGAAATTAACATTTAGGAAATCTATTCCCAACAATCCACTGACTAAATTGAGATCCTACCATTTAGTCATTTTATAAAATATGTGGATAGAAGTAGTATCTATGGTTAATATTCTCTCTCGGCTTCTCTTCATTCTCTCTTCACTCTCTAGTATCAACCCATAATCTTTATTATTTTCCCTCAATGATCTGATTTACAATCTTTTGCATTTTGTGTTAACATGAAATAATACTTAGCTTCTCGATTTCCAAGTTTCAATTTCTAGTTCGGATTGCGGAAGTCTCCTCCTCGAATTACGAAACATGGTTTCTGCATTTTCATGCCTTTTCGGTTTTTGATTTCTGGTTCGGGATGTGGAAGTTGGCTTCCGAACTTTTAAAACTTGCAATTCTTCACTTTCCCGGGTTCTATACTCTGTTATTCTGCACCGTCGATTCTAGCGGATTCATCCTTGATCGTTAATATGTTTCCAATTGAGCATCATGATCTAAATATTTCAGGGTTAAATTGTTAATCTAAATATATTTTTATCATTTAATGTAAAGGGAAAGATTAATACATGGAATAAACATGCTTGGATTCCTAACACGCTGATGAGTTTCCATATCACTCATCTCACCCATGGCCCACCTATCAGTTCTGTAGTGAAAGAGATCGTTTGAGTTCATAGCCATAGTTGTGGGAATCCTGATCGTTATTGTCTCAGAAAAAACTCACGACCTCAATTTCACATTTTTAGAATCCCTCCATTGTGAACTCCGCCATCTTGCTCTGTTTTAATTGACTGTGACTCCTGCTCTATTGCAAAAAGACAGTGACTTGTATTAGTTATGTGGCTTCATAATGTTGTAATACTCGTGCCATGTCAATAAAATGATAGGTATCAATTTTTAGGCTAAATGAAGATATTGCTTATGATATGGTGAAACACCTTTTCTCTATTTTAATTGACTTTGACTCCCACTCTGTTGCAAAAGGACTATATCTTGTATTGGTCATGGGGCTTCATAATGGTGTAACACTCATGTGATGTCAATCAAATGATAAGTATCAGTTTTTAGGCTATATGAAAATGTTGCTTATGAGATGGTGAAACATCTTTGCTCTGTTTTAATTGACTGTGACTCCTGCTTTGTTGCAAAAGAACTGTGACTTGTACTTGTTATGTGGCTTCATAATGTTGTAATACTCATGCTATGTCAATAAAATGATAGTTATCAGCTTTTAGGCTAAATGAAGATGTTGCTTATGAAATGGTGAAACACCCTTGCACTGTTTTAATTGACTGTGACTCCTGCTCTCTTAAAAAAGGATTGCAACTTGTATTGGTTATGTGGCTTCATTATGGTGTAATACTCATGCTATGTCAATAAAATAATAAGTATCATTTTTTATGATGCACTTGGTTTAGGTAAGGAACTCAACCTAAAGCTGCAAGGCCACTATAATACTGGCCACTTTCGCCTTCCACGTTCCGATTTTCGCAGTGTGGAATGTGGTGATGCATTTTTTCAGCTCATCAAGGAAATCTATTCTCGGCTTCTGGATTTCTCCTATGCGGATTCCGGAATTTTCATTTTTTGTCAATAAAATGTTTTTTTTCCGAATTCTGGTTTCCGTTGTGCAGAAGTCAAAAGTTACATGTTTGCAATTAACTTTTTGTGCTATTCAACTTACTCTTTCCACCGTGCGGAATGTAGAAGACGGAGAAGTTTATGTCCCTTTTCTCATTTTTCTCATTTTTTCGACTTATGGTTTCCGCACTGCAGAATGCGAAAATAGGAACTTTGATTTTTTTCTTCGCAGACTTTTTTCTTTTGCTTTCCGCTTTCTGAAGCACGGAATGTGGAATGTGGAACTTCGATACGTTTTTAATTCAAATATAAGAAAATTTATCCATGATAATTTGATGAAATTAAATTTTCAACAATATAAAAGTTTTTAAACTAACATTTAGAAAATCTATTCCCGACTTCCACCTTACGCCTATGCAGATTCTGAAATTTTCATTTCTTTCTTTCTAATTTCCACTTTCTATTGTGCAGAATGCGGAAATAGGAAGTTACATGTTTGCAATTAATTTTCTGTAAGTTCTGAACTTTGCTTTTCATTGTTAGGAATGTGGAAGTCGGGAAAGCCTTTGTTGTTTTTTCTTTATTTTTATCATTTTTCCAACTTCCGGTTTCCGCACTACAGAATGTGGAAATCGGACCTTTGATGTTTTTCTTCGCAATTTTTTTTCTTCCGCTTTACGAAGTACGAAATGCGGAATGCAGAACTTCAATACATTTTTAGTTCAAATAAATTTCTTTTCGACTTTTGCTTTCCATTGTGTGGAATGCGGAAGCTGGAAACCCCAAACTAAAATGTAACATATAACATATAACATATAAAATTAACACTTTTTTTATTTTGTTCATTTTTCTGACTTTCCAATTTCCACACTGCGGAATGAGAAAATAGGAACTTTGATTTTTTTCTTTGCAACAATTGTTTCTTCTGCTTTCCGCTTTCCGAAGTATGGATTGCAGAATGCAGTACTTCAATACGTTTTTAGTTCAAATATAAGAAACTTTGTCCATGATAATTTGACGAATTTAAATTTTCAACAATATAAAAATTTTGAAATTAATATTTAGGAAATTTACATTCAGGAAATCTATTCCCGACTTCTGCCTTCCACCTATGCGGATTCTAGAAATTTCCTTTCTTTCTTGCCGAATTTCGATTTCCGCTCTACGGAATGCGGAAATCGGAAGTTACATGTTCACAATTAACTTTTCGTGTTGTAGAATGCCGATTTCCAATATAATTTGGTGAAAACTGAAATATCAACGTATTAACAGAGTTCTCTTTGATACATTATTGAATATCAAGGTATTGATTTTTCATTGTAAAAAAATTAGACATGAGTTCTTTATACACAATGAGAATGTTGGATAAGCTAAAAAAACAAAATGCCTCAATCATCAATATTTTCATAATACAAGCAAGGTAGCAAACAAGAGATGAAATGACAAAATGTGAAATTGCTCATTCCTTCATATTCCAAACTGTGAAGCACCAGTTACAAGTCAAAATGTTGGATAAGCCCCAACTGTGTAGCAACATTAAATTATTTGCTTAGGCGTAGATAGCTTTTGCATATTTTCTCATATCTGCAGTTGGTTGCATTCCACTTAGTTGTTTCTATGGATCGGAATTGGCGTGTCCTCATCACCAATCCCACCTCACTCCAAAAAATATAGAATAGATGGGGGAGCTATGAAGCCCATGCATCTGTAGTAGGACTCAGAATTTATCTTCCCAACTCCTCCCATTCCATCCTTCGATATCACCATGTTGAGAATTATTTCTTTGGCAACAATGAGAGGGGATATAATGACGCTCACGGGTCAAGTTTTTATGCACATAAAAAACCATAAATAAGGTCCAAATGATATTTGTGTCAGTAGGAGGCCCTATTTATTGACTATGTCTTAAGAAATGTTACTATGAGTTCAGGATTCTCATGATGTAGTATATCTATATCTTGGAATTAATGTGATATGTGTATATTTCCCTTCTCTTGGAGGACGCGAAAGGTCACTTTAACATACTTAAATATCTTAACGTCATCATAGCGGCCACCCCTTTCTGCTATAACGTCATCATATTAATCGCAAAAGTGACCGTCATCCTCACTTGTCATCAGCCTCAAGTTTTCTCATGGTGTGTGGACTTGACATTTGTCATTTCATCGATCTCTTTCTTATGATGGTATCGATATACCCTTATTTTGAGTACCCCTGCTTCCTTTCCATACTGCGTATAAATCCTACACTCATATTCTATTTCTTAGTGATTATAGCAATTTTCATTATCACGCGCCCCAAACAAATAAATCTTTCGATTTCAGGATGTGATCTATGCTGTCCATTTTCATTTATCTTAAACCTTTATTTCCAGCAACATCATCAGATATATAAATGTTGTTCTTCATAAATTTATATATAATGACAATTAAGCAATGAGCTTCTTAAATGACATAATCCAATCTGATATCATAATATTACAAAGTTCATATAATGAAAATGTTATGTTTATGCTATTTCTTTACAACATTAGCGATCATCTTTTTTATTAGCTCCTTTTTCTTGGCTCGTGCTAATAGTCGTCTCACCTCTTATCATGCCTTTCCATAAGAACTCCTGCTTTGTTTCTTCTCCTCCAGGGATTAATAGGCCAAAGCCTATGAGTCTGCCCCTCTGTTTCCAGAAAATGATTGTGGAAAAAAGGAAACGTTATAAACAGGAGATTCTTGAGTCAGTGCAAACCAACATCCAGAATGCAGAGAGAGAGGTGCAGTTGGAAGGCATTTGCTTGCGACCTGAGGAGATAAAAAAATGAATTTAAGGATTTAATCCATGATCCTAGAACCTCCAGAGGAAGGATCTCTCTGTATCATAAATACCTAGAGTTTCAATGGTCGCATAAGTTTATCCTAGGAAAACATTTAGTGGAAAAAGATGAGCACCATAGCGAATTTATTCTTCAGCAGGACAAAATCATGCTCATCATGCACAGGATTTTGGACAATCATGCTCAGTTCGCCAGGAGACTCGGCATCAAGCTCGATCCTCATGAACAATTGTTTGATTGACCATGTTATTCTTTCAGTATTTGTTTTACTCTTTCTCTGTTTTAAAACCTACTACTGTTAATGGTTAGCTTTTTATGTTTTCATGGAAGAATATTTTCTGAAACTTATGAAGAACTCCCAATCATTCTAGTTCATTCTTGTTTCCATTTCGAGGGAGACTCCCATGTTGATATGCAAGCCTATTTTCCCATAAATGGGAGGGCTTGGTTTTTCTGTAAATGTTTGTTTTTTGGCTATCGATGGCAATAGAAGGACTTATAATGTTTTTTGGCTTATATTTATTGATGGAATTTACAAATCATGACGAATGGATTTGGGGTTTGTCATGTTCCACTACTTCCAATTCGTTCAAATTTAGATAACTATAAATCCTTACATAATTTATATCCGTATGAATTTAAAACTAAAATCTCAAATCATGAGGTCCGTATATCATCAATCGATAGTTTAGATCCTGTCTATGATGATGAAGAATGCAGTCGGTCTCTGGATTGAAGGTTTCGGTTCTAAATTTTGTCTTAACATCTATCTCTAATACATGACATACTTTTTCACTAGGAAATATGCCAATATGTCAATTCACATGAATGAATGGATTAGAATCGAGAAAGTAGGTAATTTCTTATAAATATTTTTTTAAGTACAGTTGTAATTTTTCATTTAAAAATGTTTGGCCTAAATAGTTTAAACACTTTCACAATTTCCATAAATAAGTTTAATACCTTTTTAAAGAACAGTGTCTAAATTTTTTTAATTGAGTGTAGGACACCACTCTTTATACTATATATAGTTATGGATATAATAAGGGTGGTTAGAATTAGTAAGATATAATCTCCTTCGAAGCATATCAAACACATAATAATAAAAATAAAAATGGAAATCATTATGAAAAATCGAAATCTAATGAGTGGGGAGACTACTATTTCTAAATGTATAACAAGAATAGTAGTAAAAATACAAACAAAACTCCATGAAAGTAGGAAAACTCATTTTCCAATTAAATAAAGTTCTCAAAGTGACTATTTTTTATACAATTTGATACAAAAAAATTATGGAAGTCAGAAAGAAATTATTTTAGACGAAAAACATATCGAAGTTCTGCATCTCGTTTCCCACACTGTGGAAAATGAAAAGTGGATTCAAACAAAATTACCAAAATAAAAATAAAAATTCTAATTTTCGTATTGCACACTACGGAAAGCAGATATTGGGAAATAATAAATATTAAATATGAGACAACAAATTTTCCGATTTCTGCATTCCATTATGCAAAAAGAGGAGTTCGAAAAAAAATAAAGTTTTATTACGAACTTGTAATTTTCAATTTTTGTGTTTCTCACTACAGAAAGTGGAAGTCTCACATGATTTTGGGTCGAATGTCCATCTTCTGAAGTTCAAAACTTGAAAATCGGAAATCATGAAATTTTGGACCTTATAACTCCCACATTCTATTTTGTCGCCTAGATCTCATCCGTCCATGCATACTATATCTACAGCCCAGATCGATTTGGCCATTTGGTTTTGGCCTTTTAATTTGTTAAAAGCGTGTCAGTGTTTTGCCTTCCGCTTTCCACGATTCTGCATTCTTCCTTCCACCTTTCTCTTTTCTCCTTCGAATCTTAAAGTTGGAAACATATCGATCGATGGAGTTCTTCAACCACAGATCTACCTTCCTCCTTCCACCTTCGGAACTCAGGAATCGAAAAAATTAACTTTCGACCTTAGCCTACTCTACACTTCCGACTTACGCTTTCCAACCTTAGACTTAGGAAATCGGAAGTTACTTTGCCTTAGAATTTTTTGTACTTCCTTGAAAAAGAACCAATTCCTAACTAACTATTTAAGGACACTTAAACGCGATGACTAATAATTTCAAGACTACTGCAAGATATAACTGATAAAAGAAAACAGCAATTTAATGTGCAAACATACAAATCAAGGTCACTTCTTTCAACTTCCTTTAGACAAAATTAACAAATAAAATTGCAAAGAAGAATGTCCAAATCATTATAGATACACATTAAGTCCAAGAAACCATATTAATTAAGAAATAAATATTAGAGATCCATAACCAATTACAATCATGTATATCATATAAAAACATTTACTGGATACGCATTCCATTGTCAGTTCAATAAAGAAAAATCAGTACATGAATAGTAAACCACCAATAATCAGTAAGCCATATAAGTTAGGAGATACACTAAAATTCATTAAAAGCATTCAATGAATAACCATGAAACATAATATGAAATGACTGTAATTTTATTAATATGAAAAAATTTACAAAGTGCTAAAACCACAAACTTTCCTGTTATGATCTCGCTAGTCCTTTTTCCTATGTAGCTCTCAAAGACAAATTCCTCCTTTTAAATAATATTACAAATTTTCCAAGAAAATAAAATTCCCAAGACGTGGGATTACAAAATCAAACAGTTTCAATGTTTTCCAAGGACAGAACACCACTTGGAATGTAGGTTGATGAGCTCATCAATCTCTTGGAAAGGGGCATGTCTCAAGTGGATTTCTCCTTTATAGATTTGTGAGGTTATCTGCCTCTTCTTAAATTTCTTCCACTCTCTCAGGTACACCTGTATCAGAGCCATCAAAGCATAGAGATTCTCAATCCATCTATCGATATCCTGCATGGTGAGTTGATGTATCTATTGGATCTTCTCCTTAGTTGCATCGAAATGTCATTCAACCTGTTCTAGGTGGAGTTTCGGTGAACGCGCCTGAGAAATAGGATCTAAGAGAGGAAAGTTAAAGTAATCAAGAAAAACATTAAATGATTCCCACCTATGTTCGCAAGCCAACTGTCCTTCTCTAATTATAGCTTCCACCAAGTCATAGATATTGTCCCATGTCTCAATTGTAACCTCAGTCATTTTGGCTTGCAGGTTGTCCAAAATTGGCATATCATGTGGTTTATATGAAATATGCATTCACCAATATATTACCTGTTCAAAAGACCTATATGTTGCTTTTCTTCAGTCATGGTGGGTTTCCAATGTCTCATAATGCTCCCTAAATGAATTATATAAACCCTGCATCTCATCAAAACAGGTATATAGATTGACCATGAATTGGTGGAATTCTTGATGTACCTTACAAAGCACCTTCTTGAACTCCTCTAGTGTCAAACTTGAAAAAGAAGAGCATTCCGATGTTATTTGAGCATCATTGACTTGTTGCTCAAGGATGCTTATTTTTTCTACTTGTTGTTGATTGAGAAACATATGCATTTCCAAGATGATGTTTGAGATGTTATGTCTTCTTCTGCAATTGCTTGATTTTGTTCTCAGATTCTTGTTTAAGCTCCTTAACCTCTTGGTCATGTTTTGTCTCAGCTACTACCAAGTCCAGTTTATCCTTTTGTAGTTCGTGTTCCTTATGAATAAGGGTCACACTCAGTTGTGAAATAGAGTCATAGTTAGCCCCTACAAAATCTCCTATAGCAGCTGATGTATCTAATGCCCCTTGCTTGCTATCAAGAGTGTCTAATTTCCATATAACCTGACTGAGGGCAGGAATCTGTTTGGTTGAATACTCTCTTGTCCTCTTAGCTCCTCTTTTCATCACAACTTTGTCCTTCTTACTCCAGTAGTATTTTCCCATGCATACCACAACATCTTCTCCAAAATATGTTATTCCTTCACGGGGTGAAATGGTTTGTTGTTGAGTAGTAACTAGGGGGTCAATTTATATCTAGGAAAGAGGGATTTCTGTATTGAGTGATGGTATGTTCATAGGAGAGGTCAAAGAAGAAATTGTAAGGGATGAGGAAAAATTAGGTGTAACTGTGTCAACCTTAGAGGAAAGAGTTGTAGAGATGATAGGAATGTTTATATGAGGAATCTGAGAAAGTGGGGATGTCAGGATAGGGTGAGGTGGTGGATGGGGAGGAGAGGAAGTATGAATGGGTGATTCAACCAGTGTTTTGGGAATACTAGTGGTAGATTTTAGAATTGGTGAAAATTTTATTTCAAAAAAAGACTACTAGGAAAATGATGAATCCAACATGGTATGAAACTGTTGAAGCCTAGGAATAGATTATATCAGGGAGGTCCAAACACTAATAGGACAAGCAGAAGTTCCTTCCTCTTGTTCCCTATTTCTTTTTATATCATGAATTTTAATATCAGTCAGAGGTGTAGGATTTACTTGTTAAATAGGAGGTACTTGCACTAGTGCTTGTTCTCCTTGAGCAATTTGCAGCAGGGGGGCATCTATTATTCTCTCTTCACCTCATGTTAATGAACCTATTCAGAACTCAACTAGGCCTTTTCTTTCTTAGGCTTTGACTCAGCCATTTTTGTTTGTGTTTGCAATTGAGAACTGATTCTCTCAAGATTCTTCTTAAACTATGCTCCCTTTTGCAGGGTGTCTTCCATCGAGGCAAGTTGAGAGCTTGAAGGACCTTCAAGGACACCTTTACTTTTTCCCTTAAGATGAGTAGCTAGAGCAGCAACATAGATTGTTTCTTGCTCTTTTGCTTCCTTCTCTATGTTCTGCTTCTCAAATTCCTACTCTATCTTCAGTTTAGTTTCCCTATAATGAAGAGTCTGGTCCTTGGTTTCCTTTTGGTATTTGTAAAGATGAGAAATCCTCAATCTTGCTCATTTCCTGTCGAAAATCCACAGCTGCTCTAAACATAGAATCATGAACATAGTGAGACCTAGCACGCTGATGTGCAAAGAGGTTTGCAAATAAGACTTTGGGTCATTCATCCTCTTGGGTTCCTCTCCCAAATGTATAACAATAATTTCTTTACCCAGCATGGCTACATGGGTAGAATTATGAAGTACAAGAGAGTCTAGAGACAAGGGAAATTTGAGCCATGTATTTTTCTTGTGTTTTTTCAATTTAGGAAAAACCCCATCGATAACAGTCTGAAAGGAAAATTCGTGTATCTCCATACGAACAGGAACTATTCTAGGTAGAAAATGCACAGTGTTGCTGGCCCAAATTCTCATATAGGAAAAATATTATCCTACATACCAATCACCATGTACTTAGATTAATGACCTCGCTCTTTCGGAAATTGCCAAAGCGTCAACCTTGAAAATTTTGTGATACATCGACCTAAGAAACAGGTCACAATTCTTGTAGACTCGAGGAATGAAATTGTCCTCCCACATATCGGAACAATATATGTGTATGGGGGGGAATTCTTGTCCTCCAATTCAAGGTCGAGAAAGAAGAAGTTGCACATAATGCATCCATCACAAAATATGACATTTAAAATATCAGCTTCTAGTTGGCCGGGGTCTTCTGATATTTTCAATTTCATCTTTCAAATTGAAAAAAAAAACCTGTGCCTAGTTGAAAGAATCACTTGTAATCAAAACGTGGTGCGCCATAGGAACCCACTTTGCTTGGATCATGGTACAACTCGCTGACCCATATAAGTGACAAAACATAGCTTCCAGTAAATAAAATGGCTCCCTAAACCAAGAAATTGGGTAGGCATTAGTTGGTGTAGATACAAACAATTCTATGTTATCCATCCAAGATTTGAATACTTCTTCATAGTTTTACCATGAAATAGCTTCATCGAGAAATTTCGATGTCAAAATCTCTTTGGGAGTTCAAGTGCATAATCCCTAGCAAATACATAAGAATGGACTGATGCAACAAGGCTATTAACATTGTCGTTAAAATAATGTTCCTTAGGGATTGCATGGTCTAATGCCCACTTGACGAGATTTGTATAGGGCATGAGAACTCTGAATTATTTCATAAGAAGGAAAGTCATGGGTTACAAAGGAAAATTCGTCATTATAAAAAATGGAGTAGATTCTGGACCAATCCAAATGTTTGGTATCAGAGACACGTCCACTAGTATCACTAAAAACACTGGCATTGTGGTCTTTGTTATTTTTCTCCTGAAGAGTTGTTTTCGACCTGGTGTTCCTGGAGGTGGTGAACACTATCTCTGATTGGATTTTGGAAACCATGTTTAAAGAAGTGACACGATTTTAAATTAACAGAAAAAACGGTCAAGTGGAGATTACTTACTTGTAAAAAGACTCAAAAACCATAGATCCATGAGCTGGACAAAGGAGAAAATTCCACAGTAAAAAATTCAAGCGCTGCAAGAAATCACAGGAAAAATGGTAAAAAACAATCGGAACTTGTAACATATTTAAAACCCAAAAATAAATTACCAAAACGATCTAGACCGTACATCTAAGATACATGGACGGCGGAGACCAAGGCGACAGAAATAGAACGACTAAGTGATAAAATAAAAAAAATTGTAGTTTCTGATTTCCACGTTCCAAACTTCGGAAGTCGGAAAATAGGAAGTAAAGATTCGATGCACAAACATGTGACTGTTTCGGTTTCCAAACTCGAAATGGGAAAGGGAGGAAATCATAAAACTGACAAATCATAAGTGTAAAAAGTGAATATCGTAAAAACCTTTGGATACAAATCCCATGGATTTGTGTGAAGCGATATAGGTAATTGTTACTATAATTCTAAGTTTTTTTAAAGGTATTTTCATTATTAGTCAAAAGAGAGAGAGAGAGAGAGAGAGAGAGAGAGAGAGGGAAAAAAAGGGAGAGAGAAGGGGGGAGAGAGAGAAATGGACAGTGGAGAGAGAGAGACAGAGGGATAAAGATATGGAGCAATGAAGCGGGGAGGAGAGAGGCATGGGGGGATAGATACGTTGATCCTCCGTTGATGTATTTATTCATGAATACATCGATAGCGGAGACCAAGGCGGCATAAATAGAATGAGTAAGTGTTAAAATACAAAAAATTGTAGTTTCTGATTTCCGTGGTCTGAACTTCGTAAGTCGAAAATCGGGAAGTAAAGATTCGATGCACAAACATGTGACTATTCCGGTTTTCGAACTCAAAATGGGAAAGGGAGGAAATCAGAAAACTGACAAATAGTAAGTGTAAAAAGTGATATTGGTGATTTCTATGATCCGAAAATCAAAAGTTAGAAATCGGTAATATCATAAAAACCTTTAGATACAAAGTCCGTGGATTTGTGTGAAGCGATATAGGTAATTGTTACTATAATTCTAAGTTTTTAAAGGTATTTATAATTATTTAAAAGAGAGAGAGAGAGAGAGAGAGAGAGAGAGAGAGGGAAAAAGTGGGAGAGAGAGGAGGCAGTGAGAAGGGAGGAGAGATAAACAGGCAGGGGAGAGAGAGAGAGAGAGAGGAAGATATGGAGCGAGGAAGTGGGGATGAGAGAGGCAGGGGGGGAGATACATTGATCCTTTGTTGATGTATTTAGTCATGAATGTATTGAGGTAAAATCTTAGTTGTAAGTCGGGTCAGTAGTACCCACAAAAGTATTATTAAAATGTAATTTTCAGTCTCCCAAGGTAAGTCAGAAAGGTTTAGTTGCGGAAAGACTCAATATTTTTACCCTCTCTTGACCGTAGATCTAGGATATATGGACGACGAAGAACAAGGAGACATAAATAGAACGACTAAGTGATCAAATAAAAAAAATTGTAGTTTTTTATTTTTGCATTTTGAACTTCGGAAGTCGAAAATCGAGAAGTAAAGATTCCATGCACAAGCATGTGATTGTTTTGGTTTCTAAAATCGGAACGGGAAAGGTCAGAAATCAGAAAACTAACAAATTATAAGTGTAAAAAGTGATCTATCCAACTTCTTCTATCCAAAAATCGGAAGTCGAAAATGGGGAATATCATAAAAACCTTTGGATACAAATCCCATGGATTTGTGTGAAGCAATCTAAGTAATTGTTACTATAATTCTAAGTTTTTTTAAAGGTATTTTTATTATTATTTAAAAGAGAGAGAGAGAGAGGGAAAAATGGGGAGAGAGAGGAGGGAGAGAGAAGGGGGAGAGAGAAACGGGAAAGGGAGATAGAGAGAGAGAGAGAGAAAGATATGGAGTAAGGAAGCGGGGAGGAGCGAGACCAGGGAGAGATATACGTTGATCCTCCGTTGATGTATTTAGTCATGAATACATGGACGATGGAGACCAAGGTGGAAGAAATAAAATGAGTAAGTGATAAAATACAAAATTTGTAGTTTTTGATTTCCGCGTTTCGAACTTCGGAAGTCAAAAATCCGGAAGTAAGGATTCGATGCACAAACATGTGACTATCTCGGTTTTTGAACTCGGAACGGAAAAGGGCGAAAATCAGAAACTGACAAATAGTAAGTGTAAAAATTGATCTTACATACTTCCGTGATCCGAAAAATTGGAAGTCAAAAATTGAGAATATCATAAAAACCTTTCGATACAAATCCCGTGGATTTGTGTGAAGCGATCTAGGTAATTGTTACTGTAATTCTAATTTTTTTTGAAGGTATTTTTATTATTATTTAAAAGAGAGAGAGAGAGAGAGAGAGAGAGAGAGAGAGAGGGAAGAAGAGGTAGAGAGAGGAGGGAGATAGAAACAGGAAGGGGAGAGGAAGAGAGAGAGGGAAGAAGAGGTAGAGAGAGGAGGGAGATAGAAACGGGAAGGGGAGAGGAAGAGAGAGAGGGAGGAAGATATATAGCGAGGAAGGGGGGGAGAGATATGTTGATCCTCCATTGATGTATTTAGTCATGAAAGTCTTGAGTTAAAAAGTCAATTGTAAGTCGAGTTAGTAATACCCACAAAAATATTATTAAACTGTAATTTCCAGTCTCCCAAGGTGAGTCAGAAAGGTTCAGTTACGAAAAGTGTTGTAAGGGATTATGCACCTAATAAGCATAGGTCTGGGGTTACCAACATACTCAATTACTTGCAGACAATTGAATTCTAAAGTGCAGAATAGGAAATAAGAGGGTTAGAAGGACTTACTTGTTAAACGAAGGTCGATCCTTGCTTATCCTCTTCCTGTCTGTTCCACTTCCAAAGTCTTCAGGATTGCTCCTCTTTCACCTGTCAATAAACACTCTTCCAGATACAAGATTATTCGTATATGTATAAACAGGTTAGATAAATCACATATTAGACTGAATTATAAACATTTATCAAACCAAAAGATATGAAACACATATGGAAGAAGTAATCTCTTTATTATCAATAATGGAAAGAGTATAGGTTACAACCCAACGTCTGAGACAAGGAATCCTCTATCACCAAAGGATTCTGAGTTTCACTGCTCCAAAGACTTCTGTAAACAATCCACCAGCATAACTTTGCTCTCCAAGTGTAAGTCTCTAACACCCTCCCCAGGCCTGTATTTATATGGGTGAAATAAGGCAGTTCTCGAAGGTTAGGGAGGTTATAGCAGTTAAGGAAATTAAGTTAAATGACTTAACTAATCTCCCATTAGCGCGTGTTTTTATATTTTAATGTTAAGAGGCACATTCGCTGGTATGTAGTAGAGCAACCCACGAATGATTCGCAACTATGTATAAGCGCAACCCGCGAATAAAAGGATTCGCGACTTGCTACAAAGGATACTCGTGAATGATGCACAAGTTGTCAATAAGGAGACTCGGGAATACATCTCAACATAGCAAAAATGGCAAAGTAACCAGCTGGGTATATAGGGAATGTACTTCATCATAAGCCAAGGTATAGTGAATATGGGCAAACCTCTATCCATAAGTGTCCTTTTGTGTGCCAACCTGAGGGATGTCAGCACTTGGACAGAGAGGTGCCATTCAGGTGTATAACAGATGCCCCCTAATGTGTGAGGTCAGAGGGGAACGATGGCCAAAATACATTATAATCTTTAACTCTGGAGAAACTCAGAAATCCAATGGAGCAGAGAGAGTACCTAAAACAAATACATAGTAATTTAATATACAAAGTTACATCTGAGGATGCTATGTTCAATTTACTGGAACACTAGCTCCTTTACAATATTTGAATACATCATATGATACGGGTAAAACTACGTATATTACAATGGTGGATCGAAGCCACAATACAATAATGATGAGTCTTCAAAGATCTGGAAGTTGGATATCAAAAAATAACATAACCTTGCGCAACTTAGTTCATGAGTGAGGAACTAAGGTCTTCATAAAGGATCCCAAAGAACCAGTACAATCCAAGCCATGTGAATAAGGGTAAGCTAAAGTCGAACATGGAGAGGATTCAACAGTTTTTAAACCAATAGATGATAATTGACAACTGAAGCAAAGGAGTTCACCAATAATGAAAGTGAATCCTTAGGTACTATCGTCAAAACTCTAGGTCTTCGTCATCAGGAAGTGTTGAAACGGAACCATACTGTGATAAGGAAGGCAATAGATCCTCCAACGGATCACAAGAGTGACTAGGAACTGGGAAAAAGAAGAGAGACATAAGTAAATGGATAACAGATATAACAGTGATGGGATCAAGCTATAGATCAGACATTGGGAAGAATCCTTGAACAGTGAACACAACACAGAGATGACCCAAGGCAGCGTATAACAGATAGATAGGAAAACTAGACTTATCTGTCATGTAGGAGACATGATCAGATTCCCCAGGTATAATGGACAAGAGGAGTCAGAAACTCAAAGTGATAGCTGAACAAAGGTGTACATTGAAGCATGGATATCGAAAAGCAAAGAGTGCTATGTTCAAGGATGACATGCTGCCATTACTGAAAACAAGAGAAAACTTCTTCCTTACCTTCCCTGTTAAGTTTTAACGAGTCCAGGAAAGTCAACTCGATTCCCTCTTCATTTTTTAACAAGCTTGAAGAGATGGGAAAATAATGCTTGATAGTATCACTAATTCGTGGATTTAATGAGCCCGAACTAGTACATGCTCAATCGGTGTTTTCACATTTAGAGAGTCTGAAAACTACAAAGAAGACTCCAGAGGGGTCCTTTTTCATCCAATTTAGTCTCCTGAGGCCAAAAAAGTATGAAACAAACCACAGAAGAACTCTCTTAACTTCCGAAGAAGAAAAGGTGAACCTTTTTTGTACTTAGTCGGGAAGGTCTGAAAAAGGTTAAATTACCACCTACCTAACGCTCCTTCCAGAACAGCATAAAATAGCTTGAGTTTTACGAGTGTGAAGGAAAGCAAGATCACTCGGAAAGATCCATTTGGTTACAATAAATGGGGCTTACAACAATAAACTCATTGCTTTGTTCTTGAATGTTTAACGAGCATGACAAAGACACAAAGTACACTCGGAATCTTTTTCATGTTTGGGTCAAGAGCACGAAAAAGAGAAAACTAAGCTCAAACCGGGTGTTCCTTTTCCGTATTATTCCACATGGTCCAAGAAAGAGATAACCTACCACCAATGCAGATGCCCGTTCACATATTCTTAACGATCTTGAACGGATGAGATAACTCATCAGTCAAGTCTGTTTTGAAGGAGTCAGACCTGGGCCTAAAGAAACTCCATAAGGGTGGGGAGTCCTATAAAGGGATAGCTTGTAAAAAGAGATTCATAAGAAGCTCTATTTAGCATGAAAAATAGCTATGAGGAAACCCCTGGGCCTGAAACAGTGACAGAATGAGTACCAAAGGATGGCAAAGGCATATAAGGATGATACTCATGGAAAAGGGACCTGAGCCACGGAAGAACAATGGTAGAGACAAGGGACTAATGGCTTAGAATACCATAGTCTGTGGCAAAATGTTGCATACTAAGGTTAATGTGGAGTGATAAGATGCCAACATGTGTTAGAAAGAGTCAAAACCACCCTATAGAAGCATCAACACTTTGTAAAAGTTGATAAACCTGTTCCAGGGTACAAAAGTATGGCATTAGTTGATGAGTATTTCAAACTATAGAATAAAAACCCACTTTATGAAATATTATTTCTATAAATAGAATGAAAATTAAAACATTTCATACCATTTGAACTTTTTGAACCAAAAAGGAAAGATTTACCCTCTGCCGTTGATTGATCGTCGTGGACAATTGGAGCATCAGAATCAGAATCCGTCAGCTTCAGGTAATTCTACACCCTAAGCTCATCAATTTGATCCTAAAAAATTTTAAAATTAATGGTTAATTCAGTATTTTTCATCATCCTAAAGTATGGCAATGCGCATTCACGGGTGGCAAAGCGTAAGAGTCGCAAATACGCGTTTCATTCGCGGGTTGTTGAACAGGAGAGTCATGAATGACTCGCGACTTGTCAAAGTTGACAGTCGCGAATGCTGTGCAAAAGGGAAAATGATTAAAAATAGTCAAAATTTTTAAATTTTTATGATGAAATACTGAATCAAATTATGTGTATTTGTCAGGAAAAATATGGTGCTGGAGTGGAGAGAGAGGGAACATGAAATGATGGATCATGCGGCTCTCCAAAGCCTGCCTACCATCCAAGCATTGAGGACTAGTGGGCTGCTCAAGTTCTTTTGTACATCGCCCATACGGGCCAATGTCCGCATACTAGAGTTCTTGGTCAATTACTGGGACCATGACATGGGGATGTTCAATATTCAAGGTGAGACTTTGGAGCTTACCATGGCAGATATCTATTTCATTACCGGGTTGTCACAATGGGGAGCACCGGTGAACCTGGAGGGCACTGGCAGGGGTGGAGACCCCTTGAGTGTCCAAAACTATGTCGATGTATTCTGCAGACCGGGTACTCAAAAGAAAGGAAGTAGTGTTCTCATTGAAGACATCCAGGATTTGACACTTCAGGTATTAGCCAGTACTATTGTGAGACTTTCAGGGTCAACAGGGTTACATATGGTCACCAAGAATCAAATGAGGGTGGCGTTTGACTGCTTTAGAGGTACTCTCTTTGATTGGTGCTCAGGAATTGCCCCCATTATGAAGAGGCAATTATCCGACTGTAAGAGGGGAAGACGCAAAAATTTTGGCTATGCGAGCATATTGGTAGCGTTCTTCTTTGATAGGGTACCAGCTATGAGCCCTGCTATACCATTACAGGTCAGACATCCACGTCAGTCGAGGCTGAGCCGGTGGGGAGATATCTTCCTCCGTCAAGGAGGAGGAGACGTAGTACACAGCATGTATGATGATGACTTTTATACATGGTGGGAATGGCAGGTGCCAACGTTGGAGCAGTTTCCATACGCCGGGATGGACTTCCGAGGTGACCTTGACCTGGTCCTCCCTCCAGGAGGAGCATGGGGAGAGATGGGTAAGTAATTTTTAATTTTTTATCATTATCAAATTTTTATGAATTTTCAAATGATAGGATATATACATATGTACAAGTCTAAACCCTATTCATGTGTCAAAATGCAGATATTGAACCAGTCCGCCCTGAAGGGCACCCACGTACCTTCGTATGTCCGGTTGCAGGGGGAGACCCAGAATTGATCAGGTTACTCGAGATGAAGCTAGGTAGGCTGGCCAAGCGAGTACCTACGATACGGATAGAGCATCTCCCTGCAGCCATGCAGGAGTTCGTAGTTGGGGTTCCACTGGCCTGGCTACATATTTTCAGACAAGTAGCTAGAGCAGTACTTGTATATAGAGATGCAGTGAAGGCTGCCAAAGCCGAGGAGGCTAAGGAAGTCAAGGGGCATAGAGATCACGGGGACCAAGGAGGTCCTAGTGGCCATGGCGGGCAGGCTTAGTTCTAGGGCATTTTGATGGATGATGATCCACATTTTTTTATATTTTGTATATGACGGGATCTACGGATCAGACTCGACCTATCTATGACAGATATTTACATATATATATATAT